>CM053026.1:545689931-546174931 GCA_028564925.1 Lithobates sylvaticus
CTTCTTACAGCAATCAGCATCACCAAGGAGACAACCGCATCAAGGGTCCAGGGGGAGTATATCACCAAACAAACTCGCCATGAAAACAAATTAAAATGTTGCACATAGCGTAATTCTGTTTATTTATTACAAGCATATATCACATTCCCATAGTCCCCTTAAGGATAAGCAGCGTACATTTAAATAACTTTGAATAGGCATTCAGAGTAACTTGCGTGTTTGAGATGGTATAGAACAGTCTCCAGCATCAGCCCCTGCACTTCCTTTCAGTGTATTGTGTGCCTATGGAGGCACACGTTGGACTTCCGGGTAGCGGTATGGAGCTGGTGGAACGCAAGCGTCACTTCCGGTCAGCGTTGTGTAGGCCACGCCCTTACGCGTTTCGTCACTTCCGACTTCAACAGAGGGCCCTCTGTTGAAGTCGGAAGTGACGAAACACGTAAGGGCGTGGCCTACACGACGCTGACCGGAAGTGACGCTTGCGTTCCACCAGCTCCATACTGCTACCCGGAAGTCCAACGCGTGGGACTTCTAAAGATGTGACCAGGAACACTATTTCTGGCTTACACTTGTCTGGAAACACTGGGTACTTGTGTGACAGCAATCAGGAACACTGTTGCTGGCTTTCATTGGTCTAGTGACACTGGGACTGGCGTGGTGACCATCAGGAATACTGTTGCAGGCTTATATTTGTCTGTAGACACTAGGACTAGTGTGGCAGCAATCTAGAACACTGTTGCTTGTTTACACTGATCTCGTGACACTGGGACTTGCGTAGATGCAATGAGGAACACTGTTGCTGGCATACACTTGTCTGGTGACACTGGTACTAGTGTCACACTTTCTAACAGGTTGTTAAAGTGTTTTTTGATCTGTCTGGATGATCAAACAGGTAGCTGATAATGCTACTAACAACTCTTCTCTGACATTTCTATTTGCTTGCCTGGCTCTGCAAGAAAAACTTGCAACAAAGATGTCAACATACACCTTCAGGTGACTGGCGAATTTGCTTGGGTGGATATCATTGGTTACTAGGGTGCAGGCAGCCATCCTGCAAAGTGTTCTTGTTTGCTAATATACAAGTGGTACAGCAAAAATATGTCATTTAATGGCAGCAGTAATACCACCAATAAAAATGGCTTTTTTTTCCAGTAGCAGCCAAAAGTTTGCACAGGCAAACAGGCCAAATGTGAACATTTAATTCACCCAGTCTGTTAATTACGAGTATGCAGAGTCCAAAGTAAACCCTGTATGGCTGCATATACAAACCTCATCCCTAGTAATATACTATGTTGAAAAGAAAGTACTTGTTTTATCAAAGAACTCGTGTGAAGTGCTGATACAAATGTTAATACTATTATGATAAAGTGAAGACACTCAGCTGGCTGATTATGTTATTGATCTCTGAACTATTGAACTGTTATGTTATACATAGATCATTTGAAGGAAAACCTTGTGGACTATTGAATTTTAGCTGCTCCAGTTTTCTTATTTCTTCCTAAAGAAAAAATCTCCAGGGCAAAACAACTAAAAGCATTTGCTGGAGGGGATACTTTACTTTCAAGCTATATTCACTGAACTGCGCATATATCAAAGACATTAAAATAAGCACGAAAAAAAGATTTGAGAAACTGTTTTACCATCTCTTTTGAATTTGAAAGGCAGTCAAGCTTATATGTTCATGGATTCTTATACTGTAGATCATTTTGCACGAAGTTTCATTGTCTTAATAGTCACTATATATACAGTATTAGTAGTAAAAATTGACTGAGAATTTCTTTAGTGATTTAAAAATCATATATTGTTTTTATAACTGTAGGGAATATGTAGATGATGCTGTAATTACAGCCAAATGTTTATGTTTTTGGGGGGGGGGCAGAGGGGTGATTATATGGACACTGAGTATACGGACATGGTATGACAGTCTGTATCAACAAGTATACAGAATATATGTAAATTTTTTGGGGTTATTTCAGTGTTATGTACTATAAAATGAAACAGAAAAAATTGAGTACTGTCCATGGTACTTTTTTTTATTTGCGCTAACAAACAATTTTTCAGGACAAGCTTTCGAGGAGGTCCAAGCAGTACTGACTCACAAACATTTTAGCAGAGTGTTAAAATGTTTAAAAAAAACATGTATGATGGAAGATACTGCATATAGCCGCATGCAGATGCACTTAACCAACCTGACCTCAAGTATAAAATTAAACCAAAGGGTTGACTTGTTTTTTCATGTCAACTGTGTTTATTGCATCTTTTACCTATTAGCAATGGAAGGTGCAGTAACAGGTTTGCAGAGGAAATAATTCCTTTTATTATTTAGGATCATAATGGAGGAATTGTTCCCAGGAGACTAGTTTACATAATATTTAGGTTGTGTGCAGCACAGCTTTACATTTATTGAAATTGTCATTTCCCTTCTGAGTTCAGTGGAAATGTGCCCAAAGCTATTATTGCATCTATCGACTCATTGGGATTTAAATAGACATGGCTGCAGCTCCCATGTGGCTAGAAAAGACCAATCTGTGAATCAAAGTTCAAGCACAGAGAAAGCTCCAAGGCAGAGATTAGATGTCTGTCCACTACCTACTGGGATAAAAAAGATAGAAAAATTATAAATGCTACTTGAGTAAATCAATTCACACCAGCTAGAAACTAATTGTGCATTGCTGATACACATGCTAATTATTCTGCTGGAAATTCCTAATGAAAAACCATTCCAATGGAAAGCAGGATATATTTTTAAATGTTAAAATTGGTAGAGAAAGCTTTTATGCTTTATAGGACCTGATATCCTAAAAAAATAAAAAAAAATAAATAAAAAAATTGTGACTGTTAACTCCATCTTTTTCATTACTTTTTGATGACTGGTAACACAGATCACCTGAGGGTAAAAATAGTTTTTTATTGCATCATGAGAACAGAACTTCTGACCATGCTGGAGAGAAAATGTGACATCGGGAGGCATTTTTTAAAAATTCTTTCACATGTATTAAGCTTTTAAAGACATACTCAAGCATACATGAAAATTACTAAATATTGACTTTTAAGCCATCATCAGCGTTCACTACACCATTATATTATATGACTATGAATGCTTGGAAAGGCATGAATATATTGCATGATACATTTAAAAAAATGAAAATATAAACACGATTGGGATTTCTGAAATGCAGAATTGGGTGATGAACATTAGAAGTTGCCATATAATGTCGACTGGCAAAAGTTATCATATATCCAGATTTTATGTTCCTACAGTTGGAAGTCTGGGTTTTAACCACCTGGCTGTGGTGTCTGTTTTCATTTATAACTTGGCTAGCTATAGAAAGATTTGGGCTAAAAGCACTTATCTAAATGATAGTGCATGCTTATCAGCATTTTAACACAGCATTGCTAATCCCCATTTATTTTTCTTTAGGGAAAAAAATAATTCAGCATACAAAATATTAGGAATTTCTGTATTAGAATTATATTCCATCCAGAGAATTAATATAGTAATACAAAGTGGATTACGTCTAAAAAGCAAGTCCATCCATAAGCTAATTTTTGGGCATTGGTGCATGAGAACATTTACCATTGGGCACGATACAACATGTATGCATGATGGATTGCAATACCATTGCATTGGTTCAAATTCCAAGAGAAGTGGACACTGAACTGAACTTGTTTCTCCAGTAGTGTACCTAAAACCAAAAGCAATGATGATAAATGATAAAAAATGTTATTAAATTTTTTTTTTACAAAGTAAATTCTATGAAAAAAACCTCTACCTGCAATTTTTTTCTTTAACCACTTCAGACCCAGAAGGTTTTTAACTGACAATTGCGTGGTCGTGTGATGTTGTACCCAAATACAATTGATGCCCTTTTTTCCCCACAAACAGAGCTTTCTTTTGGTGGTATTTTTTGCGCTATAAACAAAAAAAGAGAGACAATTTTGAAAACAAACCAATATTTTTTACTTTCTGCTATAAAACATATCCAATAAAAAATAAAAAATAAAAAATTAATTCAGGCCAATATGTATTCAGCTACATATTTTTGGTAAAGAAAAAAAACAATAAGCGTATATTGATTGTTTTACGCAAAAGTTATAGCTACTACAAACGATGGGATATTTATATGAAATTTTTATTTATTAGATTTTTTTACTAAGAATTGCATTGATCAGAGATTTTTATTGGTACTGCGACACTGTGGCGGAAAATCAAACACCTAACTGACACTTTTCACAATTTTTTGGGGACCAGTGACACTAATACAGTGATCAGTGCTAAAAATATGCACTGTTACTGTACTAATGACACTGGCAGAGAAGGGGATAACATTGGGGACAATCAAAGGGTTAAGTGTGCTCCTAGGGAGTGCTTTCTAGCTGTGGGTGGGGGAGGTTGCTCTAACGGAGTGAAGACAGAGATCGGTGTTCTTGCTTAGTAGGAACAGAAGATCTCCATCTTCTTCCCAGTCAGAACGGCGATCTGCCTTGTTTACATAGACAGATCACCGTTCTGCCTCTCTGGGGAACGATCGTGGGTGGCTGGTGGACATCAGGTTCACCGGACCCTCTGATTGGCATCCCCTGTCTCCAATCAGCCTGCGATCGCACCTCTGGCGGTGCACGCCACTCAGTGGCTATTGCACAAAATTATGTACAGGTACGTCATTTCATGCAATAGAGCCGACCTGCCGCAGTAAATATGTGGTCGGCGGTCAGCAAGTGGTTAAGGACTTTGATTATGAGACCAGTTTGTTCCACATTCTGATTGTGTTCTGATTTGTTCAAATATATGTATATATATATATATATATATATATATATATATATATATATATATATATATATATGGGAAACTTTTATTCATTTTGATCAAATTTGTTTATATTTAACATTATTTGTAAAGGTATATAAATCTTTATTGAGTAATAAACATGTACCTGCAAGAGCATAAATTGATATACTGCATTTGATATTAATCTTTTTTTTATATAACTATATTAACAAAGTGATTGAATAAAAAGAAGCATCTTACATATAGTATGTTTGGTGAAACAATGCTGATTTCCTTTATTGCTTAGTTTTATTTAAAGTCCTTTTAGTTTGTGATAAATTGTAAATGTTGATATTTTCCTATACCTGATTCTAATCATATCCTAATTTACAGCATGACTCTGAAATCATCTAATTATACCATTTTGTATACATCACTTATTTCTTTTTTGAAGTTTAAATGTTTGGATGTACACCATTTAAATGCTTGGTTAAACATGGATTTAGTGGATTTACTAAGAATTATTTGTGTTTTTACTAAACCTATCACTTTCTCCACACCGTTTCTGTTGAGCCCTTACAGAAACTATGCTAAATTTGTAAATTCCTTTAAATCTGCTATATTGTTCTGTGCTTTGGATTTTGTTATTATTGCATTTGCTATGCTAGCTAAAGTTACATTACCAGGTATAAAAGTAAAAAGTAAATGTTAACTTCCTAGAATTAGAAAAGAGAGAAAGTATTTAAGACAAAGGAGATTCCACTTTAAGAAGAATATGGAGGAGGAACTTTGTGATTTTCCTTTTACTGATGCTAAAGGGTTCTAGAACAACAATGCATCACCCAGAGTCACATTTCACTTAGTGACAATGACATACAACCAAAGACAGACAGGGAGAAAAAGTCACTGTACTTTATTAGCCCATGCATTGTAAAGCATCTTAGCAAGTGCTTAAGCCAGATAAAGCTGCCAACTTGCAGCTAGTAGGGCTCAGGCTATAACTCTTACCGTTATCCTTTGGGCCACTGTGGCATGAAATCTACCATATTGCTGTCACTGTCACTTTACACAGCAAGTCTCTAAAGCTCTGTTTGTTGTTTCATTCTCTTCTATGTCTCCCTTAGGAAATTCTTCATTTTAATATAAATTGAGAGCTTCATCTTTCAGTGGCAAAAAATCATGGATGATGCTGGCTCCTGATATTATCTGACAATGCATATCAATGTGTCTTACATTAAAAGAAAAAGAAAATAATAATAGCATCAAGAATCCGGAATATTATTAGGAATAGAATGAACATTATTAAAAATGTATATAATTGTACTAGGTGTAAAATAATGTCTAACCAGTTTGCTTTCAAGCTGCACTAATATTCAGTTAACTGTCTGCATTCAGCTATTGTTACAAATGACATGCTTCAATCTTTTATACCAGTATCTTCAGGCTTGCTTCCTTTTTTATAGCCACCCAAACTGGCACAGATCAAAACTATTCACAGTATAAATAATAAACATTATTATTATTCATTTTGTTTAAATTTAAATAAGACCCGTTTTATTTTTTAAAGCGGTGTTCCGTCCACCGGTGCAAAAATTAAAAGCCAGCAGCTACACATACTGCAGCTGCTGGCTTTTAATAATAGGACACGTACCTGTCCTGGAGTCCAGCGATGTTGGCACCGCAGCTAATGTTTCCATCAGCTGTCATGTGCATGCCGCCGCCATTGCGGATAAGAGAACCCGGCAGTGTAGGCTTATTGCTTCATTTCCCGGGAACCCTACAACGCATGCAGGAGGTTCTGCTCCTCGCTTCTACTAGCCCGGCAGCAAGGGGAAGCAGGAGGGAGCCGAGCGGTGATGTCATGGGCCACGGCCCGGACTCCAAGAAGTGGGAACAGGATACCTGTCAAAGACAGGTATCTGCTCCTCCTCCCCCCCCTGAAAGGTGCCGAATGTGGCACCTGAGGGGGAGGAGAAAAAACTGCAGAAGTTGCACTTTTGGGTGGAACTCTGCTTTAACGAACACAATGTAATATTAAATACTTGTGGTTCTTAAAGCTGAATTCTAACTTTCTTGTCACTAGAATTGAATGTAATCCCAGCATAGATCAGACCTCTGTACCATGTTGCTCTGTTGTCTGCAGATCCTCTGATATTCTGTGTTTAGAGGTTGTTTTATGTCATGTGACACTCTGCATATCCTTCTGTCCCTTCCACAGCCACTTCCTGCAGCAGCCAGAGTCTGTAACACTCCCCTTTGTAGTCTTTCAGACCACCCAGTCACACCTACAGGAAAAGTCCCAAGTCCCACCTAACAGAACACAGTATTATTCAAGAAGGAAATGCCTTCATACACTTGTTCTGAAAGCTGGATGTGTGGCTGCTGGGCAGGATTGAATAGATCACAATTAGAATTCAATCTTGCCCAGTTAAATATGCCAACCAGTGTGAACAGGGAGAGTCTCACCCCCCAGATCCCGCCCTGCGAGAGCCTTGCTTTCTGTGAAGTGATTCATTTACATATGAAAGAAACACCTTCGTAACCTCCCGTAGCCCTTCCTCTGTAGTCTTGCAGTAAGCCATTATTCTTTGCCATGCTGCAAGACAGGAATGACACAGGAGAAGGTATGACACATTCACACCTTTCACTGCCTACATGAAAGACCAGAAACACCTACAGTAACCCTAGGACCCACCCACATCAACTCCCAGAACTGGTACAAGTTACTCCCATAGCCTGCCCTGAAGCTACAGAGGCTCAAAGGATCATGGGCCATGTAGTATCAGGACTGAAAGGAAAAAGGAAGTCAGAGAACTTTGAAATTCAGCCAGGAGAAGAAGTGACATCACAGACACGGAAACCTGCTGTATACAGCTAAAGGAGGTAGTTTACACACAAACTGACAGTGGAGTTTTGATTCATTTACATGCAAAATATATCCTCTTTAAAACATGCAGGAAGGTGCGTTTTCTCTGATGAGACGGCAGATAACCTAAACTCACTTATTTTTTGGTTAAAGTCCCATTCTACACTCTACTGTGCTGATTATCTTGTCCCTAGTGCTCCATTTACACTTATGAGACTCCAAAGTAGTGTGATTTCCATTGCAACTTTGATGCATCTTTGATGCAACTTTGGATCGGTGCGACTTGTTTCAGACTTTGGCTATATGCATTGTGTTTTTCATTACGAAGTCCTGACCACTACACTCTGTACTATGTTGTATGTTACACAGTCTTGATTTCTAAAATCTTTATGCTACATAGTTGTGGCCACTGTACTTTATATGCTATGTGGTACATTACATATTCCTGACCCCTACATTCTATGTACTACATAGTTCTGGCCTCTGCACCCTATATGCTAAGTGGTATGTTACACAATAAAGGCGCACACTAACCACATAGTTATGACTGCTATGGTCTATGTTGTAATTATACTGGTCCTGACCACTGCATTCTGAACACTATGTTAAACAATACATAGTCCTGATCACCTGCGCAATATGTAATGCTGTATGTCCTGATTGCTAGGGAGGAGCTCTAGGTTCAGTCTGAATATAGGTTTCATTAAAAGACTTCACTTTTTGCTTATTCCTCAGGCGCCAAACATAATACATAGTAGCGCATTTTCTATAGCTACTGTGTATGACAATTTCCTGACCAATGGTTGTTAAGGAAGCAGAGAGAAAAGGGAGCCATCCGTGCAGAGACCTAAGCAGCACTCAGTCCCCAATATTCCAGAACAACAAAAAAGCTATTTGCCCTTGGGACTTTTTTCGAGTGGTGCTAAGTTATTACATGTAATATATAAAAAAAAATACAAAATGTATTTCAATTTTCATAAAAACATGTAGAATTTCACATTAATTGTGTCATAATAAAACACAGGTTCACTAATGTACATTCAAGATGCCAACATGGTTAATAACGCCTTATTCATTTGCAGAAGCTGTGATCTCTATGCATTTCGCAGGTAAACTTAAAAAAAAGGGTGGGCACTGTGCCCTGAGCCCACCCAGTTGTTTGACAATAGTGAATGAATATTCACTATTGTCACACTGATTCTCCTCCCGGCCAATCAGGAAGCAGGTCGTGGGAGGAGACCCACAGCTGCCGTGATGCCAAGGAGGAGGCACAGGGGAAGCCGCTTCCCGTCGAACGGAGGGAAGAGCTGCCCGTGTCACAGATGGGGTAAGTGCGGGGCTGGCAACCAATCGACCGGTGGGACAGGGGGGTGTTGTGGTGCGGGTGATCAGACTGACCGATATGTATGGATTGTATGGGTTGTTACCGACATAGCACTTTTAGAAATATATTTACCTAGAAAAATGGTGACGTGTTCAATACTTATTTTACTCGCTGTATATGTGTATATTTATATATATATATATATATATATATATATATATATATATATATATATATATATATATATATATATATAAATGATATATAGCATTTCCAAAGGATGTATTGAAATATGTGCTGATACTATTTATTTAATGGGATGCTGCTTGATTTTTACTCTTTTGAAAGGGACATGCATATATATGTTATTCCTAATGCTTTTATTTCTTCTGTTTATCAGAACATATTTAGCCATCATTTATTTAACAACATGGTTTATGATAATAAAATATCTTCTTGCTGCTTCATGTTGTAATGATGTGCTGGGAGCCTTGGATGAACCAAGTTAAGCGATAAATATAATTGACCAGTTGACATCTGACAGCTTTTTGTGTTCAGATAATATTTCTGCCTGTATGACTCTAAAAACTTCAGTGGAAGAAAAATTACAACCAGGCAGGTAGCATAAAGGCATAGCCTAGGGCACTATCTGCCAATAACTAGTTCCTAGGGAAAACTGATTTGTGGTTTCTGATCACATGCATCAAGTACGTCCATTATTGACTAAAGGTGGTTCATCTGGCCGTAGATCTATCTTGGCTAACAAGAAAACACTAGAGATCTTCATTTAGTCATTGAGACTGGTCCCAAGACATCTGCGCAGCTGTCTCCCCTCTTACCAATCAGCACATCAAAAGCTTTGTAATATATTTCTGTTTTTACAAATACTGCTGTTAAAGAAAACTTTCTGAAATAAAAAGAGGATATGCAATTTCAAATCCAGATCAAGATAAACATTACTTTTGAAAGTGTTCAAATTCAGTTTAAAAAGATGATGAGATATGATAAAATAATGATACAATTCAATTTTCTGTTATTTTGTGGGAGAAACATAATATATATATTTTTTAATTTCACTGTTGTTGAATAGCAAATTAATTTGTCTTTGTAATAAAAACAAAGCATTGATATTATAATATACTAGTTGATTTTTACATTAAATAAACCCCCCCACCCACACACACACACACACTACTTTTGAATGAGATTGATATTGGAGTTTAACTAAAACATTGGAAGGACTAGGTTATTAAGGTATCATGTTTACTATTGCAGATAAGTTTTAACTAGTCATGTATCTTCAAGGTCAATTGCTGTTCCTTTGCTTGGTTCAAGGTCTGGCTTATATTCACCTTACCATAATTTAATTAAGTGACAACATTGTATTATACCTAGAACATTGGTGTGAATTAACAGTAAAATGTGATAATCATATGACTACTTATATGTCTATAGAATAGTAAGCGTGTAAAGCGTTACTAGACTTACTGATTACCAACAATACAGACCTGATCACGGATGTGGAAATAAGGGGCAATTTAGGAAACAGCGATCACAGGTCAATTAGCTTCTGTATAAATCACACAAATAGGAAACATAAGGGGAATACAAAGACACTGAATTTCAAAAGAGCCAATGTCCCTAAACTACGAACCTTTCTAGAAGATATAAATTGGGATAGAATCTTAGGATCAAAGAACATGGAGGAGAGATGGGTTTGCTTTAAGAGCATATTAAATAAGGGCATGAGCCAGTGTATCCCATTGGGAAATACATTTAAAAGAGCAAACAAAAGTCCTGGATGGCTTAACTCCAATTTAAAAATGCATATAAAAGCAAAGGAGAAGGCATTCATACAAGGCTGAGGGATCATCATCAGCATTCAGACTTTACAAAGAATGCAACAAGAAATGTAAGGGTACAATTACGGCGGCTAAGATAGAACACAAAAGACACATAGTGGAGGAGAGCAAAGAAATCCCAAGAAATTCTTTAAGTATATAAACAGTAAAAAAGGGAGGACAGACCATATTGGCCCCATAAGAATGAGGAAGGAAGACTGGTTACAAAAGATGGGGAGATGGCGAAGGTATTGAATTTATTCTTCTCCTTAGTCTTCACGAGGGAATCGGGGGGCCTCAGTAACCAAAACTGCAGTGTTTATCCTTATGACACAAGAAGCACCTTCATGGCTAACAGAGGACAGAATTAGAAATAGACTTGGAAAACTTAAAGCGGTTCTGCACTGACAAAAAATAAATAAAAAACTCCGGTCTATCAATGTCAAAGATATCAATCTTAGAATAAGCTTACTTGTTTTACTGCTGCACGATTTATCCATCCGTTTTTATGATTAAAGATCTCTTATAAAAAAATCTCCTCACCGATGTCAAACACTTCCTGGTTCCCTTCGTTGTGAGGAACCAGCATTCATTGCCGGTTCCCGCGCATGCTCAGTGGCTTCACAGCTACGAGCTGCGCCATCATAATTACGCAATATTTGGGAATTACAGACCAATTAGCCTAACATCAATAGTATGCAAGCTCTTGGAGGGAATGATAAGGGACTATAAACAAGATTTTAGTAATGAAAATGGTATAATTAGCAGTAATCAGCATGGATTCTTGAAAAACCGTTCTTGCCAAACCAATCTATTAACCTTCTATGAGTAGGTGAGCTGCCATCTAGATAAAGGAAGGCCCGTAGATGTGGTGTATCTGGATTTTGCAAAAGCATTTGACACAGTTCCCTATAAACGTTTACTGTACAAAGGTCCATTGGCATGGACCATAGGGTGAGTACATGGATTAAAAACTGTCTACAAGGGCAACTTCAGAGGGTAGTGATAAATGGGGAGTACTCGGAATGGTCAGGGGTGGAAAGTGGGGTCCCCCAGGGTTCTGTGCTGGGACCAATCCTATTTAATGTGTTCATAAACGACCTTGAGGATGGGGTAAACAGTATTTTTAGGACGATACTAAGCTAAGCAGGGCAATAACTTCTCTGCAGGATGTGGAAACCTTGCAAGAAGATCTGAACCAATGAATGGGGTGGGCAACTACATGGCAAATGAGGTTTAATGTGGAAAAATGTAAAATAATGTATTTGGGTGGCAAAAATATGAATGCAATCTACTCACTGGGGGGAGAATTAAGGATGGAAAAAGACCTGGGGGTCCTAGTAGATGATAGGCTCAGCAATGGCATGCAATGCCAAGCTGCTGCTAACAAAGCAAACTGAATATTGGTATGCATTAAAAGGGGGATTAACTCAAGACATAAAGCGATAATTCTCCCACTCTACAAGACTCTGGTCCGGCCTCACCTGGAGTATGCTGTCCAGTTCTGGGCACCAGTTCTCAGGAAGGATGTACTGGAAATGGAGTACAGAGAAGGGCAGCAAAGCTAATAAAGGAATTAGTTATGAAGAAAGGTTGCGAGCACTGAACTTATTCTCTCTGGAGAAGAGACGCTTGAGAGGGGATATGATTTCAATTTACAAATACCACACTGGTGACCCCACAATAGGGATAAAACCTTTCCGCGGAAAGGGTGTTTAATAAGACATGTGGCCATTCATTAAAATTAGAAGAAATTAGTTTTAACCTTAAACTGCGTAGCGGGTTCTTTACTGTAAGAGCGGCAAGGATGTGGAATTCCCTTCCAAAGGCAGTGGTTTCAGCAGGGAACATCGATAGTTTCAAAAAACTATTAGATAAGCACCTGAATGACCACAACATACAGGGATATACAATGTAATACTGACATATAATCACACACATAGGTTGGACTTGATGGGCTTGTGTCTTTTTTTCAACCTCACCTACTATGTAACTATGTAACTATAATCACCCACTTAACGGGTAAGTTCACCTTTTCATGAAAAATGAAAAGATGAACTAACTCCAAATATCCTGGCCACCCCTCTGAACCCCACTGTACATAATGGCCATAATAGCCAATACTGACGATATAGTGGTCTGTACACTGCACGCCCCAGTACACACGGCGTGTGTATCCATTATAATGCTTGCAATGGAAAGAGCTAATTTCTCGTAACCATGCTCACTATTGAGGAATTTATCTGAAGCTTCTTCTTTTTTACTTAAGATATATACAGGATAAATTCAAAATATTTTCATGAATTCTATACCGGTCCTCTGGGTTGCTGCTAAACTAGATTCTGTTTTTCAAACAATTAGATTAGTTATGTTCATATGCTAAAATGTTTTTACTCCTTTAAAGTTGTGCCTGTATGTATTTTTCTTTATTTTTTTTTGTATTATTGTTGCTGAGCCTTGTTGTATGGCTGGCAAATATAATTAGATGCTCTATTGCTCCTATGTTTTCTGCCTGAAGAAAGAGCGCTCATGCCCAATGGCTCCCGTGTGCATCCTCCGAAACGCATTGCAGCTCCTACTCCGGTGACATCAACCAGCCATCGCCATGTGTCTGTTCCAGTGCTACCTTGGAAGTGTCCAGCCGGCTTTCTTTCCACATCCCATGGCTTAGCAGTGGACCCTGGTGGCCCATCAGCATTCTATTCCACACTGTGTCCTGGACTGCCTAATCTTGATGAGCCTTATACTCACCTTTGCTTGTAAGTTGCCACTTGGCATTTTATCATTTAATAAAGTTGTCATACGGTGTTCACTTGGAGGTGCTTCTCTATGTGTTTCTCCTGTTCTAAATAAAGAGTCTGCTTCTGCTCCTCTGAAGAGCAGCCCAAGTGCACACATCAAATGGACTTTAAATATTTATCTATGGACTTCTTTATGATGTTTCTTAATATGGACTTTTTAAATCACATAAAAGGTTATCATACCGGCTGGTGCCAACATTTCTATTATTTTTTTAAACCACAGCAAAAATTAGCTGCTGTTTAGCAGATATTCACACATTCAAAAATGTAGCCTTTTTTCCCATGCAAGGAAGTGCATGGTGCCAAAGCATCATGTGGCTTCTGTGCAGCTGCGGTTTTAGGAAAGGCTCAGCGACCTTTTTGCTGCATTCAAATTCATGGGCTGCTGTACCAGTGCAGGGAGCCTACAGCAGAAGAGCAGCATGACAACAGGGCACCGAGTACTTGAAAGTAAAGGTCTAGCAGCCTCCATATTTCTTTCATCACGCTTCCTGCAAATACAAGTGGGACAGATATTCACTATTTGCTCACTTACTGCCAGATCAAATTTTTTTTTCTAGTAGACAACTACCCACAAAACTACAGGCAGTATTGCATGCATTTTATGTTAAGCTATTACCATATGATACTAGATTACCTTAATTAAAGGCTCAGCATGGCTCCTTTTTTCTTTTTAGTATTACTCAAATGTACCTGGAGGCTATGCTTCTAATTGCCAGATGCACATTCATTACACCAGCAATAATTTTTCTATAAAAAAAATACATATTTTATTATATTTTCTAAAAACATATAAAATGTATACATATAACATTGATGTCTCACAACATATAATCTTATTAGCTCTATATATTATGCATAATGTAAAAATCTATTCATGTACCATCGTGTTAATAAATCCTCCATATATCAATTTTATTCTGACAAAGTTGTTTTCTCTCAGCCTGGAAGAAAGATCCTAGATCGTGACATGGATTGTAAAAATGTCCTCATAAAAATTGTCCAAATGCTATTATTTCCACTTCCACTTGAATATAGCTGCCACTCTGTAGCTACATACTGCATGATTCCTATCTTGTGTTCAGCAATAGGAATGAGCAAAGTAATTTTGCCCAAAAGCATTCTACCTTGAAGTGACCGTTTTCGGCAACATTTTACCAAAAAGGAAACTTTTTAGTTAGTTTGCTGAGCTCCTTAGATTAAATCTGTTTGAAAAATGAATTTACTTCTTTGTTTCCTTTTTTTAGGATGTCTTTTTTTGGGAGTGTATTTAGGGCAGTTTAGTTTATTGAGTACATTTTTTTATTATTAGTGTTTTTTCCCTTTTTTTTCTGTATTTGATTGTGTGTACTGCTGCATTTTCTTATCCTTTTTTATCCCCTGTCTGCTTTTTCTTTCTGTAAAAACAATGTATAATAATAGGGCTTATGAGAGGCGAGAGGAGATCCTGTGACTATCATGAGTCATTTATAGCCCACTGCACCCTTAAAAACCACCCTAATTTTCCCCTCTCTGTTGACTCCAATAAATTTTGCCAATATGTCAGATCAATTTCACTCATTCTTAGATGAAGGACAATAAAATAAAACATTAAAACATGTTTTTTTATATATAAAAATGTCCTAAAATTAATAGACTACCTAAAATAAATTAAAAAGCCAGAAAAGACTTTTTAAATGACACTCACCATGACTAGATTTATTTATTTATTTATTTATATGCACTTTAACCTCTTCCAGGTCCATCCAGTAGAGATCACTAGTAGTATGCCCTCATTGTAATGCTTGCTGCATTGAGATTCTTAAAGCCACCCATAAATAGCCTGATTATGGGTTCAGTTTATCTCCCAGGCTGATCCTTATGTAAGGACAGATATTATGACAGTAGTGTGCTGTTTGTGTTTTAAATTAAGGAAACATGACATATTTGACTAGCCTCCGATTTCAACTTCCCCTTTGACATTAGATAATTATTGCTCAATGAGCTTGGCATAAATGGTCAATGATTAGAATGCCTTTGTATACTTATGGAAACAAAGATATGCAGGGAAAGGTGCTTCTAAGTGCATCATGTCAGCAATTTTATTAAAAGGCAATGGGTAAAAACACTTACAGGATTACAAATTAAACAGGCTCATCAATATATGTAGTCCTCCTGAGATGGTTTTCCCTGTCCCTGTTCTGGCCAGCAGCTGCAGGAACAAAGAGTCTGGAGGAGCAAGATGGCCCCCACACTTCAGGGACCACCGTGGAAGGCGGGGGGCAAAAGTGACACCAGCAAGGGGGAGGTGACGCTTTTCGAAGCATGCTGAGAGGCTCCTTCTTCAAAACCTCTTTTTGAAGAAGGAGCATCTGAGCAAACGCCTAAACACCTCACAGCCCCCTTGCTGCCGTCACTTCCACCCGATGCGTTCCATGGTGGTCCCAGAAGTGCAGCGGTCATCTTGCTCATCCAAACCCTTTGTTCCTGCAGCTGCTTGCCGGTACAGTGACAGGGAATGTGGAATTTGGCTGCAGTGCCATCATCCCTAATAAATGGAAATAGTGAAATTCCTCAAGAGGTGGGACTATAGCGGCACTGGTAGATTAAAGTCAAAGAGGTAGTTAGAATTATAAAAATATCAAATTTTATTACAAACTGTACATATACAAAATATCAAGTGATATACAGTACATACAACTTTCCTGTAAATTTGAACCAGAGAGATAGACACACACCCAGCTGATCAAAGAACCCTGTGTACCCTGGGTTCTCTAATCGGCTGGACGTGTATCTATCTCTCTGAAGCTCATACAGGTTTGGACTCGCTTTTTGAGCTTGGAAATACTGATCACCTGGCTTCATTACCAAACAACTGACTCAGGACAATCTTCAGTTTGGACTATGTTGGTGCAGTGATTTTCTGCACTATACAGTGGTCCCACTGATACAAGTTCCCATTTGGGAGTATACCCATCTTTCAACATCACACAGTCCCGGTTTCTTCAGGTCAAATCCTGGAAGAATCACTGCAGGCCTATTCCAAATGGACCTATGGTCACATCAGGTTGGGTGTCGGCTCTCCCTCCCCCTTAAGTATCCAGGTAGCAGCTGTCTGCACACAGGGTTCTTTGATCGGCTGGATGTCTATCTCTCTGAAGCTCATACAGGAAAGCTGTAAGTAGGGAAGTTGTAAGTACTGTATATTGAAGACACCTCTGAAGAAGGAGTCCTGAAACGCGTTAGTGGTCTGTATCTAATCTTTCCAATATTCATGTATGGTTGTCATACACCATTTTCACTTGATATTTTATATATGTACAGTTTGTAATAAAATTTTATAGTTTTATAATTCTAACTACCTACTGACTTTAATCTACCAGTGCCGCTATAGTCCCACCCCTGGAGGGATTTCTCCATTTCTAGTGACAGGGAAGACCATCTCAGGAGGACTACATATATTGATGAGCCGGTTTTCTATGTAATCCTGTAAGTGCTTTTAGCCGTTGCCTTTTAATAAAATTGCTGACATACTGCAAGCAGAAGCACCTTTCTCTGCATATCTTTATCTATCCAGAGCCTGCTTCTCTCCTGTAAGTGCTGCTCGAAGATGCCTGTCAGCCTGCTATCCAGATATCCTGTATGATTTTGAATGTATAATAGCACCTGGAGGACCCTTCTAGAAGAAGTGCTTCTACTTACTATTCTCTACTTATGGAAACACCCCGAGCTTTTAGTTCTGACGGGAGTCTATTGGCTGGGTTGAACTTCTATTATCTGGTAATGTGCATGTGAAAATCCTGTTTTCCTCAACTGAGTACTCTTTGCAAAGTGAATTTTTACCACATTCACCAAAGTAAGTAAAAATGTTCCTGTAAAGGGAAAATTCGTTTTGAAAAAGGGCTTGATCTGCTCATTTAGTATATCAGCCACAGTGGGTACCTCCTGAACATATACACATGCATGGTCATGCAGTCACCTATGCACACTTGAATATTTGTAGTGAATATTTGTTCAGAGGCTTTTTTAAGTGTACATAAAACTTTAGATTTGAATAGACTGTGGAAGTATTAAAACCTCTATCAGATTTTAATTGCTGTTGGAAAATTCACTCACTATTTTTAACAATTTTTCTTTAAGACTTTTGTTATTGTACAGAAAATTATGTGAAAGTGTTGTACAGCTGTCAAGTGATCAGGAAAAGAGAGCAAATCTTTCAATGGGAACGCTCATTTCAGTGACAACTTTCAAAATAGATTTGGATGGGACTGTAATGTCGAGAGAAATCCCAAATTGCAGACACAAAAATGACCACTTTAAATTGTAGCTTTTCCTTAGTGTAAAGTCTTATATCAGAACAATACAAATAATTTTCTTTAACCGATTCCCAACCGGCTAACGCATATATACTTCGGCAGAATGGCTCCCCTGGACGAGATCCCATACGGGTATGTCCTAACCTTTTTTGGCCATAAGAGAGAATGATGTGGTCCAAGGCACCATAAGTAATTGGCCTCCATCCCAAATTTGAACAAAAAGAGAGAAGGTTTGGTCGGCGGGACTTTAAATGAGGCCAATCACTATATAGAGTAAGCATGTGGAATATAAAACACAGTATTGCTTTATAGAAGAGGGATACCTGCCCAAAGAGCAATAGCACTGTAAGGGAGTAGTCAACAACAGCTTATGGTACAAAAATACAAAAAGGCTTTATTGAAGAGTGGGGGGGGGTTGTACATACACAAAAATGTTAATATATGTAAGATAAACAATGTATCTAAATAACACAATCCGTCTCACTAAGCTAAACCAAAATCTAAAAACCATGCTGCAACATTGATGAATAAAACTGCAGAGCGTTCCTGCAGGACAAAAAGCACACAATCTCTATTTTATCCAGAGAAAAAATAGCACCATACTCTGCCTATGGTATGCCAGTAGATAGATATAGAGTCTCATATAATCATGCATTTATTGAACATCAAGTTTGGCAATGCCATAGGAAAGCTACATATATCCACGTAGGCAATAGTCCTCAAGTAGCTTGGTCAGGTAATGTGTTTACCTTCTGCTTGAAAAGTCCTCAACAAGCAGTTGACAGCCTCAATTCACTAGGCATACATATTCACCAGCTGACTTAGGATGAGAGAATAGCGGTCCTATTACTGAGTGCATCCAGTGCATAGACAAACATCCCTTTATGCAACACTTTATAAGATATAGAATCAACAGCTCCAGGGAGTTAACTCAGTCTATTTCCTGATCAGGACCAGTATGATAGTTTCACAGTTCAACGGTTCTTCACCGGTTGCTGGATGTTTTTTCAAATTCTGCTGTTTCTCTGCTTGGCGTGGAGTTTCTATCAGCCAGCTCAGAACAATGCTTGGTATGTAGTCACAGCACGCCGCGTGCCTCTATGGTAGACACTCCGTGGTGTGTGGTCACATGACCGGTCAGATGGTTCAGGGGAACCAGGGACATTGAATTTTGTTGCCGATGTGGAAGTAGCTTGTGGAATGCAGTGCTAAATACAAATCACAGGGTAACCCCTTTACATTGCTGGAATAGAGAGCATGTTGAAGGTCTGCTGACGGGCCCTGCATTTTTCTCTGGATAAAATAGAGATCATCAATGTTGCAGCATGATTTTTAAATTTTGGTTTAGCTTAGTGAGACGGATTGTGTTATTTAGATACATTGGTTATCTTACATATATTTCAATTTTTGTGTATGTACAAACCCCCCCCCACTCTTCAATAAAGCCTTTTTGTATTTTTGTACAATAAGCCGTTGTTGACCATTCCCTTTTATATTGCTTTCTGGGGACTCTCTTGTCCCTTTCCCTTGTTTTTCCCCTCACCAATGTCAGCCTGGATGGAAGGAAAAACCTGTTCATGTGGTGCGACATCAAAAGGTGTCGCACACACAGAGCAGTAACGTAGCGCTCATGCGGTAGGGAGCACCAGCCCAAACCCCGGGACTGACAATTCATTATAACCACAAGTACTTTTTTTCCTTGAGAAATTTCATTTTGTGCAGGGACTGTTCTAAACACGCAAAACATTTGCCACTTTACAGGCATACTACAGACACCCCCCAGGTATGAAATGTAAAGGAATATTTCACTTTTATTGTTTCACTTTAAGCATTATTAAAATCACTGCTCCCGAAAAAACATCTGTCTTTAAAACTTTTTTTGCATTGATACTTGTCTCCTGGGGCAGGACCCAGGTCCCCAAACACTTTTTATGACAATAACTTGCATATAAGCCTTTAGAATGAGCACTTTTGATTATTCATGTTCGTGTCCCATAGACGTTAACGGTGTTCGTGTGTTCTGCCAAATTTTTTGCCTGTTCGGTATGTTCTGGTGCGAACCGAACCAGAGGGTGTTCAGCCCATCCCTAATGGTAACAAAGGAAATGAAAAACGGGGAATTACTGGGTGGGAGGGGGTAGTGCCATCACTGCCCAATGCAAGTGCGCCCCTGGGGCATATGAAAATATGCCCCTGTTTCCCCTTTATGTGCCATGTGGCAGAAAATGGTATATGGTGCACCAGACCACTGAATGACCGGGGGTGTCTTCCGCCCAAAATTTCAGCAAGAGAGAATGACATGGTCCAAGGCACCATAAGTAATTGGCCTCCATCCCAAATTTGAACAAAAAGAGAGAAGGTTTGGTCGGCTGGACGTTAAATGAGGCCAATCACTATGTAGAGTAAGTATGTGGTAAATAAAACACAGTATTGCTTATATGGGTTCCAGGCAAAAAAAAAGGGGGGAGTTTTTTCGGCCACCTGAGGGCGCGCGTAGGGGACCCGATGCGCATGGCCGCCGGGCACGATCGCCGCATGATCACGTGCACGAGCACCAGCACGGGGATTTGTGTGTGTAAACACACAAATTCCTGTGCTGTCAGGCAAGAGGAAACATATTGTTTGTAGAAAAAACAATATATCTCCTCTCCTAGTCACTCCCATCCCCACACAGTTAGAACACACAAGGGAACACACAGTTAACCCCTTGATCGCCCCTAGTGTTAACCCCTTCCCTGCCTGTGACATTTACACAGTAATCAGTTCCTTTGTTTTTTAGCACTGATCGCTGTATAATTGTCCATGGTCCCAAAAAAGTGTCAAAAGTGTCCAATCTGTTCGTCACAGTACCGCTAAAAATCGCAGATCACCGCCATTACTAGTAAAAAAAATTGCTTTTGGAGTTTGTAGATGCTATAACTTTTGCGCAAACCAATCTACATACGCTTATTGTGATTTTCTTTACCTAAAATATGTAGAAGAATATATATTGGCCTAAACTGATGAAGAAATTCGTTTTTAAAAAAAATTGGGGGATATTTATTATAGCAAAAAGTTAAAAAAATAAATTTTTTCAAATTGTCAAAATTGTTTATAGCACAAAAAATTTAAACCGCAAAGGTGATCAAATACCACCAAAAGAAAGTTCTATTTGTGGGAAAAAAAGGACAGAAATTTAGTTTGGGTACAGCATTGTATGACCGTGCAATTGTCAGGTAAAGTGATGTAGTGCCAAATTGTAAAAAGTGCTCTGGTCAGGAAGGGGGTAAATCTTCCGGGGCTGAAGTTGTTAAAAACAATTAAGTTTCAAAGTAACTTCACAAAGTAACTTAACTTGAACAGTGACAAGACTGCAGTGAAATTTCAGAGACAAAAAACTATTACTTGATTATGAAGATGTTACATTCAATAAGTCTAGATCAGAACTTTTAACAATCTCTGAAGTTAAAAGCAGCTACTCATGGATGACAAGTGTGACATGACCTGGGTAAACAATTTTCTTTAGCACATGATCGAACACTGCTAAGGCTGAATGAACTCAATTTCTTAGCAAATCTACACACTATTCTCAAATATGTAACTCTATAATTTATCACAACAATACCTTGGGCATACAGATCAGTAGGGAAAATGAAAGCAATTTACAGTATCAAGATGAAAGAAGCTGAACTGCTCTAGAAGACCATCTATGTAAATCATTTCCACAACTTCAAGGAATGTCGGCGATATTCTGGAATTAATTTTTCCAGCATTCCAGTTTGGGTCAAGCAGAGGTAAATCCATTCGGCCTCCCTACCCATATCTGGAGTTGTTTATCAATATGTTAAAAAGGAAATTGATTCTACCTCTCCCTTTCTACACTGACAATAAGAACCTTATGGAAAAGTCAGAGTGATAACAATAATAGCAATCAGTTCAAACATTAGTCAATACTTACTGTTTCTTTAAACATGTTTTAAGCATTTGTAGATTACATTTGTATGAATAATTATAGGACATATGTAAAACATTTTTTATATCAAATAAAATGCCTCACTAGGCACATGCATAAAACCTGGGCTTTGTTTCTTCTTAAAATAAATCTGTCAACTGAGTAATATAGAACATGTAAAAGAAAACTCACGTCTATTACTACAGCTACAGCTACCATTGCTTATGGCATTAAGAACCATTGTAGTCAAAATCGTACTAGCATTAGTAAGTAGTAATTAGAAGTTGTAGAAAAAGCAATAGTAAAACTTTAGGCTGTCTACTAGTTGTACATATCTGGACGTAAGCCATCTTGAGCCTTAATGGAGGCGTCTCTGTAAGTTTCAACCACAAAGCCCACCAAAACTCAGCCCAGTCCTTCTAAGCCATGTGTCTGAACCTCTTGTGGACTAATTTTCCACCAGTAGTGGTCCAGTGTGCATCTGTTCTTTTCATGGACATTAATATTGTCATGTTGGGCAATGACTGTGAATTTCAGGTTGATCCAGTATATTTTATATATCCGCACACCTTTGTGCATTTTTTTTTTTTTGCTATTGTTATTTTTCACCAAATAAGGCTCAATTGGTATTGTTGGTTGCAGAAGGTTTGGATAATGGCCCCAACGACTGGTGTGGCCAGGTCCATGGCACACAGACTGTGCATACAAAAATACATTCAACCTCCAGGATAGTTATGAGACATTTTGGGTCAGCTTAGACCTGTAGGCTGGTCTAGCACAGTCTGCCTTCCAGTGTCACTGTCTAATACACACCACCCACTGTTAAACATGGTACACACTATGAGTTTTTTTCCATTTAGCCCAGCGGGTTGAACGAAAATAAACTGTCAGCTCAGGTCAGAGCCACTGTACTAACGATCTGACGCTAGTACAGCTATCCCCCCCCCCCGCTGAGCTGTTGTGGTCTCAAAGGGGGCCACCAAAACACTCAGCCATTGGCTGTGAGCACTGATCTGGAGCCGGTCGACTGATGGTATTCCAGCATGCTCTTCCAATAGAAGCCAGACACATGGGCTGAATGTCGGTCGTTTTTTATTGAACCGGCTTATGTCACCAGGCATTCGGCCCATGTTTGCAGGGCTTTAACCCCAGAGAAAACTGCAGCTATGCCCCAGATGGAAAAAGGGTATGGTCAGAGATTAACCCCCTGCATTCTGCAACACAGCCCTACCCACTGATATATGTAAGGGTGCATAGCAGTATGCAGAGGGTAGATTCAAAATTTTTAGTGTTAACATGTGATCACACCCCTATACATGGGCATCCGCAGGTAGAGGCAAGGGGGGTCAAGTCCCCCCCCTAGAATTGGCATGGTGTCTGCACACACACTGGTGTCTGTGAGCAGTCGTTGCAGGCAATGTGGGGAGGAGAGGGGGCGCCAGACTGCGAGCTGCACTATGCTCATAACACTCAGGAGAAGCTCTTCAGCAACTTGCCCAGCTGTCACACTACCCCATGCTCTGACCTCTGATACAGCCCGCACACTGAACTGAGGCTGTGTTTGCCTCCTTCTCTGTAGCTGCAGCCGTACCAGACAGTAGAAGGACGATCCTTCCAGGTTTGGCTGCTATCCAAGTCAGAGTGATCACAGTCAGAGCAGCAGTGAGGGTGTGCGGAGCAGCAGTGAGGGTGGGCGGAGCAGGAAGATAAATTTCAATCAGCAGCCACTGTCAAGCCCAACAGTCACCAGAGCTCACTCCAGGCCAGCTAAGAAGTTCCTGAAGCCATGGAAGCTGCCATTAAGGTGAAGTGCTAAATGATATTTGTAGAACAAGTTGGGTTAGGCCCCTTTCACACTGGGACGGGAGCTGCGGTGACTGTAAAGCAGCGCTATATTTAGCGCTGCTTTACCATCGTTTTAGCCGTGGTATGCGGCCGCTCGCGGGGCGGTTTTGCGGCGGTATTGCCGCGGTATTACCGCGGTGTCCCATTGAAATCAATGGGTAGGAGCGGTATTGGAGCAGTGAATACACCGCTCCTATACCGCTCCAAAGATGCTGCTAGCAGGACTTTTTTACCGTCCTGCTAGCGCACCGCTCCAGTGTGAAAGCCCGCCGGCTTTCTCTCTAGTGAGAGAACCTTAGTGAACAAACAGGTTTATGAAGGCCAAAGAAAACAACAGACAGGTCAGTGATAAAAATGTGGGGAAGTTTAAAGCAGGGTTAGGTTATAAAAAAAAATATACCAATCTTTGAACATCTCACAGAGCACTGTTCAATCCATCATTCGAAAATGGAAAGAGTATGACACAACTGCAAACCTACCAAGACATGGCCGTCCACCTAAACTTACAGGCTGGGCAAGGAGAGCATTAATCAGAGAAGCAGCCAAGAGGCCCATGGTAACTCAGGAGGATCTGCAGAGATCCACACCTCAGGTTGGAGAATCTGTCCACAGGACAACTATTAGTTGTGCACTTCACAACTCTGGCTTTAATGGAAGAGTGGCAAGAAGAAAGCCATTGTTGAAAGAAAGCCATGAGAAGTCCAGTTTGCAGTTTGCGGGAAGCCATGTGGGGGACACAGCAAACATATGGAAAAAGGTGCTCTAGTCAGATGAAACCAAAATTGAACTTTTTGGCCCAAAAGCAAAATGCTATGTGTGGTGGAAAAGTAACACTGCACATCCCCACTGTGAAACATGGTGGTGGCAGCATCATGTTGTGGGAATGCTTTTCTTCAGAAGGAACAGGGAAGCAGGTCAGAGTTGATGGGAAGATGGCTGGAGCCAAATACAGGGAAATCTTAGAAGAAAACCTATTCTCTCTGCAAAAAAAACTTGAGACTGGGGCAGAGTTTCATCTTCCAGCAGGGCAACTACCTTAAACATACAGCCAGAGCTACAATGGAATGGTTTAGATCAAAGCATATTCATATGTTAGAATAGCCCAGTCAAAGTCCAGACCTAAATCCAATTGAGAATCTGTGGCAAGACCTGAAAATTGCTGTTCATAGATGCTCTCCATCCAAACTGACAGAGCTTGAGCTATTTTGCAAAGAAGAATGGGAAAAAATGTCACTCTGTAAATGTGCAAATCTGGTAGAGATCCCCAAAAAGACTTGCAGTTGTAATTACAGAGAAAGGTGGTTCTACAAAGTATTGACTCAGGGGGGCTGAATACAAATGCTGTCACACTTTTCACATTTTTTTGTAAAAAAATTTAAAAACCATTTATCATTTTAATTCCACTTCACAATTATGTGCTACTTATGTGTTGGTCTATCACATAAAATCCCAATAAAATATATTTACGTTTTTGGTTGTAACATGACAAGATGTGGACAATTTCAAGGGGTGTGAATACTTTTTCCAGACGCTGTATACTGTATATATATATATATATATATATATATATATATATATATATATATATATATATATATATATATATATATATATACGTGTTTGTGTGTGTGTGTGTGTATTTTTACTCTTTAGAAAGGCTCTTTAACTATTGACCTTTTTAACTTTCTATGACCACTGCCTTACTCATAGCACATAGCAGACATGAGTCACAGGTGACCATAGGCTGTTTTTATTAATGGATAACTCATCAGGGTTCCAGGAATTATAATGGAATGTTTGGGAGTTTACTTTGTGACTTGAGTTTGATTGTTGTTGGTTGTATAGCTTATTAGTAGACTGGCTTCTGATTTCCTATTGCTTTTTTAGCTGAATTGCGACCATATGGACACTTGCTTGTATAATGAAGATATATCTTTGAAGCTGGGAAGCAAAGACATTTTTTTTTTTTAAATAAATGGTTCTGTTTGTTGAAGATTAGAGAGAAGACAGATAAAGGTATTACCAGGTATATCCAGTTTTGATACCAGAACAGGTTCACTCCATCATCTTTTAACTGTTTTGTTAAGCTATTTTATATATGTGTATATATATACAGTGTAAATAGGATAGTAAATGTGTGTGGGAAAGAAGGAATAAAGAAAGGTGGGAAAGAAAAAAGAAAGGAAGGAAGGAAAATGTATGGAAGGGAAAAAGGATAGTTTTAATAATAAATGTGAAGATTTATTGCACATTTGAGGTGCTCAAGTAAAGAAATCATGGAACCTACAAGTACTTCCAGTTGAGATACTAGAACAGGTTCACTTTGAGCTAGCTGTTTTCATTCGCTGCTATGGAATTATATTTTTTTCTTAATCTGTTTTCTTTGACATTGACTTTATAATGCATTTTATTGTCTACCAATAAATGTAAAAACATATTGACATTTGCAATTAAAGAGATGTCTCATTTTCAGTAAGTTTTCTGCTTTTGATCAGGCATGACTCACAGTGAATATTTTAATTCATTATTAAAAAAATAATTATATTGCTAATAAATGTAAGGTCGTAGATCTCTCCCACAGCGGATATGTTCTGATTAAGCAAATATAATTAACTTACCTGCACCAAATTCATATGGGTCACCATCTCAGCAACTGCAATATTTTTTATAATCATTTAATTGATTAAATAAATTTGATTTTCTGCTGAGGAATCCATAGCATATTAATGAAAAACAGGTTTATCAATTTTTGCATCCTATACTTGGACTGAGTTCATTAAAAGCAAGAAGTCATTAAGTTTGCAGATTTTCCCCATAGGTTGAGTGAAATGTTTGCATATTTCTAAGTGTAATTTAATGAATTGCTAGTAAAATGTTCATATAAAATAAATGGCATTTGCATGTCTAGCATACCTCTAAACTTTCTGAATTGGGAAGAGGGGCACCTTGTATTCCAAAGTGCGTATGCAAAGTGACAGGCTCCTACCACACCCCTATGTGGGGACCATAATGAATTGATATACCAAAAATCATTGGTTAACTCCACAAGTGCTTTTTTCAGTACTCTATTTTCTTCAGATTGGATTGGCTTTTTAAAATAACAAATGTACTCATTTAAAAGTTAGTTGCAAGGTTTAACCTGGGTTCACACTGGAGAACGCAGCGGCTAACAGCAGGGGTCCATTGCGTCTCCATTCACCGTTTCAGGTCCTATTTCAGCCCAAATTTTTGGCTGAATTCGGACCTGAAATGGACCAAAAGACGCACAGGACGCTGCGGAAATGTGTGAACCGGCTTCATAGAGAGCCGGTCACAATATCCTGCTATGCGAATTGGATGTGGGGAAAGCTGCATCCAATTCGCAATAGTGTGAACCCAGCCTAAGTCCAGGGAAACACATATGATGGCTAATACTACTATTTTATAAAAATCTAGTCATATATACATCAGAACAAAAAGAGGGACAACTGAGGAGGAAGAAGGGACAGAGGGATTTGGTTCCAAAAGAGGGACAATCTGTGCAAATCAGTTACAGTTGGGAGCTTTTCCTGGGTTAGCTTCGTTACCCTAGAGAAGCAGGTGTGCCACTGGCAGGATCCCCAGATGAAAAAAAAAGAGAGAGAGAAAAAAGCCAGAAAGAGAACGAGAGAAAAGAAAGAGAAACCTAAGCAACCAGCACATCTAAGGACTGGGTAAGCTGTTTTGTATTACATTTTTGTCCCTGGCTTTATATACAGTACATAAGAATAAGAACTATTTACTGAATAAAGCTGCATGCAACACTTCTGTGGTTATATTAAATAAATATTAAAGGAAAAACAGCATTCAGTATCCAATCAGATTAGTCTTTCACTGATTTCAGTAAACAAATAATATGAGTTACCACGTATAAGAAGAATTTCCAAAAAAATTTCTACAAGTGTATGGCCAGCTTAACCTGTCTCCGCCAAGTCTGCTGCCAAAACATCTCAAGAAAATAGGCTCTCACACGAGGTGATTCATTTGCAACCGAACAAAAGCATAAAGTTGCGTTCTGATGTAAATTACATCTGTTGTAACATCTCCAGATGGTGTAATTGGTAACATACTGTAGCTGGCCATTGGTGATATGTTAAAATCGTGTGATATGGAATGTAACCACAGAAATGGTAGAAGTTTTAGGCTCTGTGGGTATTTTTTAATCAGTGAAACCTTTTAGAATAGATGTAAACCCTAACTGGATGTCGTTTAGTTTGCTAAAACATTGTGCATCATAAACACTTTCCTTTTAGCATATTTTTTTTTTCCTTCATCCTTTTTTTGCATTTTAGAGCTACTAATCTCATGCAGCATATTTGCAGCAGTTTACTGTCTACATGCACTTGCTCCAGCAGTGGCTGCATATAATGTTCATGGATGGCTTCTTGATTAGGACTATCACAGGACATGCCTGAACAATGAGCAAAGGTACCACTGCTTATGTTCTCCAACCAAAATTTAATTGTATCTGATATTTAAGCAGTTTTGTTTTACGGATACTTTAAATATTATTCATTGTTCATTATGCATGTCAGAAAAAAACTTTTTGCAAGACCTAATTTGGCAGTTATAAAACTTTAAATTTCAGCACTGCATGATTTGCCTCAGCATAAATACTAATACAATGAAAATGTTGTGCAGGCTTGTACTCTGCCATGTGCCCCCTTATTGTGTATATTTACTGGTACAGATGAAAAGAGACATTTATTTAAAGTGATGCCATCTTAAGAAAACAAAATTATAATTGTTGAAACCGGTAAGGGCCCCTTCACACCAGTTTTGTCTGCACTATCACAAAAAAATGGATGGCATATTTCTGATCAGTTCACATCCTACTGCACATGTGTTTTCCATTTAGTTCACTTCTGTATAGCTACGTTTACATTCTTGGCCAATATTAACGTTCATATTTACTGTGTCTGTTCTTTATATAAAGTTGTTTGTTCAAATGAAAAAAGGAAAACCCCCATGAATCTTTTCTTCCCCCCCAACATGTATTGTGCTTTCCATGTTGCTTTGAGATTCCAATGTATGTTTTTCACAAAATTACGTTTGGTACACCTGAGCCTTTGTGTAAGCAGCATTAATGTATCAATATTTGTTGATGGCATATCATTCTTTGTAATCTATGCCTATTATCTTCGAAAAAGGGAAGAAAAGAAGAGTAAGGAAATACACAGAGGACATCCAATGCTGTTAAAGGGGCCATGTGAGAGATGTCTCCTGGCACTGTCTTATGCTGATTTGGGAACGTATCCCATGAAGATTTTTAAAATCACAAGAGCAAAAATAGCTTCTCTGTGACTGCATTATAGAGCCAGAGCAGCTATATCTTTGTCTGCAGCAGATGGCTACAAACATGCAATCCAGAACAGCGGCTTCTAGTCACTCTGAGGTAGCGGAAACATTTTTCAATACTTGCTTCTTTGTGCTTTTGTGTTGTTCATGAATGAGCTTTTGAGGCATGGATCTCCAAACTATGGCCTGCTACCAAATTCTACCCAGCCCGCAGCAATTTGTCCCATGTGTGTACATGGTGCAGGTGGGTGGACTACCAGCACTATAACAACCAATGATGCTGAGCAACCGGGACACATAGGGGAAATTTAATAAAGCTGCTGCCCCACTTTTCTGGAGTTAATCCCTCTTGTTAATGTATTGCGTCAAATTCATGAAGCATTTGTGACACTTTTGGTTCTGCAAGTGACTTGTGCAACAAGTTCAGGTAGTTCTCCAATGTGGGACTTTAACATTGTTGCACAATGAATGTGCCAAATTCAAAAAAATATATACCAACATCTCATAACGTATGAAAGTGGAGCTAATTAAGACCAACTCTCTTTTGGCTTACAGAGAAAGAAACTGGCACAGACAGATATTGCAAAAGTGTCTCACATATATTCCAAAAGTGGCGCAGCATTCACCAAATTGAAGTACAAGTCCTTGATAGGTACATGAATTTGGCGCATACCAGAGGCATAACTAGAACCTATAGAGCTCCAGTGCTAGAAACCATGAAGGGCCTCCCTGACCCCTGATTGGGGCCCTTCCCTCCAAGCCCGGGGCCTTTCTCACTGATCTTGGGGGCCCTTTACTCCTGTTGCGGTGTCCTTTATCAGGGCTCAAAATTTAAAGTCCTGAGCTACTAGCCAGGCCTTAAGGGTTACTTGCCACCAGTTGCCCCACCCAACCCCTACCTACCTACTATAATCGCCGCCCTATGCACACCCTCATAAATTCTCATGAAATTACACTTAAATGTTTTATGCAGAATTAAGTTACACAAATAAATATTAACAACAACTTTATCACCCGTGCCCATTAATGCAGCCTCACCCGTGCCCATCAAGGCAGGGTGACCAGTGCCCACTAACGCAGCCTCACCCATGTCCACCATTGCAGCCTCACCTCACCTGTGTCCATCATGCAGCCTCACCTGTGTCCATCATTGCAGCCTCACCTGTGTAGCTTTACCTGTGTCCATCATTGCAGCCTCACCCATGCAGCCTCACCTTTTCCACCAGTGCAGCCTCACCTGTGTCCATCATTGCAGCCTCACCTGTGTCCATCATGCAGCCTCACCAGTGCAGCCTCACCTGTGTCCATCATGCAGCCTCACCAGTGCAGCCTCACCGGTGTCCATTATTGCAGCCTCACCTGTGCAGCCTCATCTTTGTTCATCATTGCAGCCTCACCTGTGTCCATCATTGCAGCCTCACCTGTGTGCAGCCTCACCTGTGTCCATCATTGCAGCCTCACCATTGCAGCCTAACCTGTGCCCATCATTGCAGCCTCACCTGTGCAGCCTCACCTGTGCAGAGGGGGTAGCCGGATCATTATGGCGGAAGAGAGTGTGGAGGAAGAGGAGATCTGGCTTGATCACAGAGTGGGGTTTGCACGAAAGGGTCCCACTGCGGGACCATAATAAATGCAGCCCTCAAATTTTCCACTCACATTTTGCGAGTGGAAAATTAGGTCTGGCGAGGAGCTGGGCTGCCTGGGAGCGGGGGGCGAGCACCGCTGTTAGAGGGGGATGAATTGGAGCCATTCTCCCAGAGAGAGTGTGGAGGAACAGAGAGGGCAGTCCATGCGCCGTCACACACAGCCCCGCCCTCCTGGTCCCGCACCTGTGACAGACAGAACGCGCCCTGGCATTGGACCGGCGTTCTGTCTGTCACAGGTGCCGGGACAGGAGGGCGGGGCTGTGTGTGACGGCGCATTGACTGCCCTCTCTGTTCCTCCACACCCTCTCTGGGAGAATGGCTCCAATTTATCCCCCCCTGACGGCAGTGCTCGCCCCCCACTTCCAGGCAGCCCAGCTCCTCGCCAGACCTCATTTTCCACTCGCAGTGGGACCCTTTCGCATATTGTGCAGCAGGCCCCCTTTCTGGCATCTTTCCTTGTGATGGCAGAATGCCAGGGCCCAGTCGCAAGAGTAACCTTTGCGACCCTGATAGTTCCTCCACTGGTGTCAGTAGGACTGTGAATGGTGTTAGTCAGTAGAGCAGCGGACAGTGTCAATATTTCAGTGGACTTTCATCAGTAATGCAGTGGATGTGGTCAGTAGGGCAGTGGATCATGTCAGTAGGGCAGTGGATGTAATCAGTAGGGCAGTGGAAAGGGTTAGTAGGGCAGTGGATGGTGTCAGTGTTTTTTTATTTTAGTTAAATCATTTTTTTACAATTTTTTTAAGGAGCCCTGTTCGGAGGCTTTGGTGAAATATCAGGGGTTTAAACAGACCTCTGATGTTTCACCTTTGAGATAGAGAAAGGGGATTGAGGACACAGCTCTCAAACTCCATCCCCTTGATTCCCAAACTGAAGCACAGTAAACACAGTGTTGCCTTTATGAGGGGTTTATGAGTAATCTCCATTAGCAACTGGGAATATTTGTATATAGATGTATATATAATATGATTTTAGCTTGTAGTACTTTTCTCTGTTAAGGGTTAAACTTGGCTGGAGGACTTTGTCCGTGGGAATATCTAATCCAATTAACAGTTCCTTTTGTGTCTAGGTATGCTAAGTGTGGGGTGGGACGATGTTCTTCTACCTAATCTAATATTCAAAGGCCCAGGCCCTGTGTGTAGTCGGGACAACACCGAATTCATTAGCTGATAAAGGTCTTTTGTACTCTTCTGTGCTAATCAACTATTTATCCATCTCAAAAGGTGTCTTATGTGCTTAGCATATTTCTTTTTCACTTGTTCAGGATAACCCAGCTATGATTGCGCATAGTTAAGTGCCCCATTCACGAAAAGACCTTCTCTTTAATTAAGTTCCCTTCAAACTAATTAACGCTAGCTTGTTAATGTGCTATTGATGGGAAATTAAGTTATAAGGAAATTGACCAATCAGGGAAGAGATACGCCCGGAGGGAGGAGAGGGCTAACCAATCAGGGTGGCCCTGTGCAAGTCAATGAGAGATGGCACTTTATTAGCAAGACACACACAATGATAGGCAGATGAACACTGACCATGGGCCCTGGAATCATAAGATAGGTAATTTATCAGATCATCTCCCAGCACTTATAGGTATACCTACTATAATTAATGTCTGTTTGCTATAAATATTTTCTATGTAATCTTGTGTTTTAACCTAACCTTTACTCCCTTGCTTAAAACTATAAATTGTATTTTCTATGTAATCTTGTGTTTTAACCAAACATTTACTCCCTTGCTTAAAACTATAAATTGTATTTTCTGTGTGTTACCTAGACCTGTTAAACTTTACTCTAATAAATGGTATTATGTTTCAAGCTTCCAAATCTTCTTTTATAGAGAGAATCGTTTTCTCTATAAACTGGCCCCTCTGCCCCTTCTATGCAGGGGTAGAAACAAATATTACAGGGAAGCTGCATGGGCTCCCTGAAGCATGGGACTGGGATGCAATTGCAACTTCTGCGACGCCTTTAGTTACACCTCTGGCGCATGCTGTACCACGTTTAGAACGCATGAGAGATACTTTCACAAAATCTGTCTGCATCAGTCTTTTTGAATTACAGGGATAGTGGTATTCTTTGCAATGGTGCTGGTGGCTAGCCTGACAGCACCATAGAAGTGCATGGCACTTATCCAGAGTGGTCGCATCCAGGGCCACCCCAGCATTCAGAAAAAGAACTGCTCTGCTTCCTGCCCTGTTTCAAGCTGCCACTTTGGGGAAGAGTGTGACAGGGGGACTGTGGACTCTCATGTGCTAGGGGGTCTCTGATATGAAAGGGAGGCTCTGAAGTGATGGGGAGCTTCTGATGTTAAAGGGGCCTGCTTATGTGTTCAGGGGCTGTTGTGTGTAGTTATTTTTAATAAAACATTTACATTTTTAACGTTCATTTATAAAGCAGATTTTTTGACCCACAAACATTTTGTATATTATACGGTTTAGCCCTCATACTGAAATGTTTGGAGACCCCTGTTTTAGGGGACATAAAACAGGCATACCCCACTTTTAAGTACACAATGGGGTTTATTTACTAAAGCTGGAAAGTGCAAAATCAGGCTCACTTCTGCATAGAAACCAATGAGCTTCTAATCCCAGATTATTCAATTAAGCTTTGGTAATAAAATCTGGAAGCTTATTGGTTTCTATGCAGAAGTGAGCCTGATTTTGCACTTTACAGCTTTAGTAAATAAACCCCATTGGGTACTTAAAAGTGGGGTATGCCTGTATATAGTTGTGTTGCCATATAAATAAGAATAAAATTGCTACCACATAGCAAAAAGTGCCTCACCACTGATGAATAAGTGTAGCATATAATAACCACTAAATAATAAATAGTTCAATAATCATTCAAATATGACAGTGTGATAACAATTCATAAAGGTAAATAAATGTGACTTCCAGCTTCAAATAGACTTCAGAAACTTCTTCCCAATCACCAAAGTGCTCTCAGTGCCTTCACCTTAATGGTGTAGTGTAGTATACACATGCATTTTGTAGTCGTATCGAGCTAGCTTTTCTCTCCTCAGAGTTGCATTCTGAGATCCTAGGTGTCTCTGTAGTAGGGCCCCCCACTTACTAGAGTGCTCATGTCCACTTAGAAGTTCCTCCTTAGTAATGGGGTTGTGGTCCCTTTAAGAACATCTGGCCTACATACCAATATGTGGGGACAGAGAGGATAGGATATGTCAGTGCATCTTGTTATCTTTAAAAATCTTTAAACAAGATGCACGCACAATTTATAAAATCGAAATGTGCCTGTAAATATCTCAATGGATGCAGCCTCTGTGTACCTCCAACAAAATGGCGTTCTGCTTACTTCTGGTTGCGGCGTGACGTCACCGGCTCCTCCTCCCTGCGCATTACGTCACTATACCACGTGACTTTGGCACATATTAATTAATTTGAATTGCACGTATTTTATAATTGCAAAGCATAAATTGCAAAGCATTTTATTGATTATTTGAGAATTATATATGTAAGGATTGCACACATTTGTTGTGATTTAGAACAATTGCACTTTATTGACTACATGATGGTATTTTAAGGATTATAGTAGTAATTAAATTGCGCAGGCACAGCTTTTTTTTAATTGTAATGTAACCCTTTAAACGCCCCTGATGTGTAACCCCTTCCCAGCCAGTGTCATTAGTACAGTGATAGTGCACTGATCGCTATATTAGTGTCACTGGTCCCCAAAAAGTCTCAAAATTGTCAGCTAGTGTCCCAACTGTTTGCCGCAATATTGCAGTCATGCTATAAGTTGCTGATAGCCGCCATTACTTGTAAAATAAATAATAAAATATCCCATAGTTTGTAGATGCCATTACTTTTGCGCAAACCAATCAATATACGCTTATTTTGATTTTTTTTTCCCCAAAATATGTCACAGAATACATATTGGCCTAATCTGATGAAGAAGTTAGATTATTTAATTTTTTTTAATTGATATGTTTTATAGCAGAAAGTATAAAAATGTTTTTTTTTTTTTTTTTCAAAATTGTCTTACTTTTTTGTTTATAGTGCAAAAAATAAAAACCGCAGTGGTGATAAAATACCACCAAAGGAAAGCTCTATTTGTGGAAAAAAGAGGCCATAAATTTTGTTTGGATACAGCGTTGCACGGCTGTGCAATTGTCAGTTAAAATAATGCAGGGCCGTATCGCAGAAAATGGCCTGGTCATGAAGGGAGTAAATCTGCAGAGTAGCAAGTGGTTAATATCAGGAGTGCAGGATGATATACGAAGATCAAGGTGCACTCTTAAGCCTTTATGTGCCTGGTTTATTGGGAGTCTGGTAAGGTGCTTTGTCTAAAAGTGGTTGTAAAGGCAAAAGGCGATGTACATGAGAGTCTTGCCTCTCCAGGGACTCGCACTCCTGATTGGCTTCTGGCAGCAGCGGGAGTCATTGGCTTTATTTTTTTTGCAAGTGCACGAATATTATCTTGGGTTTCATTTATATATATATATATATACAGTATATACTGTGTGCGTATATATATATATATATATATATATATATATATATATATATACATATACATACATATATATTTTTTTGAGGGTAGTCTGTTTTTGCTGCTCTGATTGCACTTTTGCATCTCTTGTTACATTCCTTCTATCCATTAAATGCCAAAGCTTTCCCTTCTATTTCCATTCCATTTTGTATTTTTTTTTTTGTTTTTCTCCTTAATCAGTTTTTAAGACTAGAGTTGGGCCACATGTGTTTACCCTTTGTTCTCTTATATTTGTACTCAGTGAAATGCAGTAGTGAATGCTATTGTTTATACCCTTGAAACACATTCACTTCACATCAGCGTTCCTTGTTAAAAACATAACATATCATATCAATCAGTATCACTTAACAAAAAGTGCAACATGGCTGCGCTATTAAATTTTCCCTTCTCCAAAGAATTAAGCATGCCCTCTATTGTGGAGAAATTACTATAAATATCCAGTTTCCTTAGTGACTAGGCAAGCTTCCTGAAGACGTTATCCCGAAACGTACGTCGGAGCGACATCTGGTCACGTTATCCTACGTCATATCCGGTCCCTTTGGTTGTCTCATCTGGCTGGTGGAACGCACGCCGACCACGGATGTGGAAGTCAGGCGTCCATACACTTTCACAGCACAGACGAGCTAGCAGCCCCAGTGCTGGGTTTGGGCACTCACAAATGTAAGCAGCCTTTTGTCTTTTCTTGTATGTTTTACTCTTTTAATAAATAGAATTACGCTATGGATCTCTATTGTGTTTTCCATATATCCCATGTCTAAACTCCGGGGAGGAAGTTTTCTTTCACATCTCCAGTCCACATATGCGAGCAGGCATTACCCTGCCAAATCGGTATTTGACTTTCTTTTTAAGTAAAGAGGTCAAATTTATCTGGTAAGCAGATCCATTACTCAGCACACGTTGGGTGTAATTTATGGTGTTGTGGGTGACGGATTTCCCACTACTTTGTTGCAAGATTGTTTTACATAGAAGAATTTTCGTTTTTCCAGGTTACTATAAACTGTCTGTTTGGGACTACATATAATATTTTCTTTGCTACAATTGTTTGAGTCTATCATGTCATTAACCTTTTTATTGTGTTTTTTTTTACACTGTTCACATGTACATGGTTATTCAGGTTTCTATTGTTGCTTCTGAATTAATTAGTCACTTTATAGCGCCCTCTGTATATCACATAATTGTTTTTTGAGTATTACTTATCAAAATCAGGGGAGCAGCTTATATTATTATTCCACATTTTTTTCACTTATTAAATTTTTTTTGGCACGGAGTACACACTTTTTTTCAGGATTTTTTTATACACAGGATTTGGCCCAATTTAGGATGTTTAAACAAATTTTCCAAGATTTTTAGCACATTTGAGGAAGCTCAGCTCCTCATAGAAGACAAACTTCTAGTTGCATTTGTGTCTGATTTTAATTTCCACTGGAAGCAATCCCTGAGGTAGTGCCAGTGCGTCACAATGTTTTTGCCTTACTATGTGATATACATGAATACTTTGTATACATATACACACAAATAATATTCTGGCTATATACCTGTAGATAGTATATTACCAATATCATGACAATAGTTTAGAGCCATGCTAACATGTGGGGTGAGGGCAGGGGTGGGTGATAGCAGAGTGGTGAGGGGGGAAATGTGTTTAGAGTGGGGGTTGCGTGGCAGAGTTGTGAGAGAGGGGTTCAGGGTCAAGTAATGAGAATAGGAATGGATGTGTGACAGAGTGGTAGAGGAGGGGGCCCAGGGTGAGGGAGCAAAGGTGGTGAGAGGGGGAGGTATGACAGAGTGGTGAGGCTGCAAGGCAGAGTACTAAAAGTAGTGGGCTGAAGAGTGGTGAACGAAGCTTTAGGTGGGTGAGCATGTGGTGGTGATGCAGGGGTGGAACCAGGGGGGGCAACGAGGCAATTGCTTCTTTCCGAGAAAATATTACAGGCTCTGTGGCCGAGCATGCCCCGGGTAACCAGAGCTGCGGTCGGGACAACTCGCAGCCATTCTAAGCATGAATTACTGCTCAGAAACCTTGGGACTGCACCCCAACCCCCTGTACCTCCCCCAGCAGTTTTTCAGCCTCTCTCCTGCAGGCTGCTGCTATTGCTTAAGTGGGTGGGATGGGGATGTGCCTTTCCCCCCGAGATCATGCTCATCTGGAAGTGGGGGGTGTGAGCAGCTGAGCAGAGGGAGCAGAGTGTATGTTCCTGGAGGTGAGCTCTGCTAGCAGTACATTGTGGATTCCTTTACAGGCACCTCTATGCTGAGTCTGCTGAGTTACTGCAGCTTAGCATAGAGGTGCTGTTATCTGACAAATGGGATTGCATCTTCTTTTCATGTAGACCAGTGAGAAATTGAACTCCTTAAAGCATTATGACTGCCCCCTGATGTATGCCTTCCGGATCCCCCCCCCAGTGTATGCCCTCTGGATCCCCCCAGTGTATGCCCTCCTGATCCCCCCAGTGTATGCCCTGCTGATCCCCCCAGTGTATGCCCTCCTGATCCTCCCCAGTGTATTCCCTCCCGATCCCTACCCCAGTGTATGCCCTCCTGATCCCCCCCAGTGCATACCCTCCTGATTTCCTCCCCCCAATGTATGCCCTCCTGATCCCCCCCAGTGTATGCCCTCCTGATCCCCCCGGTGTATGTCCTCCTCATCCCCCCCAGGGTATACCCTCCTCATCTCCCCCAGGTATACCCTCCTGATCCACCCCAGGGTATACCCTCCTGATCCCCCCGTGTATGCCCTTCTGATCCCCCTGTGTATGCCCTCCTGATCCCCCCCCCCCGGTGTGTGCCCTCCTGATCCCCCAGTGTATGCCCTCCCGATCCCCCCCCCAGCATGTGCCATTCTGACCCCCACCCCCCGGTGACACATAGTCCTTTGCTCTACTGATCCCTGTACACTGTCCTACATCCTACTGACCCTTGTACATTGCCTTGTTGCCCCCTGTCTTCCACCCTACTTACACCTTTTCCTCTGTTCTTTCAACTCCTGTCCTCTGCCCTGCTGACCCCCTGTTCTCTGCCCTACTGTTCCCTGTACACTGCCCTACATCCTACTGACCTCTGTACACTGTATTATACATTACATTTTGTTTTGTAAGCAACACCTTATTTGCTGGCAGTGCCCCTCCCGAGACTAGACTCTGGATTCGCCCCTGTGGTGACGAGGCAAATTTTGTAAAGAGGGGAGTTCAGCAGTAGGAGGAAGGGGAAGACCAGAAGAGTGGTAAGCAGGTGGCAGAAAAGTGGTCTAAGTAGGAGTTTGTGGGGTATGCAAGAGTAAGTTTGACCTTCACACTCCAGAAAGGGTTCCTATGCATGAGCAATATAAATTGGGAATGCGAGAGCTGTTTTCACTCCTTTGCTGCTGAAAAGTCTCCAGCAATATGGCAGCAGTATCAAATGCATGTGCAGTAGTGATCAGTATTTACTGGCACCACCATGCAAGTATAGGATTTCTGCATCATATCATGATATAAAAACACATGGCAGCATGCAAAATATGGTGGAGAGATTACATGCATGCATGGTAAGGGCAGTAGAGACATGTTACTACTGTGCATCACAGAAAACATGTATTGCTGCTATGTTGCTCATGGCTTTCTGGGTGAATGCAACCACCCTAAGCTCCCAAACAAAATGTTTTTTTTTTTCCCCACAAATAGAGCTTTCTTTTAGTGGTATTTGATCACCTCTGCGGTTTTTATTTTGTGCGCTATAAACAAAAAAAGAGCAACGATTTTGAAAAAAATACAATATTTTGTACTTTTGCTATAATAAATATCCCCCAAAAAATAAGCAAATGTCTTCATCAGTTTAGGCCGATATGTATTCGTCTACATATTTTTAGTAAACAAAAATTGCAATAAGCGTATATTGATTGGTTTGTGCAAAAGTTATTGCATCTACAAAATAGGAGATTGATTTATGGCATTTTTTATTATTATTTTTTTTTTTTACTAATAATGGCAGTGATCTGCGATTTTTATCAGGACTGAGACATTGCGGCGGACAAATCGAACACTGTTGACACTTTTTTGGAACCATTGACATTTACAGAGCGATCAGTGCTAAAAATAGCCACTGATTACTGTATAAATGTCACTGGCAGGGAAGCTGTTAACACTAGGGAGCGATCAAGGAGTTAAATGTGTTCCATATGTGTGTTCTAACTGTTGGGGGAATGTGGCTGACTAGAGGAGGAAAGAGACCGTTGTTCCTATTTGGTAGAAAAACACGTTGTGTCTCCTCTCCCCTGACAGAACCGAGATTTGTGTGTTTACACACACAGATCCCGGTTCTCGCTCTGTCACAAATCGGATGTATCCAAATCTCCGAATCACAATAGTAACAAATTTCAAGGAATCCAAAATAAATTATAATAAACATAACAAAATAATTTGTATTCATTTGTTTAATTTGGATGACATGATGTGATAGTTTGGACATCTTGTTAATGTTCAGAGCATCCAAAATAACATAATGATATAATGGATGATCCGAATAAGATTCGGATTCATTTGTTATTATTCTAGTGAGCGTAGTGTGAAATTTTAAAAATACTACATAATACATATGAAATGGAAACATATTGCAATAAATAGTTACAGTAAGGTAGATAAGTGAAATAAGATGATTCCCACGTATTGCGTTTGGGTTGGATGGAGGTGGATCCATCAGAATCTCCAAATCATAACATAACGAATTATTCCAAATCTTCAAAATTAACCTTTGAAAATATGAATCGATTCAGAACAGTAAAACATAACCACTAATCAGATCCTAGGTTTCATGTTTTCTATGCAGCTTACAAGAATAAAAACAACTTTCTCTTGTTTTCCCTGCTACCTCCCAGTCAGGGTTGCCCAGTATGGTGTTGCAGCCTGGAACACCTACTGCCATAGCTTTTGCTTATGCACCCTATCACTGTACTGTTTGCAAGAGCAATCAGGGTCACATGGTAGAAATCACAAGCCATTATTTCCTGTAAGAACTCAGACGTGGCCCTCTTCCCGAGTCACATATCAGTCAGAAAGTGCCCTATAATGTAAATACTGTCCTTCATTTTCTATGCATAAATGGATGTTTATGACATCTGAATACATCCTTAAACATCTGTAAAAAGGGAAAAGGACGCACACCTATTCCGTTTCTATGTTTATGGATATATGCGAGTGATTATCCATATCCTGTACATCCGCATTCCCAGAGGAATAATTGTCCTTTTTCTATCTGCAGACAGAGGCAATGGAAATGGACAGCTCAATTGCCCATGTAAAAAGGGCCTCATAGAAGAGAGTTTATACTTACCTATTACAATGCCTGTGCTGCTGGATGCCTCTCTGTTTAGTAGAATTGGGCTTTCCCATGCCCACTGGGAAACCAACACTTTCAGGAAATAGTAATAACGTGAAGGTCAGCAGGATGGATCAGTGAGCTCAACTCTCCAGTCATGGACATACATGCATGGACATACAGGGATGCCAGACTATGGATTCCAATGGGGGGGGGGGGGGGGTTCTTTTTGAAGCACATGATTAGAGCCAGAGGCTCTAATAGGCTTAAAAAAAGGGTCATCTCGGGGGGCAGAGTACTGTGCTCTGAGTCCACCCAGTTGGGTTACAATAGAAAATGATTATTCACTATTGTAACACTGAATCTCCTCCCAGCCAATCAAGAAGCGGGCCATGAGACCTGTCAGCCGATTGGAGGGAGAAGACGCACGCAGGGGATCCGAGTAGCAAGCAAGCTGCCCATAGAGATGCCCCCACCACCTGCCATGCTGCCAGCGAGATGTGGTAAGTGTGGGGGGCTCCATCTGACTCACCAACCGGGGGGGTGCTGCCCGTGACCCTCGCGACCCCATGACCTGACTAACCGGGTGGTTTTGGCGGCGGGTGGAGCCGCCACTGCAACGCTCCCAAAAGTATCGGTTTCCCAGAAGATTTTTTGGTGTCATTTATGCAGAATGAAGTGTAGTCAGTGGACTGGAAACTAGAAGGTGTGTACACACTGTCCTCTTTAATAGGTATAAGCACTTAAAGCTGAGCTCTGGACAGGTATAAAAGGGCACTTTCACGCCCTTCCTGCCCAGGCCATTTTAGCGCTGTCACACTTTGAATGACAATTGCGTGGTCATGCAACACTGTACCCAAACACAATTTTAAAAAAAAAAATCACACAACTAGAGCTTTCTTTTGCTGGTATTTAGGGGAGAAGTCTAGCCTGAGCTCATTTGGCTGGGCTTCTCCTATGGGTCACAGGAGTGCAATTCGTTTTGCACTCCTGTGACCCGCTTTCAGCAAAGAGCGATAGGAGGCGGAGCTTGCCCTTTTGGGCAGTTGTACTGCAGTTGCACTGCAGTTCTCATGTGCTAATAAGAAATATGATGTTAGGATAACAGCAAATTGACTGAGACAAGAGCTCATCACTGTGTGGCTCCTTATTTCACTATCCAGTCACAGGCTGGGGCTGGCATAAGGCCCATAAATGTTACTTAATTGCAGCAGTGAAAAATTGGGCTTTCCCTGGCAGACAGGGCTGTGAAAGTGACTGAGAAATTATCTAATCAGCAGGGCCGATCCTAGGGTCACAGACGCCTGGGTGCAGAAATATTTCTGGCGCCCCCACGTGGGCGTGGTCATCTTACCAACTCCTCCCCTTTACAAATGTTTCTATGACAACGACTTCAACACAGAGATGTTCATGTAAGAAGTCTTCGTTACCCTGGGATCCTCCCATGATCTTTTACCAATAAATAAAATACAGGAAGAGCGTACACTAATGAGACCTGGAGGGGAGTCTCTCTGATGCACACAGAGGGGGCTTCTGTTAGAGAGTCTATTAGAAAGAGCCCCCAGACATAGTACAGGAGATGGTCAGAGACTGTAGACATGATACTAGACACAGTCAGAGACTGCAATCATAGTACAGGAGACGGTCAGGCTGCACACAATACAGGAGATGGTCAGAGACTGCAGACATGTTACAAGAGATGGTAGTAAATAATGGCGATCGGCCCTCTCACCTGACCCAGCGATACAGCAACAACGGTTCCTCTGATCAGGAGTCTGCTCACTCTGAATTGCCCGTGGCGGCTCCGCTGGGTAGAGCCCAGATCTGTATTCCTGCAATGACTCCATTCCTTCCTCCACCAGGGATGGTGCCAGGCTGTGTGGCTTTCTCTCTCTGATGGTGTTCTCTCAGCACTGCCCTCTCCCTCTGGAGTCCTGGGTGCCCTTCCCTGAAAGCTTCCCCGGGCTCCTGGCTTTCTCTCTCCCATTCAGCTGCGCATGCTGTGTGGGCTGCAGTTTCCATGTTACAGTGGGGCTGCCAGTCCTTGGGACCACATGTCCCACAATCCTTTTCTTTGCTCCTTTTTTTTTCTTCCCTGGCCGTTATGAAGGTGGGGGAAGAAACATAGTGTGCCGCTCATTAGTACAGCAGCGCACGAGGAGGTGAGGGAGAGGGAAAATAAGAGCCCGCAGCTGCAGTGGCATCACTAGGGTTGGTGTCACCTGGTGCAGTAAAACATGGTATCACCCCCTCCACCAACTATAGTCGTCCCTCAGTACAGACCCCACTCCATTAAGTATAGACCCCCCCTCCGTCAGTGCAGACCCCCCACTAAGTATAAACACCTCCCTCAGTACAGACCCCCCCCATCAGTATAGACCCCCAGGACAAAACACCCCCCTTTATCAGTATAGACCCCCCTCAGGACAAACCTTTCCCCCCCTACATTAGTACAAACCCCCCAGAACAAACCACCCCCCCTCCATTAGTACAGACCCCCCAGAACAAACCACCCCCTCCATTAGTATAGACCCCCCAGGACAACCCCCCCCCCCACATTAGTACAGACCCCCCCACATTAGTATAGCCCCCCCAGGACAAACCCCCCATTAGTATAGACCCCCCAGGACAAACCCCCCCTACATTAGTATAAACCCCCCAGGACAAACCAGCCCGCCACCCACATTAGTATAGACCCCCAGGACAAACCACCCCCCACATTAGTATAGACCCCCTCAGGACAAACCACCCCCCCCCCACATTAGTATAGACCCCCCCAGGACGAACCTTCCACATTAGTATAGACCCCCCCAGGACAAACCACCCCCCCACATTAGTATAGACCCCCCCAGGCCGAACCACCCCCCACATTAGTATAGCCCCCGCGACCCCCCCCCCCCCCCCAGGACAAACCACCCCCCCCACATTAGTATAGACCCCCCCCTACCCCCCCTGCCCGTCCCCCGACCCCCCCCACCCCCCAAGCCACCCCCCGCACCCCCCACCCCCCACCCCCCCCCCCCTTCTCCACAACCCCCCCCCCCCCCCCGACACCCCCCCTAGACGCCCCGTCCTAACGCTATACGACCCCCGCATTGACACCGGCCACCCCCCGCCCCCACCCCCCCCCCTCCCCCCCCCCCTTCCCCCCCACCCCCCGCCACCCTACTCGCCCCCCCCCCTCCCCCGCCCCCCCCCCACCCCCACCCACCCCCCTGCCCCCCCCCTCCCACCCCCACCCCCTCACCCCCCCCGACCGCCGGCCGCGCGTCCCCCCGCCCCCCCCCCCCCCCCACCCCCCCTAAGACCCCCCACCACCCCCCCCCCCTCACCCCCCCAGACAAAACCCCCACATTAGTGAAGAGACGCCAAACCCCCCCCCCCCCGCCCCCCCCAGGGAACCCCCCCCCAAACCCCCTCACCCACCCCCCCACATTAGTATAGACCCCCCCCCCCCCCAGGACCCCCAGGACACCCCCCCCACATTAGTATAGACCCCCAGGACGAACCACTCCCCACATTAGTATAGACCCCCCCAGGACAAACCAGCCCCCATACTTTATTATAGACCCCCCAGGACAACCCCCCCTACATTAATATAGACCCCCCCAGGACAAACCACCCCTACATTAATATAGACCCCCCAGGACAAACCACCCCCCACATTGGTATAGACCCCCCAGGACAAACCACCCCCCCACATTAGTATAGACCCCCCAGGACAAACCCCCCACATTAGTATAGACCCCCCCCCAGGACAAACCCCCCACTTTAGTAGACCCCCTAGGACGAACCCCCCACATTAGTATAGACCCCCCCAGGACAAACCACCCCCCCACATTAGTATAGACCCCCCCAGGACAAACCACCCCCCCACATTAGTATAGACCCCCCCAGGATAACCCCCCACATTAGTATAGACCCCCCAGGACACCCCCCACCCCCCCCCCCACATTAGTATAGACCCCCCCAGGACAAAACCACCCCCCCCCCCCCCCCACATTGGTATAGACCCCCCCAGGACAAACCACCCCACCCCCCCCACATTAGTATAGACCCCCCAGGACAACTCCCCCCCACATTAGTATAGACCCCCCAGGACAAACCCCCCCCCACATTAGTATAGACCCCCCCCCCCCCCAGGACAAACCACCCCCCCCCCCCCACATTGGTATAGACCCCCCCAGGACAAACCACCCCACCCCCCACATTAGTATAGACCCCCCCAGGACAACCCCCTCCCCCCCACATTAGTATAGACCCCCCCAGGACCCCCCCCCCCAAAGGACAACCCCCCCCCCCCATTAGTATAGACCCCCCCAGGACAAACCCCCCCCCACCCCCCCCACCCCCCATTGGTATAGACCCCCCAGGACAAACCCCCCCCCCACATTGGTATAGACCCCCCCAGGACAAACCACCCCCCCACATTAGTATAGACCCCCCCCCAGACAAACAAACCCCCCCACATTAGTATAGACCCCCCCAGGACAAACCCCCCCACCCCCCCCACATTGGTATAGACCCCCCCAGGACAAACCACCCCCCCACATTAGTATAGACCCCCCCAGGACAAACCCCCCCACATTAGTATAGACCCCCCCAGGACAAACCCCCCCCCCCCCACATTAGTAGACCCCCTAGGACAAACCCCCCCACATTAGTATAGACCCCCCCAGGACAAACCACCCCCCCCACATTAGTATAGACCCCCCCAGGACAACCCCCCCCCCCCCCCCCACATTAGTATAAACCCCCCAGGACAAACCCCCCCCCCACATTAGTATAGACCCCCCCTAGACAAACCACCCCCCCACATTAGTATAGACCCCCCCAGGACAAACCACCCCCCCACATTGGTATAGACCCCCCCTAGACAAACCACCCCCCACCACTAGGCTAATTAAAACCACCTGGGAGGCAGCTGGAGAGGACAGTGTGCAGCCGCGCCGCCCGGATGGAGAACAGAGCGTGTGTGATGCTTGTGCTGGTGGGCAGAAGGCGGAAGTTAAACACAGTGCTCCGCTCCCTCCTCCTCTCCTTGTCCGTAGGCGGCGCGGCTCTCTCTGCCTGTCACAGCCGCGGCCGCGCAGTGACGTCACGGGGGGTGTGGCGGTGCGCTCGGCCACGGAGCGCCGCCCCGCCCCAACCCCCCCCCGTGACGTCACTGCGCGGCCGCCGCGGCCGCGGCTGTGACAGGCGGAGAGAGCCGCGCCGCCTACGGACAAGGAGAGGAGGAGGGAGCGGAGCACTCTGGCGCTCCAGCGCCACCACCTCTGCGGTGCCTGGGTGCACTGCACCCCGTGCACCCCGGGACGGATCGGCCCTGCTCAGTGTGCTGCTTCACCTTTTACTATCCGTTTACAGGCTTGGAGTGGCATAACACCAGTAAGTTTTACTTAACTACATCAGAGAAAGTCAGGTGTTCCCTGCCACACAGGGCTGTGCAAGGTAGCAAGACTGTGTAACTCTCAGAATTGGATGGATATAAATACAAATCTTTTGGCAGGGAAAACAATTCCCATATACTGTATGTATCTGTATTGCATAATACAATAGTATGATGTAGCAGCCAGTTGGAAGTTTTTTTTTACTGCTTTACCTACATTACACTAAAATCAAATCTCATTTATCACTGCAGGTTATCATATTTAGTACATTTGCACTGCTGTCTTTGTCTTGTCATATGAAGTAAACTTGAGAGGGTACAACATTTTTGCAACACCCCTTAAGCTGATTTTACAGTTCTTTCTCTTTCTGGTAACCTGTATTTTCTAATTGTATCCATCACAATTAAAGTATATGTAAACCCTCACCTTGTAAAATAACCTATTCAGTTTAAAATAGAAATGAGATGAAAAATATTTCTATATAGATATATATAAAAAAAAAATTATAAATACAGTGGAACCTCAGATTACGAGCATAATCCATTCCAGGAGTATGCTCGTAATCCAAAGTACTTACATATCAAAAGGGAGTTAATTTGTTCCACATTGACTTCAATGGCATGCAATACCGCATGCGACCAGAGTCGGGGGGCGCCAGAGAGCCTTGGAAATGGACGAAAAGGCCCGAGGACACCTCGGCTGACCTCTGCAAATCCCAGCAAACCTCGGAAAGACTTTGTTCCCGAGATTTGCAGAGGTCAGCAGAGCTGTCCTTGGGCCTTTCTGTGCATTTCTGAATGGCGCTGATCGGCAATGATCGGCTCTGCTCGGCTCCGGCGCCCCCCACCTCAGGCCAAACGCAGTACTGCACACCGTTTTGGCCTGAATCGTGCTCGTTTTGTGAGACAACACTCACAAACCGAGTTACGATTTTTAAAAATACAGTGCTCGTATTGCAAAATGCTTGTTAACCGCGTTACTTACAATCCGAGGTTCCACTGTATCCTTTTTTCTTCTTTTTCGTAAATTATCACACAGCCTTTGTTTTTTAGCTGCATAAGAGCTAGGGGAGGAGAAACAGCAGTGCACTGGTCTTCCCAGTGAATGGCTGTGCAGAGGGGGTGTGTCAGGACAAGTCTGATCATTGGATGAGATCAGGCTCAGTTGAACTGAAAATGCTACGATCTCATGCCTTGGGTGGCTATTGTTTGGTAGGAAAGCCGAGGAGCTGGTAGGAACACCAGGTATTTCATACAAAGAAAGCAATACAAAAATAATAGGTTACTTTTTCATACAAGTACATGGTACAGCAGGCACATATAAGGAATATGAAATGTTGGATTTACATATTATTTAAGTGTCCCACCTTAATAAATTTAATTTCATTATTGGGTACCTTTATGAAAATCAAAAAGATTTTGGAATCTTAAAAAAACTATTCATTGTTGCTGTTATATTTTTTGGATTGTGTTACAGTTATGTAATACTGTACAGTACATATTCTCTACCTTCCTTTGTTTATATTTTTGCAACCTGGATCTACTATTTTGCCCTATTTGGCCTTTGTGTGTTTATTTTAGTGTTCTGTAGTCTACATCATATGTTTCCACTGTTAGCAATAAATCACTAGAATTGCAAACATTTCATATGAGTGTGTAAATGTGGCCACTATGATAAATCATTAAATGCATTTAAAAAATCTGCAAATTATTGCTAGACGAAGGCCTTTTTTTGCTTAATTATTTCATTTGGAACAGTGTAAAATACTAACATCATAGAAAAGAGGAATAAATATATACTTAACAGAGCACTGAAATGCTATGTCATATAATCCATTGTTAAAAGCGATCTATCCTTGAAATGTGCACTTTCCTGAAAACAAATCTCATGTCTGACCTATTGCACAGATTGAGCTATGACGAATTTCTAACGTTTTCATGGTTGTCTAAGGATATATGCCTCTTTTTTAGTTGTCCAAGGGTATTAAAGTATTATTGCAGCTGCCGATGCATGAGACCTCTGTGATGTAGCTAATAAAGATGCATCCAATTCACTCTTTTTTTTTCCAGACAAAAAAAAACGCAATTTAAAAATGAGTTCAGAAATGGTGGCTTTTTATTTTTAAGTGGTTGGAATGTACCAACTTGTCTTTACTATTTTAGAGGTTAGTAATACTGTTATTAGCATTTTAAAGGGTGGGTAACTAATCAATATTTGCTTAGGAAGGCATATTAACATGTACAGAGTCATACTGTAACTTAAAGTAATCTTGGTGCAATAGGCAAATAGAAAACTGAAGGCCAGCCCCCTCTGATTTCCCAGTATATGAAGTATACTGGTGTTCTCTCTGTGACAGTCCTGCTGTCAGCAGTGACAATCCACCTGTGTTCCAGTTTACACAGGACACCACTTTTTAGGTCAGGCCAGTATATCTGACATTATCTTTCAGAGTTTCGAGACCTGGGCTGTAGCAGTTTCATCTGTTCCTGGTGTTGTCTTGAAATCCAGTACAGAGCTTCTACCACTAGGTGCACCTTGGATCACACTATATAGCCTGTTGTGGTTGACGTCATTTGAAGTTTCTGCTGCTATTTCCTTTGGTCAGGACTTTATGATGCAGCACTGTTGGGAAATAATTTGCGTGCCAGACTTCCTGCAGTTTTCTCTCACAAGAAGCATTGTACTTCAATTTTCTCCACACCTCTGCAGCATCAAATTGGATCCCATGGCTGCCATCTCATAGCCATTACTATTTTGTAAAGCCTGCATTTGGGAATACAGAGGACCACAGAAGGACATAGTCTGAGTTTACTGCACTCCTGTACTTAAAGTCAACCTTCACATAACTTCTAGTGCCCTAGTTCAGCTGAAATGCATTAGCATTTCTTTAACAACATATTTACCATAACACCACAGTGCCTTATGGTTTCAAGTGTCCCACCTACCCAGGACAAACTTTTCATTATGTGCAATACTGAGCTTAGGACAAGGAAAGTGCATTTTTTACAAATCTTAGTCATAACAGCTTGAACTGTTTCTATTACTAAACTCTCCGCTTTCATTTTTGGATGCACATTCCTCTTCTCTTGGAGGTGGAAGTTTTTTTAATTCTTTCATGTAAGGATGTGCGACTCATCTTCTCATCTGTCATTCTTATTCCTCCAACTGAAAAATGTCAAGGTTTTTATTCATGCCTGGTTATAGTTCAGATGTCCAAAGGAGTCATTTGCTCTATCTTAGATTTAAAGGCTGTTAATGCCTTTGTTTGTCCTCAAAAGATTTTGGCTGAAATCTGTTAGCTCAGTTATTGCCTCCCTTCATCACTGAGAATTTTTAGTATCCATCTACATAAAGGATAAATATATACACATTGTCATCTTCCTAGGTCACCTGCATTTTCTTTGCTTTGCCGTGAGTACTAAACACTGTCAATTTGTGACCTAACACACTTGACACTGTATTGGCCTCAAGAGTGTTTACAAAGGTCTTCACGCCATTCGTGGGACTTTTTTTATCTAAGGGGCATTCCAGTCATTGGATATTTGGATGATCTACTTCTGTGCTACCAGACCTCCCAGATTTTAAGCTCCAATGTATCAATCACGATGTGGACCTTGGGAAACTTGGGATGGACCCCGAACTTTGAGGAGACATCACTTATTCGGTCACATCACTTGGAGTTCTTGGGCCTTCTCCAGATACCTTCCAAGCCATGGTCTTCTTGTGCCAGGTACCAGGTGCGAGGCTGAGGTGCTGACAGGGCTCCCCTTGCAGCTAAGTTCAGTGCACAGGGTGTGCAGTTTCCAAAGAAGCACGGTTTGCCAATTGCTGTGGTTTGATGCGCTGATCACCGGAAGGTTGCTGGAACAAGCAAGATGCACTGTAGGGCAGGTGTACTTGCGGATTACCAGGTGAACTTGGCAGATGAACAATCTGTAAACAGAACCAGGAGCCAGGCCGGGGGTCATGCATGGTAAATCAGTCAATATGAGATTCAGGTTGCAGAACTGGAACAAGCCGGGGTCATACACGGTGAGACAGGTTGCAGCAGAGTCGGTGAGCCAAGCCGAGATCAAACAGTGGAGCAGACAAGAGCAGGGTCAGTAGTACAAGCCAGAGGTCAAACCAGGAGATCAGGATAACAGGTTAAGCAAGCCAGGTCAGTAACGGGAGGTCAAAGATCAGGAAAGACAGAAGCACAGGAACACAGGGGAGCTTTGTTAGCATTGTTGCTCATCTGCGTACCCCCTTATGCGCCGCCATGCATCTGCATACGCCAATACGCACAGGAGCACCCATGATAGGTGCTGGTAAGATTGCCAGTTCTTTGGCCATTTTCCTGACATCTTGCCTTAGCAAAAGTTGTGGAATCAAGTTCAGAAACTTCAATCTCAATGTCAGTCTTCCCTGCATAGCTGTATGTGAGTGCTGGGATGATGGTATCTACCTTTAAAGCAGTCCAACTTGCCCAATTCCACCTCATAAACATTGCAAACAAATGTTCTTATGACATGGGACAAATCCATTATTTTCTGGAAAAGATAATCATTTGCATCCTCTAATGAAGATGTCTTTCTAATGGAGGCTTCCATCTCTGGCACTGTTGGAGGGCAGGTTTTTTCTTCCCTCATGAAAGATTGTAAGAATAGACACAGCTATCTGCCCAAAGTGGTCCTGACCTTTCACCTAAATAAGGCAAGTGTGTTACCTTCCCCTATGCCCAGCACTGGTTAACCCTAGGAAGAACTAGTCTCTTTTGTCTAGATATCATAAGAGCCATCAGGGTTTACCTTTCTCCCACTCTTTCTTTTAGACTTACTGATGTTCTTTTTTTTTTATTTAACCTCCCTGGTGGTATGATTATTTCAGATTTTTGATGCTCAAAGCGGTACAATGTTTTGCATGGAAATTTGGCGTTTTTATATTGTAGGCCTGTAATTCTTAGGAATAACACACTTAAATCTGTCCAAACAAGAGTCTAGTAGACAGTCCAAGTATGGTAAAGTTTGAAACACGAAATCATAAATTATAATATAATAAATAACTAAATATTAAATAATATTATAACAAATAATAATATAATAATAATAAAAATTATTCAATAATGTATTCAAATCAAAAACACAGAAATTTGCTCAGTTGCAGAATTTCCGCTGTAATTACTTTCAGTGTTTGATGATGGATTTCCACACAAATCACTATCGCTCTATTCTGCAAGTGATTCTAATTTATTATCGTTGTTTTCTAGCTGGTCTAAAACCGCTTTTGATGTAAAGGGACAGTTTTGGTTGCTATGGACAATCTCCAGTTTCCAGGCAGAAAGAACAGTATTTATAATATAAAACTGCATGCAGGGCATTTGACAGACTACTAGGGACAATAGGGATGTGAAATAATTTGATACAGTAATTTAATCTGTAAGATTACAGTGTACTGCATGTATTGTGTGTGTTTACATTTTTTAATTTAGCGCCATACTCCGTCCCTGTGTGTCACAACGCTCGCAGGGAACGAAGCCTGGCGCTGTGATACATCGAGAGGAGACACGGCTCGCACACACAGCAGGGAGACATTGCGGGATCCTGGGGACAAGGTAAGTAAATGTACCTGGATCCTGCGATGCGATCCCGAGTGTGGCTCCAGGTTTCCGCTTTTGGTACTGAAAATTTACCCCAAGCCACACTTGGGAATACCACCAGAGAGGTTAAGATGGTCCTCTGCCTGCCTACACTATTTCTAAAAGATTTGACAAGTTATTTTACAGGCATGAGATGATGTGCCTCCTTTTCCCATTAAAGCCCACTTCATTGGGTAAGTGAGTGTTTCTTTGGCTTTTCATCATCAGACTTCTGTGTCTCAGATCTGTAAAGCAGCAACCTAGTCTTCTTTATTTTTTCCCTTGTTGGGCTGGTTTGTCTGTATTGTTTAAGTGTGCCTGTCCTCTGTTTGGTCTACTTTTGGTTGCTAAATTATCATACAGCTGTAATAATCCTTCATTATAAATGATAATGAAGGATTTTTAACTTATGGTAAAAATAATTTTCTTAAAAGTTCAGTAAGAGACACAGGGTCAGAAGGAATTATGACACAACTGGGTTATACGGCTGCCTACAGGAGATATGGACACTGGCAAACAAAAAAGCTGTTAATCCCCTCCTACTCCCATCATTCTTCAGTTTTATCCAAAAGCAGTAATGGAGGTGATTATAGGACAGAAGGAGGGGCCTTGTGTCCCTTAATGAACTCCAAGAAAAAGATTTTACAGTAAATCAAAACGTTCATTAACCTCCTTGGCGGTAACCCCGAGTCTGGCTCGGGGTCAGCTTTTTGTGCTGGGAGCGGTAACCCCGAGCCAGACTCGGGCTTGCGTTGCGGGATGCAGGGGGGAAGTTACTTACCTTTTCCCCTGGATCCTGCGATGTCTCCCCGCTGTGTGTGCGAGCCGTCCGCTCGCTCGATTCACACAGTGCCGGGTGCCGCCGATCTCCGTTCCCTGTGACGTTACGACGCACGGGAGCGGAGATCGGCGCCAAATTCAAAAAAGTTTAAAAACACAACACATATACAATACTGTAATCTTACAGATTACAGTACTGTATACAAAAAATACACACCCCCTTTGTCCTAGTGGTCTGCCCAGTGCCCTGCATGTCATTTTATATAATAAAAAGATTTTTTTTCTGCCTGGAAACTGGAGATTGTCCATAGCAACCAAAAAGTGTCCCTTTATGTCAAAAGTGGTTTTAGACCAGCTAGAAAACACCGATAAAAAAATAAAATCACAATTTATCATCAAACAATAAATTTAATGACAGCGACTATTCTGCAACTGAGCAAATTTCAGTGTTTTTGATTTGATTACATTATTGAATCATTTTTATATATATTTTTATTATATTATAATTTATTATTTTGTGTTTCAAACTTTATCATACCCGGGATGTACTAGACTCTGGTTCGGAAAGTGAGTTATTCATAAGAATTGCAGGCCTACAATATAAAAACGCCAAATTTCCATGCAAAATAATTGTACCGCTTTCAGCACTAAATTCCAGCCAGAATCATACCGCCAGGGAGGTTAAAGTGATAGTAAAGGCTGTTATAAAAAGGCAAAAGCATAGTGTACAAGTATACTAGCACATTATGAAAGACTTACCTTAAAGCAAAGACTTCCAGAAGCATGCTGACAGGGCTTCCATCTTCACCCAGTCTTTTCTGTATTTGTGGGTTCCAGCAGTTTGAATGGCCGAGCCGTGATGATATTACCCCTGAGCATGCACACAGGAGCCATGGCACAGCACTCGGAAGGGACGGCATTCTGTCCCTTCAAAGCTCAGTGCTCATGCACGGTTACATCACCAGCTGTAGAAGTACTTAATGTCTCCTAAACTGTGCACGTTTACAATATTCCCTATACCTACAGGTAAGCTTTTGTATAACCTTACCCATAGGTAGAAGTGAGCAAGCAGTGTTTACTACTGCTCTAAGGCTGCTTTCACACTGGGGCGGTTTGCAGGCGCTATTGCGCTAAAAATAGCGCCTGCAAACCGACCCGAAACAGCTGTTGCTGTGTCTCCAGTGTGAAAGCCCTGAGGGCTTTCACACTGGAGCGGTGCGCTAGCAGGACGGTAAAAAAAGTCCTGCTAGCTGCATCTTTGGAGCGGTGAAGGAGCGGTGTGTTCACCGCTCCTATACCGCTCCTACCCATTGAAATCAATGGGAGACCGCGGGGATACCGCCCGCAAAGCGCCGCTACAGCGGCGCTTTGCGGAGGTTTTTAACCCTTTTTTTTCGGCCGCTAGCGGGGGTTAAAACCACCCCGCTAGCGGCCGCATACCGCGGGTTAAACGATGGTAAAGCAGCGCTAAATATAGCGCTGCTTTACCGTCGCCGCCCCGCACCGCCCCAGTGTGAAAGCAGCCTAAAGGAGTTGTAAAGGCTGAAGGTTTTTTTTATCGTAATGCATTCTATGCATTGCGATAAAAAGCCTTCTGTGTGTAGCAGCCTCCCCAGTACCCCCTAATACTTACCTGAGCCCCATCTCTGTCCAGCAATGTCCACGAGTCCCTTGGCCATCTGAGACTCGCCTCCTGATTGGCTGAGACCCAGCAGCGGTGCCATTGGCTCCCATGGCTGTCAATCAAAGTCAGTAAGCCAGTCAGGAGAGAGAGGGGGCAGGGCCAAGTGGCAACTCCGTGTCTGAATGGACACATGGAGCTGCAGCTCGGCTCAGGTGCCCCCATAGCAAGCTGCTTGCTGTGGAGGCACTTGACAGGAGGGAGGAGCCAGGAGCACCGAAGAGGGACCTGAGAAGTGGAGGATCCAGGCTGCCCTGTGCAAATCCACTGCGCATAGGAGGTAACTATAACATTTTTGTTACTTTCAAAAAATAAAAAATAAACTTTACAATCACTTTAAGGTACAAAGAATAAGAAGAAATTCTGAGACAACTGGGACATTCCAAAGCAGTCTAAGCAACGTATGGGCAACATAACAAACAAAATGCTTGTAGGTCTAGAAATTACAGGATAAACTCTGGGCTAATTGCAGCTCAAAGACCTGCTTGAAGGACCTCATGTCTGAAGCTGTCATCAGCAGAGGCTTCCACCTGGAAAAAATTGAGGGAGTGTGTGAACAGAAGACCAGCTGGCAACTATGCAAATCTGGGAAACAGATGCCTAATGCTGAAAAGCCCAAGAGACACTTACTTATCCAGTAGAGTGTGATCTTTTAGGAAAAGGTGGAACCTTATCCTTAACATACAGTATAGACTTAAATGATGAGCTTATGTTAAAACAAAAGGCAGGTTGTTCCTTACGGGGACCTTTAGATATGACAAAAAAGAGTCAGTTAGTCTAAAAGGAGAGGTAGCTAAGAGAAAGACTCAAACTGTTTGCAGCACATCCAAACAATGGAAGGAAAGCTTCTTAGGATATATTGGTCAGGACAGAGAGATGAAAGTACAATTTCCTGGTTAAAGTGACGATAAAGTCGATTTTTTATAAAACAGATACACTCCATTTCATCTGTGCCACCTGTGTTGCTGGGACCTATGGAGTTCCATTTTGAAGTCTCTCCTATGTGCATGCTCTTGTCTTGTTCTACAACTGTACATGCAGAGTTCCGTGTGATGCACACAAAGGCTCAGTGAGTGCTCAGTGCAGAGCCAGCACTGAAGAGGATTCCTGCCACAGTGGAGTGGCACATTGTAGCTGTATTCGACTCTGCTACTTTAGTAAGCTGGTATGGGATGTTGGTAAAGGTTAGTTCAGAATAAAGGTGCAGATGTCCTTTAAGTTTTCAGCAATCCCCAGAATGGATGGAGTGGGGAGCAATACTGTGAGCCAGTTGGAATAATAGGCTTACAGGAGTGGAGAACACAGGGAAACCTCATTAATCTACTGCTGATACTTCATTGTCCAATCACCAGGCTGAGAGAAAGGTGAGTATAGGAGGCTTTTCAAAGACATTGTCAATTTGCTCTGAATGGGTAAGCAAGGTAACAGTTTATTTAAATAGAATAACATGCCAGTTGATTGCCAGACTGCTATAAAATACCTTTTTTTCAGATAATTATTGTTTAAAATTAATACTTTTTTCTTACATATAACTAATATAATAATTTGTCTTCATATCACATTTTTAAAATATACTGTACTGCAGCACTGAGAGTGAAAGAGGGACGGGCAGCATTTTGCTCTGGTCATATTTTTGTCTCACTACTCTCAGTTTAATAATACAAACAGGCTTACAGAAGACTAGAGTGCGGGGATAGTCTCATCAGTGTACGGCTGACTTTTTCCAATTAGAAAAAGCCGGCATAGGTCCTTGATAGGGGCGCATGTTTCCCGTGTTTAGAACTGTCAAAGTGTCATTTTTGAAAGTAAAAACGCTATTTAAAATCACTCGCGGCTAATTAATTCACGGCTCCCGTAACACAGAACAGTGATTCATTGAAACTCATTCATAAAAAAAAGTCATTGATAAAAAAAAAAAAAATGGCTAATATGCATGTTAATGTCATAAAAAGTGTTGGTGGGGGGAGGGGGACGAGAGCGGCCCCCCCTCTCGCCTGAACCGTACCAGGCCACATGCCCTCAACATTGGGAGGATGCTTTGGGGGTCTAAGACCCCTAAAGCACCTTGTCCCCATGTTGATTAGGACAAGGGCCTCTTCCCCACAACCCTGGCCGGTGGTTGTGGGGGTCTGCGGGCGGGGGGCTTATCGGAATCTGGAAGCCCCCTTTAACAAGGGGACCCCCAGATCCCGGCCCCCCCCCTGTGTGAAATGGTAAGGGGGTACAAAAGTACCCTACCATTTCACCAAAAAAGTGGCAAAAATGGTAAAAATGACAGGAGACAGTCTTTGACAATTCCTTTATTAAAATCTTCTTTCTTCTTGCTTCATCCTTCGGATTCTTCATCTTCTCCTTCCTTCATCTTCTTCCATCTTCTTCTTCCATTTTCTTCTTCCTCCGATCCGCTTCTTCTTGCGCTGGTCTTCTCGTCCTTCTCGTCCGGCATCTTCTTCCGTCGGCGTCGGCGTCGGTGTCGGTGTCTTCTTGGGCCGCTCCGCGCAATGGGAGGCTCCCGCTGTGTGAGGCTCCGCTCCATCTGACAGGTCTTTTAAAACGGAGGGCACCTGGTGACCCCGCCCCCCTCTGACGTCATGGGGAAAGCCATCATGGAATTCCCCATGACGTCCCTGTGCGTCAGAGGGGGCGGGGTCACCAGGTGCCCTCCATTATAAAAGACCTGTCAGACGGAGCGGAGCCTCACACAGCGGGAGCCTCCCATTGCGCGGAGCGGCCCAAGAAGAGACAGAGACACCGACGCCGACGGAAGAAGATGCCGGACGAGAAGGACGAGAAGACCAGCGCAAGAAGAAGCGGATCGGAGGAAGAAGAAAATGGAAGAAGAAGATGGAAGAAGATGAAGGAAGGAGAAGATGAAGAATCCGAAGGATGAAGAAAGAAGAAAGAAGATTTTAATAAAGGAATTGTCAAAGACTGTCTCCTGTCATTTTTACCATTTTTGCCACTTTTTTGGTGAAATGGTAGGGGTACTTTTGTACCCCCTTACCATTTCACACAGGGGGGGGGCCGGGATCTGGGGGTCCCCTTGTTAAAGGGGGCTTCCAGATTCCGATAAGCCCCCCGCCCGCAGACCCCCACAACCACCGGCCAGGGTTGTGGTGAAGAGGCCCTTGTCCTAATCAACATGGGGACAAGGTGCTTTAGGGGTCTTAGACCCCCAAAGCATCCTCCCAATGTTGAGGGCATGTGGCCTGGTACGGTTCAGGCGAGAGGGGGGCCGCTCTCGTCCCCCCCTCTTTTCCTGCGGCCTGCCAGGTTGCGTGCTCGGATAAGGGTCTGGTATGGATTTTGAGGGGGACCCCACGCCATTTTTTTTGGCTAGGGTTCCCCTTAAATCCATACCAGACCTCAAGGGTCTGGTATGGATTTTGAGGGGGACCCTACGCCATTTTTTTTTTTGGCTGGGATCCCCCTTAATATCCATCCCAGACCTGAAGGGCCTGGTTATTGAATTTGGGGGGACCCCTACGCTTTTTTTTTTTTGTTTTTTATTAATGAATTACAGCTCTCTGTGTTACAGGAGCCATCAATTCATTAGCCGCGAGTGATTTAAATAGCTTTCTTCCTGCAAAAATGACACTTTTTTGCAGGGAAAGTTCTAAGCACAGGAAACCTGCCCTCCTTCACAGGCTACCTATAGACACCCCCCAGATGTGATACTGCAATGCTGTTCTAACAGCATGCACACACATATCCCCAGAAATAGAGCACATATTGTTGTCAGCAGTCAGCAGCACACTGACACGCTGACACTGTGAGTGAAACATAATATGCGAGGCCGCCGCCGCGGCGGCCTCTTATACCGTGGGGCGTGTATTAAAGCCCCTGAGCTATAATTGGCTACAGGCATCCTGCCTGTAGCCAATTATGGCTCTCCTCGCTGCCGGCGCTGTGATTGGCCAAGCATGCGGGGTCACAGTGCATGCTTGGCCAATCATCAGCCAGCATTGCACTGCGCGGGCCGCAATGCATTGCGGGGCCGCTCGCATCACACGAATTAGAAAAAGCCGGCATAGGTCCTTGACAATGATGTATTGCTCAACTGCTGTGTGGTTTGCAGACAGTGTGGGGACTATGCTGTCTGGTAGGGGTTCTTGAATAACAAATACATAAATTATTATTTATATTATTATTTATACAGGATTTATATAGTACCAACAGTTTGCGCAGTGCTTTATAATTTAGAGGGGGCAGGGCCATCTTTAATATTGATTGGACCCTGGGCAAACATTTTATTGGGCCCTACCGAATCCACTTATTACCTATTTGTGGGCAGTGCAGGCTTAAGGGGCAGCTGCCCCTTTTGCCCTGTATTAAAGATGACCCTGAGAGGGGGGATGGTACAATTACAATACAGGTTAATATAGAAGGGACGGGAGGGCCCTGCTCGTGGAGCTTAAATACAAAAGGGAAAATCAAGGGTGTAAAGCAGCAGGTTCACCTAACTGCTTTCCTCCCAGCTGGGTGTACCTTCTTCAGGCTTCCCCACTGCTCTAGCGACCAGGAGGAATAAGAAATACCCTGTATTTCTGGATATTAGAGCAGATAACTTATTACACTTACTCCTAGGTGACAGCATGTGTGCTTGATAAATTTACTGCTCAGACTGTACAGATGTATACATGTGACAGTACTCAGTCCTCAAAACATCCCCCCAGCAGCCATCAGACCAGCTAAAAAGTGCAGCAGGGCAACAATTAAAATTAAATGGGACGTGGAAAACCAAAAATTCATGTAGGAAAATTTTTTTTTTCCAGAAAAAACATTTAAAAATGAAATGAAAAATATTTGCAGAAAACTATAGATTTGTTATACAAATAATAACACAAATGCAATGTTTTCAATGACAAGCATTTTTTTTTTTTAGCATCATGGTTTTGCTTTATTGAGTATCTAATCATTGGAAATAAAATTTACAAGTTTACAGTATCATCCTTATTAGTGAAGTCCTGTTAGCTGTGTGAGAATATCATGACACTGTGCAGCCATGCAGAAGTGCTTACACATACAGGGACATGGTACTAAGCATTGTTTAAGGCTAGTCCCAGCTGAGCAGCATCTTATCCAACCAGAAACAGTCCTACGAAGCAGCTCTTTTTAAGTGATCATCCTTGTATCATAACAGATTAAGGTTGCAGCTACTTTGGATTATATTTAATCTAACCTTTATCCATTCACATCTTCACCTGAAACTTACAAGGACCAAGAGTCAATTGCAAGGGAATAATTCACAATGACACTGATCTTCCTTTCCTCGCTCTAATTATCTGGATTAAGAATAACACTTTGAGTAATTATTTTCACATTGGATAAACATTAAGCTTTCCTGGATTTATCTGAGCTCTTTCTCTAACATGAAATAGATCCAACTAGGCTTATAAGAACATAACTGACAGCATTGACTGCTTAATCATGGAGACTAAAACAATAGGAAAATATTTGTTTCACAGCTCTGTGAATTATTTACATTGATAAACTTTTTAACCTGTAAAAAAAAAAAAAAAAAAAATCAATCTTAATTGCTCTATGGTATATCTAATATTCTTTTTTTTTTCTATCAGTGACAACTTTACATGTTTCTAATAAAAAAAACATTGCTACAATGGAATTTAAGTGAATGATAAAACAGTTATAAGCTGCATGTACAGTACATTCAAGCATAAGTTTAGACTGTGATAAACTCACAAAAACTTTTTATTATGAGCTCATACATGTAGTTATTTTCTTATACTGTTACTATACTACAATACAATACCATACTACCACTTTATCACACACATTATTAAAAGGACAGTTATAGTTATTTTTTTAAATCCATAAAATTATGTAGTTAGGTGTGCATGGATTTGTTTTAAAATGTGATGCTAAAATCACTGGGGTTGATTTACTAAAGGCAAATAGATAGTGCACTTTGCAAGTGCTGTTGCACTCATTTTCCCCAGAGCTTAGTGAATGTGGTGAAGCTCTGTTGATTTCCATCATTCAAACACGTACAAGCAAAAATTATTTTTTTGTTTATTTTTCTTGCCCCTGATTGTGTATTCTACACAAAGTGACGTTTCACCACATTCAGTAAGCTCTGGGGAAAAGGAGTGCAACTGCACTAGCAAAAATTCACAGTATACAGTATTTGCCTTTAGTAAATCAACCCCAGAGTGTGTCCCCTGTCAGCTTAGTAAATGAGGCGAGGCTTCATTTTGTATAGAATACCCAATCACATGCAATAAAAACAGAATTTTTTCTTGCATGTGATTGGATGAAGGAAGTCAGCAGAGCTTCCTCTCATTTACTAGGCTCTGGGGCAACTGCACTTGCAGAGTACAAATGCACTTGCAAAGTGCACAGTCTATTTTCCTTTAGTAAATCAACCCCACAGTATTGAAAGCTGTTAACATGCCCTTTCCACCACTAGGGTTTTTAAAATTAGAAGTAGAACACTACAGGCATACCCCACTTTTAAGTACACAATTGGGTTTATTTACTAAAGCTAAAAAGTGCAAAATCAGGCTCACTACTGCATAGAAACTAATGAGCTTCTAAGCCTCAGCTTGTTCAATTAAGCTTTGTTAACATAACCTAGAAGCTTATTGGTTTCTATGCTGAAGTGAGCCTGATTTTGCAGTTTCCAGCTTTAGTAAATAAACCCCATTGTGTACTTAAAAGTGGGGTATGCCTGTAGTAGAATTTTGATTGAAAATGTATATGAATATTCTTAGGCAAATTTGTACAAAAATTTTCAGAGCATTCGAATTATGTTCGAAAGTAGTTCCAGATTTTCTTTGCTGTTAACATTTGCTTTTGGAACGAATAGACTTTACTAAAGAAAAATGACATACCGTATTTTCCAGCTTATAAGATGATTTTTTACATTTAAAAAAACTGCCCAAAAATCAGGGGTCGTCTTATACGCCGAGTCAGCCCCTCGGATGCCTGCTGGATGTGCAGTAATATTGTATGTAGCTTTGGCTATATACAGTATATACCACTGAACCAATCCCGGTGAGCGATGTATTCAAATGAATACAGAGCCTTCAGAGTGCAAGAGGCTATTTTTTGGGGTTCCAAAATCATTTGAAACCGCTAAGTCAACCGCTACCAATCCTCTATCTGCTGACTTTGCCAAACCCATACACACTATACCTACCTCTTTTGTGATCATATTTATGGATGAATTCACCAAAGCATGTAGTGCAAGGGCCTGCCAGAATACTTTCAAATGGTACTGCTTAAAGTTTTGTTCTCCTATTATCTTGATAGGTAATTGCAGAATGTAAAAAAGTGCTTCAATTTGTACAGTGTGTATTCCTATTTTTGTATTATGACACTTCTTACCTGTCCAGTGAGCTGCCAATAGTGTAGGTAAGGAGGGCCTGGCCAAAGTTACACACATTATTATGTATGCATTCAGCTCTCAATTAAGTGGAGAGGGTTACCTGTCCAAAACACCCCCCCCCCCTAAAATTTTTACAATGGGCCATCAGAGGGGGTGAGGAATCTGATACGTGGACCTCTTTTTGTCTTTAAATGCTCCTTCAAATTAATGTTAATACTGATTTTGGCCAAGAATGTTTGTGTTTAATCTGCTTGCAATGTTTATGTGCAAAATGACTTATTTATTTTTTCTTGATTGACTCCCCAGTTTCCTTCAACGCCACAGGAATGGCAGACTGTGGCCTCCCAGTTTGCCCAGTGGTGGGACTTTCCCAACTGCGGAGGGACAATAGATGGGAAGCACGTCCATATCGTCCTACCCCCAACTCGGGGTCATACTATTATAACTATAAGGGGTTTAATAGTATTGTGATGTTGGCGGTGGTGTCAGCGACATATGAGTTACTGTATGTGGACGTGGGGAAGAATGGCCGGATGTCGGATGGTGGAGTCATCGCCCAGACCAAATTTTACAGACAGCTCCAGAATGGTGGCTTGGGATTGCCACCTGCTGAAGAGAACGTGGAAGGACTCCCGTTCGTCTTTGTCGCTGATGAGGCATTTGGTCTGGGTGAACACCTGATGCAGCCGTTCCCGAGAAAGACCCTCACCCCGGAGCAGAGGGTTTTTAACTACCGGCTGGCCAGAGCCAGAAGAGTGGTGGAAAATGCCTTTGGAATAATGGCCAGCCGGTTCCGCCTATTCCTCACAGCAATCAACATGGCGGAATATAAACTCAATCATATAGTTATGGCATGCTGCATAATGCATAACTTTTTACAAAAAAATGCTTTGAACTACGTGGCCTCAGTTGGTAATGAGGCTGGCTTATTACCGGATACAACCCTGACGGCTCTTGAAGCTGACCGTCCTGGCTTGCCCCCCAAAGCGCCTGTGAAGTTTGTGAAAAGTATCTAGAGTACTTTGCAGGTAGGGGGGCCATTGATATGCCCCAAAATGGTTAAATATTTTTTTTATTTATACCAAAATAATATTTACTTTTATTTACTGCTTGTGTTTCTTTTAGCTGGCTCCTAGGTTATCCAATGGGCTTTTCTTTTTTGCCTTTTTGTTCAATAGTGAAAACTTAATTTTTTTGATACATGAGATAGCAATCTCTTCTTCAGCGAACTATTATGTTGTGGGTCTGCTACACACACACCTTTTTTTATTGTTGTTAATGTATGTAATGCATTACTGATAAAAAATCTTCATCATTTTCAGCACCATGACCTAAAATGGCGTGATTGTGGCAAATTATAAAGCACTGTGGGAGTTATTTACTAAAGGAAATTCCACTTTACACTCCAAGTGCACTGCAAAAATGCACTTGAAACTGCACTGAAACTGCACTTGTAGTGCAAAGTGGATTTGCCTTTAGTAAATAACCCTGATTGTCACTGTAAACACCAACTTACTACACAAATTGCTATTGAGCGTTGAAAGAAGAAGCCACACATTGTTGAGTAGAAAACATTTTACTCAAAGCACATTCACCTGTGCATTAGAAAAGGGTTTTTGAACAAACCAACATCTTTGGTGTATAACATTTTTTTCACATTAGAAATATCCTTTTTTTTTGGTTAAACAGGCATGTTTCAAACCATAACATACACAACTCAGGAACTTACAAAGTTCAACTTTGATAAAGTGAAGGCAATATCAGACATTTAGTATGTCCAAACTGTGTTGATATTGCCTTCATTAGATGGGGTGATGTCACCCCTGTAAAAGCCAAATTTTGAAGATGTACACAAATTGTGATTCAAACTGGGTATTTCCCTCCTGATCCCATGCCTAATGTCAACATGTGCTAGCTCCCATCATGGGGGACCAGTGAACGTGTTTTGGGGGTGAAACCCCTTCCTTTCACCTACTTGAGTTTGCGAGGAAGGGGTTGCACCCACAAAACGCATACATTGATATCCCATGATGGCAGATAGCACATGTTGACACACTGTGTGCATCTTCAAAATTTGTCTTTTAAAAAACTTTAAAACGTATTTTTAAAAGGAAAAAATACACGATAAAACGGTACAATTTTTGTGTGTTTTATATTCTGCCTAAAACATCAATGATGTTCTTAATTTTTTGTTGAACATCATTGATGTGTTCCTTTATATTTTCTAAATCACGATTGCACCCCATTATCTCCCCGATGAGGATCTGGGCACTTTCCCTTGTGAAATGAGATTCTTCTTCCACAACATCCACATATGTGCATCCACACACATGCATCTGTGCAGACTCTTCACAACTTTAGTCATGATCATGTCCACATTTGGGTTTAAGTATGGTCCATACTTCCCATCATAGTCAGCCCTCTTCAAGATGTCCACCATCTCTTCAAAGGGCATATTTGAGGCCTTAAATCTCCTCTGGGATCGGGGACGTTCGTGGCTACGGGCTTTCGTCGTTGCTGCTCTCCTATGCATGCACCTGCTGTGTCTCCAATATGTTCTCTACCCACTGCGCCGAAAGACAAGGGGCAGGGAATAGACTAGAAAGAATGTCAGGGGCGGGCGGAGTTTCACGCATACGCAGTGTATATAAAGCGTAACAAACGTGCGTCGTACGTACGATCTGTGAGCAGAGGATAGAGTAGCGGAATCGACGATCGTTATAAGAAGGTAAAATTTTAAGTTGGTGCCTCAGTGGCCTATACTGCTTATAGATTGAGGCCTATATGGGTCAAGATTAAGAGAGTTTCGCCTGACATTAGAGTTTGTCCTGTGTTGTGTCTTGCAGAGAAAATGGATGGGTGTTTAAAGACCACAGTTTCCTACCAATATTCATTGATAAATACAGGGAGCTGCCCTGTCTGTGGCAGGTCAAACACCCACATTATAATAACAAAATAAAGAGGCAGGCAGCAATGAAGAAACTGCTGGAGTTGGTAAAGCCGCAGGTCCCCACTGCAGACATCACCTATTTAAAAAAAAAATGGTGGCCTGAGGAGCACATATAATCATGAGCGTACTAAGGTCCAGAAATCCATGAGATCAGGAGCAGCAGCAGATGACATTTATGTACCCAGGCTGTGGTACGATGAGAGACTTAATTTTCTGGCAGACCAGACTGAAGTCAGGGAATCCCTCTCAATCCTAACTCCCACGCTTCCTTCCACCCCAGCTGAGCATTCCGATGCCCACCCTGGGCCTTCCAGCCAGGAAGAAGTGGAGGAGCCCAGCTTGAGCCAGGTATAGCATTGTTCAACATATATCTTGTCGTAAAATAAATGATGCAAAATAGATGTTATTATTGGTCCCTAATTGCTGATTTAATAAAGTGTTTTATATATCAATAGACAGTAGTGGCCAAAAATGTAAGGGTCAAGAATTAAAAATGCTGGGGTCCGAATGACTGTCTTTTCTATTTATTAAAATTCAATTTGTAACAGTCATGAGCTAAAAATTGTGTGTGATTGATGAACAATAAACTAAAACTATGTCCCTTTTTCAGACACAGGAAAGCCTCAGCCAGGAGGAGGCTGTGGAAAGTGGCAGTCAGGAGGAGGCTGGGGAATGCGGCAGCCAGGATGTGGCGGGGGAATGTGGCAGCCAGGAGGTGGCGGGGGTAAGTGGCAGCCAGGAGGTGGCCGTGCCCAGTAGGAGCCTCACAGAATTCCAGGTCCCTGCCCTACGTCTTCCTAACAAAAGGGCCAGGATAGGGAGTAGCGTGACAATTAGGGAGGCTAATGAGGCCCTCAAAGCCAACCCCACCCTCCAAGAGGCCTTTGCATCCATGACTGCATACAAAATGCAGCAAATGGAGGAGGACCGACGCCTCTTGTGTGAGGAACTTATGGTGATCACCCAAAATAAGGGGTTGAGGGGCCAACTCACAACAAAAACCCACCTGTGTGAGTTTGACCATCCTCCTCCTCCACCTCATGCCACACCTCCAACACCACAGCCACAGCCTGGAAGGAAGCGTGTAAGGAAGACAAGAAAGTGATGGCCTGGGTTCAGTCTGGTTTGGCAAAGGATGCAGGCTGTTGTATGACCACAGCCTGGGGACATAGATGTCATCTGCTGCTGTTCCTGATCTCTTGGAGTCCTGGACCGGATTGTGCTCACTATTAAATGGACTCCTCAGGCCACCAATTTTGGCTGCCAAATAATTGATGTGTGCCCTGGGGTACAAAGTCTTCGCCAATTTCAGCAGTTTCTCCAGAGTTGCCGTCCTCTTTATTTTGTTATGACCCAGAATAAATGGCTATTTTTTTCTGAAATACTTGCCTATGTGTTTTACTTCAAAAAGGACAGTTTGTTTGTGAGTAGGCAGGTACATTTCCAAAATACAAGGTCAAATTAACAAGGGACACCAACACCAAACAACCTCCTTGAGATTAAAAAATACAAGATAATAATGGTGTTGTGGTAACTTGACACACAAAAAAAAAAAAAAAAAAATGATGGCGATCACTAGAAAAATAATAGGAGATCTTGATATATATATATACTAGATAGATTCTCCAAAATCCCCTATGGACTATCCACTAGGGGGGGCAGTGATATAAAAATGCTGGAAATGTGCTTCTCTATAGGAATATGTGAAGAATACACTTCAGAAAGTAGTAGAAGAATTGCTAGCTCCTGTTGTCACTGAAGTGGGTAGAAGCAGGAATGGAGTTAGCAACCCTTCATGCATTTTTATATGCGCACTGTGGTAACTGAGTATATTCCGGGATAACACCATATGCAGAAATGTCAGGGGCATAGCTACAGATCACGGGGCCCCATAGCAAAATTGTGAGTGACCTTTCTACTGTCATCTATCTATACATAAAGTATATCTAAATTAAGGACAGGTAACAGGCGAGTTGTCAGAATAGTCACAATTTAGGACATCTGTGCAGGGAATTATGTTTTAACATTCATGTTCTAGCTAACTACTCTGTCTTCAATAGCGCACCAGTCTTTTTGAGTATCTCAGATCTCAAGACTGCAGTATAAATTATTATTATTATTATTTATATTATTATACAGGATTTATATAGCCCCAGCAGTTTTGGGCAGCATTTTACAACATGGGGGCAGACAGTACAGTTACAATATAATTCAATACAGGAGGGATCAGAGGGCCCTGCTTGTTAGAGCTTACAATCTAGAAGGGAGGTTCAAATTGAACAAAAGGTAATAGCTGTGGAGGATGATAAGATGGAGAAAATGAAAATACAGTTGTTAGATGTGGGTAGGATAGGATTATCTGAAGAGAAGGGTTTTCAGGAATTGTCTAAAAGCTAATAGAGTAGGAGATAATCAGACAGATTGGGGTAAGGTGTTCCATAGGATTGGAAAGGCTCTGGAAAAGTCCTGGATGCGAGCATGGGAGGAGGTGATGAAGGAGTTAGAGAGCAGGAGGTCTAGAGAAGAATGAAGAGAACAATTGGGTTGGTATTTTGAGACTAGGTCAATGATGTATCTGCAGAGTTGTGGGTGGCTTAGTAAGTAGTTTTTAGTATTTTGAATTAAATGTGTTGGGTGAGCAGAAGCCAGTGGAGGGATTGACAGAGAGGAGTAGCAGACACAGAGCGATTGGTAAGGTGGATGAGTCTGGGAGCAGCATTCATGATGGATTGAAGGAGGGATAGACTATGTAGAGGTAAGCCAATGAGGAGGGTGTTGCAGTAGTCGAGGGGAGAGATGACCAGTGAGTGAATTAAGAGATTTGCTGTGTCATTAGTTAGAAAGGGTCGTATTTTAGAGATGTTGTGGAGGTTGAGGCGGCACGATTTGGACAGTGATTGGACATGGGGCTTAAAGGAGAGTTCAGAGTCCAGGACTACATCTAGGACCTTGGCATGCGGGGATGGGCTTATAGTTGTGCCATTGATTTTGACAGAGAGATCAGGGGAAGAGGCATGTGGGGGAGGAAAAATTATAAGTTCAGATTTGGATAGATTCAATTTGAGTGGCGTGACATCCAGAATGATATATCTGATAGTAAATTTGTGATACGTGAGGAGATTGAAGGAGCAAGCTGAGGGGTAGAGAAATAGATTTGGGTGTCATCAGCATAGTGGTGGTGTTGAAAGCCATGGGAGGCTATCGGCTGACCCAGGGCGGAGGTGTAGATTGAAAATAGGAGAGGTCCAAGAACAGAACCTTGGGGGACCCCAACAGAGAAATGAAGGGAAGAGGAGGATGTAGAATTGTAAGTAACGCTAAAGGTGCGGTTGGATAAGTAGGAAGAAAACCAGCGAAGAGTACACGGAGACCAAAGGCGCAGAGTTTTTTGAGGAGGAGGGGGTGGTCAACCATATCAAAGGCAGCAGAGAGGTCCAGGTGTAGGAGTACAGAATAGTGTCCATTGGTTTTGTCCTTAGTAGATTATTTGTTAGTTTAAGGAGAGCAGTTTCTGTGGAGTGTTGAGGACGAAATCCAGACTGAAGGGGATCAAGAAGGCTATTATCAGCAAGGTGGTCCCTCAGTCGGTTGTAGACCTGACGTTCAAGGATTTTGGATAAAAAGGGGAGCAAGGAGATGAGGCATAGTTTGTTAAGATTGGATGGGTCTAGTTAGGGCTTTTAAAGTATGGGGCTGACAAGTGCATGTTTTAGAGAGTTGGGGAAGATACCAGAAGAGAGGGAGAGATTGAAGATGTGGGTTAGAGAGTGTAGAATAGAGCCAGAGGGTAAATGTAGCATTTGCGAGGGAACAGGATCCAGAGGGTAGGTGGGAAGATGGACGTTAGCAAGTAGTTTAGCAACCTCGTCTATAGTGGTGGGGTTGAAAAAGGGAAGTAGCAATTGTACTTGTGGGCATAAAGTGTAAATCGTGGAGGAGATCTGAACAGTAGAGATCACCTGGCAAATTGTATTAATCTTCTGTTTGAAGTGATTGGCGATCTCCTGGGCAGTGAGTGAGTTGGTGGGTGGAGGCAGTGGAGGATGAAGTAGAGAGTTGAAGGTAGAGAGGAGTTGATGGGGATGGGATGATAAGGTGTTAATGAGAGAGATAAAATAGGTCTGCTTGGCAGTGAGGAGGCAGGAATTGTATTTTTGGAGGGAAGATTTATCCTGGTTGAAATCTCTCTGAGACTTCGTCTTACGCCACAGGCGCTCAAGAGTACTGCAGTATTTTTTCAACCTTTTAGTGTCATCTGTTACAAGTATTCTAAGTTATAAATTCTAAGCCTTCCCAATCCTTCTGCTTCCACAGCAAGCAAGTGTTGAGAAAGAGGTGGGTTAAAGAGGAAGTAAACCTTGATGGGGTTTTACTTCCTCTTTTGTTTCCAGCAAACCCTGCAAAAGGAAAACCATAATGGGCTAGTATGCATCGCAATCTAGCCCATTATGTGGCACTTGCCTGCAATCAAAGCCTGCGCTGTCTCCCCTGTAAGAAGCATCCATCTTCGCCCCTCTTCCTTCCGGGGCCACGGACTCTGGCTGTGTGACTGGCCGGGCCGCATGACGTCACTCTTGCCCATGCACGCCAGACCCGCCAGTCACGGCACACGATCGAGAAGAAACGGCATGGAGGTCAGTTTCTTCACAGCACATGCACCGATGACATCATTTGTGCACTACAAGGTAAATATCTTCTAAATGGTGCACTTTTAGTAGATATTTCCACTACCTATAGGTAAGCCTTATTCTAGGCTTACCTATAGGTGTAACTCACAATTGGGGGTATACAACCACTTTAATAGTCAGTGATAATTGAAAAAAAAAAAAAAAGAGTTGTAGCAATAATAAAGACCAACACAATATTTTATATTATGTCATAATTCTTAGTACTACTGTACACAGTTACTCTTACTACTTTCAGAACTGCAAACTGTTTTTATCTGAGGAGACCCTCTGGAATTTTACAGCCTGAGGAACACTAAGTTAGGCATACAGGGTTAATGATGACCAGAAGCTCTAAGGGCAATAAATCTGCACTACTAATACATCTAAATAAATTCTCCTTTCTGCACACCCTGCAGAGGGGTGTGACTAGTGACAACAAAGATTGTGAGGTCTCCTCCTGTACATCTGACATCATCTCTTGAATTGGAATTATCTCATGGAGTACAGGGTCAGTGTGTAAACAGCAACCAGTGCAATCCTTAATGATGCAATGAAGGCTATGTATTATCTTAACAAGCACAAACATTTTCTATGGTAAATTGCCTAAAAAGCCCCCTGAATAGGACCCCCTTCCACTCAATGCCCCATAGCAGCTATGTGAGCTGCTATGGTTACTGTTATGCCACTTAGAATAAGGTTGCCAGCTCTCACTATATGAAATACGCTTCTGCTAAACATTTCATCCGGTCAGTGTCAAACAGCTCTGGAACCTGTGTAAACTTTAAACCTCTTATTGAAAACATGAGCTTATAACCTAATGTGGAGGTAAAATTTTGCATGCTGACACATAGAAATGTATGTTGATAAATATAACAAAAATGCCAACTCCATAGTTGACATATCAAATTGTGTATGAGTTTTAAAAATGAAAAATATGTTTTTCTCTTGTTTTGAAAAAAGATAACTGTTGTTCTCGAAAGTGACAGCTGATATGTGATCTTTAATTTGTCTGCAAAATGTACCCTAGGCAATACTATGCAATCCTCTGCAATTCTAAATGAAGTGCAATGGTAAAGCTGACATTTGTCTCATAAAGTAACATGTTTTGTTTTGCTTGACTAGATATACTACCAAACATTTGAAATCAATTTGTTTTATGTGCTTTTTTCTTTTTGTAAATTATTCTTTGTATGTTGTTGTTCTCTTATTCAAACAAATTATCAGTCAAGTAGATATCATTTCAGTTAAAATTTATATTGACAATGATAACAAGTTAGAAAAATCTCCCAAGCTTGAATGTGAAACTGTCAAAGATCATACACAATTACAGATCAAAATCATACTGCAGAACCCAATTACACTTTGGCTTTGCAGATCTACAGATAACCTATTAAAGAGCAAAACCTCTCACTGTGTCGACCTTTGACCCTGAGCTCTTTTTCCAATCTGCACTGATACCATATGTTTTTTTTTCTCCTCTTTTTTTTGTTATACATTATTGGCTGGGCCTGCTATGTTGTCTAAATTGTTGGGATTATGAGTTACGGGGTTTAAATGATGTCATTCTAGGTCTTATTGCTTGTTATATTTTACAGTATAAGTCAAAGTCACCCATGCATACGTGTGTATTTGTGTGCATACTGCATCAAAACTGTTTATGTAAAACATGCCTGTGCCTCTATACTGAGTCTCTGGGGACAATATTTGATTGCTTCATATAACTTGGAATTATAAGAGCTGCTTAACTACAATAACATAATGGTCCATAAGGCCACCTACATGAAAAGGTGTACTATATAGAGTAAGCCCTATATTAATGAACATATCAAACCATAAACATAAGAGTAACTTGTGTTAAGACATAACATTAAAGGAAACATATATTAAGGTGTTAGTAGTCAAAATGCATTATTTTTTGCAAATTTTAGAAGAGACAATATAGAGAACAATAAAATATGTTACATGGATCCGTATGTAACAGTAGAGCAGCATGCACAAACTTTCTAAGCAAAGGCCAGTTTACTGTCCTTTAGACTTTGGGGTGTCAAACTGTGGCCAGTAGTAGTAGAAAAGTGATCAGACAAAGGAAACAATGCCTCATGCTTGGTGGTCAGTGGGACTAAGAAATAACCCAGGGTTGCTTGTCAGTATAAAAAATACAAAGCACCTGAAGTCAGTAAGATTAGAAATAAATGCAAAGTCATTGGTGTCAGTGGAAGGAGCAGTGCCCACCTTTGGTTACATTTTGAGGAATAGCACCCCATTGTTGGTGTCAAATGGAGGAATTGTGCCCCATTTTTTATGTCAGTGGAAGAGATTTGTTGGTATCAGTGGGATGAATAGTGCCACATTGTTGGTGTCAGAGGGAGGAATTAGGCCATATTTTATCTTTCAAAGATTTTAGTTAATATAAGAACATGAAATACACCAAGTCAAGAGATTGTAATGAAAAACCATTGTGAGTACAGGAAATAGAGGATGTCAAATATGAATGAGACAATCAACCAGGATTTGAAATGGAAATTCCTGACATACCCTCCTACATATTGACTAGTGTTGTGGGATTAGTGGGAGAAGCTCTCCCAGCACCCCAAATTAGAACAAACTGTGCCAGGGTGCCTCCCCCATCAACCCAGGAAGGAGCGAATAGCCTCAGGGAGGGAAGTTATGCACTAGATCCATACCAAAGATTGTCATACTCTCATTTAGATGTCGAACCAGTAAGATCACTTGGTTTGATAAATTAGACTACAGTGCAGGAGAGAAGGGAAAGTAAGGAGGAGAAAAGTTGGTCTAGAGAGGTGATACAATAAAGAGGAAGTGCCAATCAACAGGAAGGGAGTTATAGACTAAACAAAATCAAATGAATGTCAGACCTAAGCTCCAAGTATGAAAGAGATGCCTACGTGCAGGGCCCAAGGTTCCCAGATAAATTCAAATGTCGAAACTGTGTCCGTAAAGAAACTAGCCAATTTCTCCTGGGACATAATCCACAAAATCTTACGCTTAGCTGCTATGAAGGAGACTCTGGGTTGTTTCCATGCCTTAGTTATGGTCAGCTTGGCGCCTAGAAGCATAAAATGGATTCATTTGCGGTTGGCTTTGGGAATCTTTGGAAGGTCCGAGTTCAGGAAAGCTATGGCTGGGGTTCTTGGGAGCTAGTCATTTGTCACTTTTTGGATCAAGGTGAACATTTTGTTCCAGAACGTCCTGATTCTGGGACATTACCACCAAATGTGGGGCATTGAGCCTATGAGTTGACAGTCTCGATAACACTGAGGGTTTGCTGTGGGAAAAATGGTAGCCAGCTTTGAGGGGGTAAGGTACCAACTGGTCATTACTTTAAGGCTAGCTTCAATCAAGGAGATGTTCTTAATCCCTTTATAGGACCTAGAGAGGGCAGTCTGCCACCTCTCCAAATACCAATGAATTTGGAGGTCATTTTCCCAAGCTAACATATAGGGTGATTTGCAAGACGGGTGAGCAAGTGACTGGCAGATAATGGAGATTCCACCCCTCTGATCCATGGTCTGTCCACACCATTGTTCATAAGTTGTGATTTTGGAAGGAGTCGATTGCTTTTCCATATCCTATGGAGAAAGTGTTGGATTTGTTGGAATCTGAATTGCTCCGAGGTGGAAAGTTCAAGCTTCTGGTAAATAGGTCCCGAGGGAGTGAAGAAAGGGCCAATTTGATACAACCTCTTGTCCAGCCACCATTTAAAGGATTTAATGTCTAGACCAGGGTTAAAGTCTGGATTGTGAAAAAAATGTGCAAGGGGTCGGCAGTCTGAGGTCAGTGAGGTCTTGGATCTCATTTTGTCCAAAGTGCCCTTTACTAGGAGAAATCTCCCCTCCGGGTCTCTATAGTCTGCGATCTGGGAGGATTTACTGTGCTAGTAAAATAAAATTGTTACCCCCTTGGCAGGGCTGGACTGGGACAGAAATATGGCCCTGGACTTCATCCAGACTGGCCCACTTACATTTTGAGTGTCCCAACAGCACCCCCTTACTCCAGAGTCCCATCACCAGCCCCTTACATCAGAGTCCTATCAGCACCCCCTTACATCAAAGTCCCATCACCAGGCCCTTACATCAGAGTCCCATCAGCACCCCCTTACATCAGAGTCCCATCCCCAGCCCCTTACATCAGAGTCCCATCCCCAGCCCCTTACATCAGAGTCCCATCAGCACCCCCTTACATCAGAGTCCCATCAGCAGCCCCTACATCAGAGTCCCATCACCAGCCCCTTACATCAGAGTCCCATCACCAGTCCCTTACATCAGAGTCCCATCAACACCCCCTTACATCAGAGTCCCATCAGCACCCTCTTACATCAGAGTCCCATCACCATCCCCTTACATCAGAGTCCCAGCACCAGCCCATCAGCAGCCCCTTGCATCAGAGTCCCATTACCAGCCCCTTACATTAGAGTCCCTTCACCAGCCCCTTACATCAGAGTCACCAGCCCCTTACATCAGAGTCCCATCAGCCCCCCCCTTACATCAGAGTCCCATCAGCACCCCCTTACTTCAGAGTCCTATCAGCACCCCCTTACATCAGAGTCCTATCAGCACCACCTTACATCAGAGTCCCATCAGCACCCCCTTTCATCAAAGTCCCATCACCAGCCCCTTACATCAGAGTCCCCATCAGCACCCCCATACATCAGAGTCCCATCAGCAGCCCCTTACATCAGAGTCCCATCAGCAGCCCCTTACATCAGAGTCCCATCAACACCCCCTTACATCAGAGTCCCATCAGCCGCCCCTTACATCACAGTCCCATCACCAGCCCCATCACCAGCCCCTTACATCAGAGTCCCATCACCAGCCCCTTACATCAGAATCCCATCACCAGCCCCTTACATCAGATTCCCATCACCAGCCCCTTACATCAGAGTGTCCCCCTCCCACGTGTACTCACAGTTCTGAAGGCAGCTTCTCTTCTTCCTCTCTCCAGTCATATGATAAGTGACAAGTGATAAGGGGAGAGAGGAAGGAAAGTCTGACGGCCGTCTATCTCCCCCTGCAGGCTGGAGGGAGCAGGAAGCCTAATGCTCTCTCCAGCATATGACGGAAGCTGCTTCTCCTGACAAGAGTGAAATCGTGATCACTCACTGTCAGAGAGGAGCGGCTCCAGGACTGCACCTGACTGGCCCACTGAGCCATCGGCCCACCGGGAAACTCCCATTAGTCCCGATGGCCAGTACATGCTTGCCCCTTGGTCTTGTTTACCTCATTCCCTAAGTAAAAAGTTGGGTAATAGGAATGGAGGAATTTGGAGTTGTATCGGGCCAGGAAGTGTGTCTCATGGAGCATAACTAAGCATAATGTCTAGTTTGAAAAAAAAATAAGAAAGTGGACTTGGGACTTGGATCCTGTCATTGTGGTTAATTAATATGAATAAATTAAATATAAGTATAATTGATTTTAATTTAATGTCATTTACCCCTAAGGGTGGTCCATGATGTTTATAAAAGCATAATCAAGGAATAATATGATATAATATATAATACAAATATAATCATAAAAGATTCACATAATTCATAATAATGACAGATTTATTACAAACAAACAATCAATGGACATGATTAATACACTGATTAAAGGTAAATGTATAAATCAATAAAAATTGCATATTGAACGTACATAAATTATAATGGCTAATAGATGATGATATTATTAAAATTTATGATTGGTATAAACTATACTAGGCACCCTTAGTTGACAAGCCAACGCGTTTCATGGCTTCTTTGCCAATCATCAGGGGTAGGATGCACATGTATGCTGAAAATTAAGTAGATAAGATAACCATTAATCTAATAGAATCTTTGAATAAAAAAGGGGGGGGGGGTGCCCGAGACAACGACAAGTTGAAAATACTTACATAATGAACTGTAAGTCATGTCCAATACCTGCAACACGTTTGTAGGGTGGTCTGGGATGGACTGTCTCACCCGGGGTTGAGACCGGGTAACATCTGCCCATCCCAAATGTTGGGTAAAGGGTCAGGGGAGGCAGCCGCCAAGGACCGGCCCGTACACTCCTATCACCCACCCGACAAGTATTAGGTGTGTAGGGTTTGAAACTGGAAACTGTGAGAGAAGGAAAAAATTAAAACTATAAGTGTGTGGGGGGGGGGGTAGATTGCATATTAGGTCAAGCGTGTATGGGTGCATGAGTGATGGTGAAGTGTGTGTCAGCGAAGCAAATTATGCTAAAGTGTATGTATGGTGAGTGAAGAATGTATAAAGTAGATGAGAGATTTACACACACCCATTTAATGGTGTGCAAATAGATGCACTATAAATTGTGCATACATAAAATCGGCACTGCGGCTGCCCCTGCAGTGCACCACAAATAATTGAGGCTATCAGTTACATGTGTGAATGAATGCCAATTAAAAAGTGTGTGTATGTGAAAAAAAGATATGTATGGAATAAGCCCATGAATGGGGCCTGAAGTTTATATGAAATACAGAGTGTGTTAGCATATAGAAATAGTTAGTGATGGGAGGCACCCATAAGGGGTGTGTGAGTGACAAATGCAATAAAAAGTGGGTATATACAAAAATTAAGGTATACCTTGCGACATCTGTGGCATTGTGATGTGTGATAAAAGCTGCACATTTTAGAGTGCCCTTTTATTATGGCCAGCCTAGGGCACACCTGTGCAATAATCATGCTGTCTAATCAGCATCTTCATATGCCACACCTGTGAAGTGGATGGATAATCTCGGCAAAGGAGAAGTGCTCACTAACACATATTTAGGTGCCTTTCACACTTATGCGACTTGTCCTATGATTTGGGACAGCAAAGTAGCATGACAAGTCGTTCCCCATGATTTCCAATGACATCCATTCATACTAGTACGACTTCAAGTCGTTCCGACTTCAAAGTAGTCCCTGCACTACTTTGGTCCGATTCAAAATCATGCAAACTCACGGTAAAATCGCGCTACTTTGAAGTTGAACAAGTGTGAAAGGGGCCTTAGACAGATTTGTGAACAATATTTGAGAGAAATAGGTCTTTTGTGTACATAGAAAAAGTTGTAGATCTTTGCTTTCAGCTCATGATAAATAGGGGTAAACACAAAAGTGTTGCGTTTATAATTTTGCTCAGTGTATATTGTATTTGCCTGAGGTTTAATTTGCTTGCCAATATGTTAATTACAACATTTCCATGTTGTTACATATATTGTTTAAAATCAACATGGTAAAATATAGAATTGTGCTAAAAAGATAGTCAGTAGAGTACTCAAATATACTCTGAAGGGAAGTATTTCTGGAAAAAGAACACTTATGCTGCGTACACACGAGCGGAATTTCCGTCAGGAAAAAACTTAGATGTTTTTTCCGACGGAATTCTGCTCAAGCTTGGCTTGCATACATACGGTTACACAAAAGTTTGCTGAAGCTATGCAGTGGAAAACTGTCCTTACAAGATGTCTCCAATTTACAAGCCAACCTCAATGCTCTGTCTAATTGGGTGACTATCTGGCAGATGAGGTTTAATGTTGATAAATGTAAAGTTATGCACTTGGGGGCTAAGAATATGCATGCATCATACATACTAGGGGGAGTACAACTGGGGGAATCAATAGTGGAGAAGGATCTGTTTTTTTTTGTAGATCATAAGCTTAATAATGGCATGCAATGGCATGCAATGCCAAGCTGCGGTTTCCAAAGCAAGCAAAGTCCTTTCTTGTATTAGGAGAGTTATGGACTCCAGAGAGAGAGATATAATTTTGCCCCTGTACAAATCATTAGTAAGATCTCATCTGGAATATGCAGTTCAGTTTTGGACACCAGTTCTCAAAAAAGGATATTGGGGAACTGGAGAAAGTGCAGAGAAGGACAAGCTGATAAGAGGCATGGAGGAGCTCAGCTATGAGGAAAGATTAGAGGAACTGAATTTATTCACTCTTGATAAGAGGAGATTAAGGGGGGATATGATCAACATGTACAAATATATAAGGGGTCCATATAGTGAACTTGGTGTTGAGTTATTCACTTTACAGTCAACACAGGGGACAAGGGGGCACTCTTTACGACTAGAGGAAAAGAGATTTCATCACCAAATATGGAAAGGTTTCTTCACAGTAAGAGCTGTGAAAATGTGGAATAGATTCCCTGCAGAGGTGGTTCTGGCCAGTTCAGTCGATTGCTTTAAGAAAGGCCTAGATTATTTCCTAAATGTACATAATATAACTGGGTACTAACATTTATAGGCAAGGTTGATCCAGGGAAAATCTTATTGCCTCTCGGGGGATCAGGAAGGAATTTTTTCCCCTGCTGTAGCAAATTGGATCATGCTCTGCTGGGGTTTTTCGCCTTCCTCTGGATCAACTGTGGGTATAGAATTGGGTATATGGGATTGTATGATATTGTTTTTATTTTTTTGTGGTTGAACTGGATGGACTTGTGTCTTTTTTCAACCTGACTAACTATGTAACTATGTAACTTTCGACCATCAAGAACACGGTGACGTACAACACTACGACGAGCCGAGAAAATTAAGTTCAATGCTTCCGAGCATGCGTCAAATTGTTTCCGAGCATGCGTAGGAATTTTGCACGTCGGAATTGGTACAGCCGATCGGAATTTCCGATCTGAACTTTTTCCGACCGAAAAATTGAGAACATGCTCTCAATCTGTAATTCTGCCAGCAAAAGTTCGATGGAGCATACACAGCATTTTTGGACCAAAAGCTCTCATCTGACTTTTGCTGGCGGAATTTCTGCTCGTGTGTATGGGGCATTAGGTTAGCACAAGATGCCTGAAAATAGACTGGCAGTCTGTCGGTTCTGCATTGTACTGTTGGAAAAAATTGTCTTCGTTTTGACTGGTGATATTTGATAATAGTATGAATGGCAGAAGAACTCTTTAGAAAGAATTCAAAGTGTCACATAAGTTTTTTTTTTTTCTTTGAATAGGGCTAGGAAGAGTTTGAATCTCTGTGAAGTTTTCAGGTCCCCTTCAGCAATGACATTTAAGGTAATTAAAACCTAACCTTGATCCACTCTAGTAGAAGAAATGTTTTGATTGATGTGGGTATTCCCAATGGAGGGATTCCCTGTTTCAGCTGGAACATTGGGAGCACATGTAGCAGTAAACACCTGACAGGGGTTCTTCTAACATTTCTCCATACTATTCAAAGCTAAGTCTTGGCTGGAATTCTAATTTAACTTTGGATTCAGTGGGGAAGAGCTGCATCTTAAATCATGTTTTTATTTATGTCTGTGATTTTAAAAGAAGATTTTCCCTTATGTTCTGCACCTGTAACACAAGAATAATACATGGGGGAGGTGTGTTTGCTATGATTGGACAGGACTAAACACACAGCAGTAAATACAGAGTTCCCTATTCCACTAAAAATGTCCTTAAAGTGGAGTTCCACCTAAAAGTGAAACTTCCGCTCATTGTACTCCTCACCCCCTCCGATGCCACATTTGGCACCTTTTGGGGGGAGGGGGGACAGCATACCTGTCTTTCACAGATATGCTTTCCCACTTCCAGGAGCCTCACCTGCAGGTATTGATGTCTCGGCTGGGGCTCCCTCCTGCTCCCCCTGTTGCGGGGCCAGTAGGAGAGGAGCGGAGCCTCACGCGTGCGCAGTAGGGTTCCCGGCGTGAAGCCGAAAGGCTACACTGCCGGTTTCCCTTACTCTCAAAGGAGGCGGCATGCACCCGACAGCTGATGGAAACATCAGCTGCGGTGCCGACATCGCTGGACTCCAGGACAGGTAAGTGTCCGATTATTAAAAGTCAGCAGCTGCAGTATGTGTAGCTGCTGGCTTTTAATTTTTGCAGCGGTGGGCGGACCTCCACTTTAATAGAGACAGTTAATGTGTTTTCAGTATTCTGTAAGAGTATATATAGACCGTGACAATGGACTAATCGTATTTGCTCTCTTTTCACCTGTTAAATAAATATACCAATGAAAGGATTTTGTTATATATATATGAAAAAAACTGGGTACCTTTACCCCCTTCCTGCCCAGGCCAATTCTCAGCTTTAAGTGCTGTCACATTTTGAATGACAATTGCGTGGTCATGAAACACTGTACCCATATGACATTTTTTATCATTATGTTTACACAAATATAGCTTTCTTTGCTGGTATTTAACCTCCCTGGCGGTATGATTATGTCTGGAATTTTGTGCTGAAAGCGGTACAATTATTTTGCATGGAAATTTGGCGTTTTTATATTGTAGGTATGCAATTCTTATGAATAACTCACTTAAATCTGTCCAAACCAGAGTCTAGTAGACATCCGGGTATGATAAAGTTTGAAACACAAAATCATAAATTATAATAAAATAAAAAATATATATAAAAATTATTCAATAATGTAATCAAATCAAAAACACAAAAATGTGCTCAGTTGCAGAATAGTCGCTGTCATTAAATTTAGTGTTTGATGCTGCCAGCATTTATGTTTTCCTTTTCCCCTTTTCCTGGCCTCCTACCTCCCCCCCCCCCCCCAAAAAAAGGGGGCTCTCTCCCCCTCGCTCACACAACTCCCCTCTCGTCTCCCCTGAGAGAGTTTATGTTAATAAACTTCAGCCTCAGAAGAATTGGCTAAACAATGACCAGGCTATTTTTTTTGCGAAACGGCACTGCGTCATTGTAACTGATAATTGCCTGGTCGTGTGATGCTGTACCCAAACAAGATCGATGTTCTTTTTTCCCCACAAATATTATTATAATTTTGTGGTATTTGATCATCTCTGCGGTTTTTATTTTTTGCGCTATAAACAAAAAAGTGTGACAATTTTGAAAAAAACACAATATTTTGTACTTTTTGCTGTAATACATAGCCCCAATATTTTTTTTTTAAAAGCAAATTTTTTCCTTAGTTTAGGCCGATATGTATTCTTCTACATATTTTTTGGTAATAAAAATCACAAAAAGCGTATATATTGATAGGTTTGCGCAAAAGTTATAGCGTCTACAAAATAGGGGATAGGTTTATGGCATTTTTATTATGTTTTTTTTTTCACTAGTAATAGTGGCGATCTGCGATTTTTATCGAGACTGCAACATTATGGCGGACACATCGGACACTTTTGACAAATTTTTGGGTCGATTGACAATTATACAGCAATCAGTGCTATAAAAATGCACTGATTACTGTATAAATGTCACTGGCAGGGAAGGGGTTAACTGTGTTCCCTATGTGTGTGTTCTAACTGTGGGGGATGGGTCTGACTATTGGAGATGAGAGATCGTGGCTCCCAGCTAGAAGGAACTCGTAATCTCTCTCTCCGCAGCTCACAGAACAGTGATTTGTGTGTTTACACACACATGTCCCTGTTCTGCCTCTCGTGCCTGTGATCGCTCATGGTCGGCGGTCATCGTGACTGCCGGTCACGAGCATCAGCACCCCCGCTGTGCAGCATGCGTGCCTGCTATCCCGCTTAAAGGGACCGACGTACAGCTACGACGGTTTGCGGTATCGTGTCGACCTGCCGCAGTATAATGATGGTGGCTGGTCGGCAAGTGGTTAATGTAAGGAGGCAAAAAAAGAGCCAAACTTTGTCTGTGAGAACTGATATTTGGGATCTGAATTAAGACAATTATACAAATTCTCCAAAAACTGTAGACATGGTATGCGGACAGTATGTGGGAGACCTGTTGGATTGCATAAGGAAGTCAGGGCATGATTGGAATGGACAAAGTTTAAGTCTACTTACCAATAACCTGTGTGGCTTGTTGGAGTATTCGTAGAACTTTTGTTTAGTCCAAAAAAGGGACTTGGCAACCTTAGTCATAGCTAAAGCCTTGAGTTGATTACATAGAGAAGTAACAGTGCGTAGGTAGATGAACCACTGTAGGGAAAGAGAGCAACCGAGTCTCAGCTTTACGTAATTGAGTCATAAGAGAGTATTTTTGAAGAGCAAACTCTTTTTTAAGTCGAGAGCCAGCAGAAATGCATTGGCCTCGAAAGTATGCTTTGTGAGTTTCTCAAAGGGTAGAGGTCTCAGACACTGAGTTCTGATTGAGTTGGAAAAATTCAGTCTTGGGATAATTGGTCTCTGATAGCTGTAATGTGAATAATGGAGTCATTGAGACACCAATGGCAAATTTTGGGGCTAGAAGAGTGGAACGTAATATCCAGGTGGACAGAAGAATGATCTGACAATGTGGATGGGTTAATTTTAGAAGCAACTGCAGATGATAACAAGGGAGCAGATATGGAAAAATTGTATAATCTAGATTATAGTTTATGGGGAGGAGAATAAAACGTGAATTGTTTGTGTGTAGGGTGTTTAATCCTCCATATGTCAAAAAGATTGTGAGCTTTAACTATTTTGCAGAAATAGTTTTTGTGGTAGAGATGGATGGGAACAAAACTCGCCTGTCTTTTCCTGGTGACATAGTCATGTTGAAATCTCCCCCTTATTCAAATAATAAACAGTGATAGAATAAATAAATTATATTTCGAACTTTAAAACAAATTCTAAACTCGCTCAGTCATAGAACTCGAGCTATAAATTAATCAATTCATAAAACCAAAGTCCCCACCAGCCGGGTTTGTTGCAAACAAAAACACGGCTACCCCAGCACCGCGGCCTGTTCAGTGCAATTTTGAAGACCTAATTTAAAGATGTCCAAATCGACATCAGAAAGATGCACACCATCCTGTCTACATAGACTGGGATAACCTCCTTCCAGATCAACGGGACAGAAAGAGATCCCCCCAATCACAGGCAAGAACTTTTCAATTGAGTGATTAATTCTCTGTTTAATCTTCTCAAGCGGTCTACCGCCCCTAGAATATAACCAAGGTAAGTGGGAGAACATTTCAGAGAAAAACAATACATGTATTAGGAAAAGATCATTTTAAACGATGCAAATCTTGTTTCATTAAAAACGTGAAATCTAAAGTTTTTAATCTACCCACATCGTTACCTCCAAGGTGCAGAATTAAGATAGATGGAGAAGGCCAAGAATGAAACAAATCAGAAAGATGAAAGAAAAGATCAGTCCATTGTAGACCACAAATGCCTTTCCAAAGAATATGAAATTTATCTGAAGGTAACGATAGGTTGGAACCGTAGCAATGCTGTGAAGCTCTTTTATGAGCCCAGTGTATATGTGAATGGCCAACTATCCCTATGTAAGGTTTAGCACCTATAAATTAAAGAGATAAGTTAGGACGAATGTAAATATTAAATCTACTAGACTCCCATCTACCTAATCTCATAATGCCCAAATCACTGAAACCCAATCTAGCAGCTTCTGTAGCGGCTCCAATCCTGAAAGAATGGGTAGAAAATTTAAAAAGGGAAAGACCTAAATGAGAAAAACATTGTTTTAGGACTGCAGAAAATTGAATCTTTGTCATAGGAGAAGAATCCATATGGACAAAAAATTTATGTCCTGTAACCGGTCTGACAGCAAAGGATGGAGTCGCCACAAGCAAATAGATTTAGCCACCGGCCTTTACCTGTTCGATCCGTTTTTGATTTTTTTTTACAAAAATAATAACCTTATCATCTAGAATAGAAACTTCTGATGAAAGTAAAACTTCCAAACTGTGTTTGTTATTTGGTAAGATATGAAAGGCAGCAAAGAACATTAAAACAAAAGCAGAATGAAATATAAAAGCCTCGTAAACTGAAATGCAAACAAAAGAAGTAGCCAAACACATCCTGGATAATACATCCAATGTAATCGGCCTGCGCATATCTGGAACCAACCTTACCTTCTTTAAACCTTTTAAGGCTTGCCTAACAGAAAATAAACTGTTGCAGGCCGGGAAGTTATGAAGTTTAAAGAAAAAAGAAACCCCTGCTAATATTTTATTAATATGATTAAAGGAAAAATCCAACTGCATTAGTGAGCAAACAAAAGCTAAGATTGAACTCTCAGAAGGAGGTAAGCTAGGAGAACCTAACTCGGAATTAAAATTCAGCCATTTTCCCCATGCAACTGAGTAATCAGTCCATGTTTTCGGAGCGATCAAATTTTTTATAGCCGAGAATACTGGATTTAATTCAGATCCCAAAGATGACTCGGGCAACGGTACCCAACCAGATCTGCATGAGGTAACAGCTGTCTGAAACGAGCCATCTGGAATCGAGATAAGGCATCAGTGATGACATTGAGCTTACCTGGTACATACTGCTTTAATCCAAATGTTTAATTTTAAACATAAGAGAACTAAATGACATAAAAGTTTTATGACTGACAAGGATTTTGAAGAAAGGCAGTTTAAAGCAAATAATACACCTCTATTATCTGTATTAATAAGGATCCGTTTGTTAGCAAGTTGGTTACCCCAAATTTCTAAAGCAACTACGACTGGAAAGAGTGCCAACAAAACTATATTTCTAGTAATCTTGCTGGAAACCCAAAGGGGGGGCTATGAACCAGAACACCAATGAGAACGAAAAATAGTAGAAAACCCTTGAGAACTAGCAGCGCCTGTAAATAATTCTAAATCTGCTGCAAATACGAAATCTTCCTGAAAAAAGGATCTGCCGTTATAATCTTGCAGAAATTGAGACCATACCAATAAATATAAGTCAACCTAATGTGGGAAAAGGGAGATTTTAGACTGGACATAGCCAAAGATAACCTTCTGGAAAATATTCTGCCGATAGGCATAATGCATGTAGCAAAAGCCAGATGACCCAGAAAAGATTGTAGCTCTTTTAGTAAAATCGTATTCCGACGCAGGAAGAACGAAATTAGGGATTGAAGCCTGCAAATTTTTAAAGCAGGAAGTTCAAATTGAAATAATAATGTATTCATTTTTGTACCCAAAAATTCAATAATTGGAGATGGAAAAGTGTTTGTTTCAATTGCTAGGGGAATACCGAAGTATTCTGCTATAAGGAAAAATAACTTAAGAATTAAAGAACAAACCATAGAATTTGGCGGGCCAATGAAAAGGAAGTCATCTAGATAATGAATTATACCAGTATGACCAGATTCAAAAACTAACCCCCACTGAAGAAATGAAGCAAACATTTCAAAATAATAACATGACAATGAACAACCTATTGGGAGGCATTTGTCATAGAAAAAATAACCTTCAAAACAAAAACCCAGGGAATTGTGAGATTCTGGAGTGATGAGCAATAATCTAAAAGCTGATTGAATGTCAGCTTTTGATAATAATGCACCCCGTCCAAATGTTTTTATATAATTTGAATAGCATCATCAAAAGTTGCATACCTAATAGAAGCAGATAATGAGTCAATTTCATCATTCAGAGAATGGCCTGCAGGGAATGAAAGATGAGGAATAAGCCTGTAAGTGTAATGCCCCATACACACGGTCAGAAATTCCAACGGAAAAAGTCAGATCGGATCATGTTGTCGGAAAATCCAATCGCGTGTGGGCTCTATCGGACTTTTTCTGTCGGAATTTCCGATGGAATAAGTTTTCCGACAACAAAATCTGATCACACTTTTTCCGATCGTGTGTATAGAATTCCGACGCACAAAGTGCCATGCGTGCTCAGAAAAAAATTGGAGACGAAATCTATTGGCTAATGTTTGGATATTCTTACACAAAGCATTAAAAATGATATACCATCACAGATATGAAAACATCTTACTATTATTCAAACACTAGTTTTCTCTTGTTTCAAAGTATTCAACTTAGAAATAGTCTTAGATATTCATCATGCAGCATCAAGATTATTAGCTGCTCTGTTTACAATCAGTTCTAACAGAAACTGTCATTACATTCACACATTACATAAACAAAATATCAATGACAATAAAATGATGCAAGGTATTCATGGAGTGCTGTAATCTTTGTCTTTATTTCTTGGACATCAAACCATATCAGAGAGGTAGATTGATGCTGTTTAGTACTATCTAGGAACTAAACATAATGAAAGGTCTTAGTGGGTTATCATTACATTTCCATCCTAAAGTAGAAAAGATGTAGCTGGATAGCCGCACTCCAAATTATTCAACTTTATTTCAAAAAATTGAATAAAATCATGGCATCTAGGATTGTATACAGACTAACTGCACAGCCGCTGACATGTTTCACACCAAACACGGTGCTTAGTCATAGCCATAAATTTGTGCACTCTTTTCTACCCATAATAAATGAGCTCATATTGTTTAATTAATTCAATCAATTAATTCATTAATTATCACCATGTGGATTTTTATTAAAGGACATCCATCAAAAGTTGTCAATAATTTACCATAGTTAAAATTACATTTACAGTAACATTTACAATGTGTTCATCACATTGTGCACAAAGATTATATATCAACAAATTTATATTGATTATTCTATTTCAACCTCTTAATCCTATATAGATCTTGGAAACTTCTAGGAACAGATCTGGTTCCTTCTGTAGTAACAAAAAACGTATAAAACAAGCATAAGGCCCCTTTCACACTGGGGCGGGAGCCGCGGCGACGGTAAAGCAGCGCTATATTTAGCGCTGCTTTACCGTCATTTTAGCCGCAGTATTCGGCCGCTCGCAGGCCGAAAAAGGGTTAAAATCCCCCGAAAAGTGCCGCCGTAGCGGCGCTTTGCGGCGGTATTGCCGCGGTATTAACGCGGTGTCCCATTGAAATCAATGGGTAGGAGCGGTATAGGAGCGGTGAATACACCGCTCCTATACCGCTCCAAAGATGCTGCTAGCAGGACTTTTTTTTACCGTCCTGCTAGCGCACCGCTCCAGTATGAAAGCCCGCCGGCTTTCACACTGGAGTGAATGGGGCCGTTTTTTTCAGGCAGTGTACAGGCGCTATTTTTAGCGCTGTACCGCCTGAAAAACGCCACAGTGTGAAAGGGGCCTTAGTGTTGTATTCTAAAGTATTACACTTCAATACAATCACCAAGAAGGACAATACAAAGTAGACATACATATTTATCTCCAGTGATCATTAATTGTTGTCCTATCTTAAGCTGCTACTCTTTGCTTGGTCCTACATTTACCTTGCTATACATAACTTGTCTTTACTAGTCATCTTGTTCAACTTACTGCCATGAGGGAAACAATCAGGTTTTTATCAGTGTGTGGAGTGTTCTCCCTTTCCACACCCAGTAGGCTGGAATGGAGAACTAAACATTTAAATAATTATAATAATCATGGCAGCTTTTAGGAAATTTAAAGAATGTCAGCCTAAATCAGCCATTTTCTTTCATTTGTTTCAAATGAATCCTAGAGTTACATAGCAAAAACTAACAATTTGAACTAGGATTTTATAACTGCAACATAATTACACATTTCCTTTGCCTTCCAAAACCATCACCCACATTTGAACATCATATTTAACAGTATATTACTTATTTCTTAGATGTTCAGAACTGTCCTGCGTCACAGACAGGCTTCTTTATTATAAGGGGTTCAGAAGGGGGGATGTCTGCAATGTCTCTTCACCTCTCTCCTCTCTTACACAGACACACAAATTTAGACATAGGCAGTCTCAGCTGCAGGCTTTATCTCCTTTTTTACACAGAAACCCAGGACATGTAAGAGAGGGGTCAAGTCCTTCACACAAGCAGGCTTTTTATCTCCCAAATGCTTGCTCACACAGGATGACCCCCAAACATCAGTTGCCAAACATATTTTACAAATCAGCCATACTTAGCATTACCTTTCTGTCTTAATCTGGGTAACATTGTCACCTTAACTACAGACAAAACAACATGCATTCGACATATCTTCATACAAGCAACATCTCCTCATCATAAGTTAGCTAACACAACAAAAAAGAGATCAACGTATACATACATATCCTATGTTGCTGCAGTATTAGAATCTGAGTGGTCAGCTCGTCGTTTTTGAAATTCAAAAAAGTCTCATTGCTCTGAAACTTCTACAGTCCAGAGACCAATGTTTTTACTATCATAAATTGAGGCTTCATGAAGATACACCCTCCAATTGTATATTGGTCTCTTGCCCAATTTCTTAAACTAAAAACCGATTTGCAAGCCGGTGTCCAATAGTGGGCACCAAAACAAAAATGGCCTTGCATCTGATAACCTAAAGGCATCTCAGTTAAATCAGCTAAGTATCTGATACATGTTTTACACTTTCTGAATGTACTATGGCTTACAATATAAGAACACAACATTAAACCCAGCACAGTCTAGCACAATTCTGCATCATTATTTGTATCTCTTGTTTACACAAATGAAACACCCCACTTCTGGTACTAAGTGTTTTATCAGTGCAATACAGAGTCATCATATGACTGGTGTGGCGGTGATCAGGGATACTGACTGGTGACAGTATGTAAAAGGAAAAAAAAATTAAAAAAATTGTATTACATTTTTTAACTTTGTTTGAACTGTCATGAATGTCTTTCATTCATGACCCGTTTACTATTGTAATGCTGTGATTGGCCCACAGCTATCACATGGTACATGGTGCTGTGACAGGGCCCAGGAACCACGTGATCACTGGTGACCAATCACAGATCACACACAGTAGTAAACAATGATATCATGAATGGATTCCACGTGATGCGATCCCATAGCAATCACGTGGTATCTGGGCTGCTCACAGTGGCCTGTTACCAAGTACCACTGATGTGTAGACACATCGGTTTCAGAGCGGGCCACTGCACACCCCAGGGGAGTCACCCAGTGTGCATGAACACTGTGACATAGGGGTCTGTCACTGTGCCTAGGGGAGCCACCCGCCAGCAGTAAATGTACTGCTAAGTGGTTAATTCAACTTGTTTTCAATCATTTATTCAACTTAAAGTCTACCTAAATGTTATTTAATTTTAATTATAAAATCGGAAAAAAATTACAGTTTTACAAAACAAGTCTGCTTTTATATATATATGAAGAGAGCGATACTGAGGATGAAGAAATGGACAGATGGAGAGGTTGATGGCTGGGAGGATGTTGAGAAATAAGCGAATAGAGTGAAACTAATAATAATAATAATAATATATGATGGAGAGAAGGAATGGATGTAGGAACAGCCACAGAAATAAATGATAAAAGAATGGAGGGGGTAAGATGCCTTTGGGTGATGTTGGAATAATAGCGACCATCATTATTTCATTTCAGGGTACTGTCCTTTTTGGTGTGTACTGTTGGTAAATGATATATAAATGTGGAAGACTGCCCTCTGTATCATCTACCCCCACCACGCCACGGGTGTGTAGCCTATAAAATTAGTGAAGGTATAAAAGTGAAGGTGTAAAATATAAATAGAACAAACAGCAGCTACTTAAAATATATAAACATGTAAAATCTGCAATTCAACCTAAAAATGCAACATAAATGGGGTGAATCAGTAGCGCTAGTGTACAAAATAGTGAATATATACTATGCAAATAAATATTGTGCAAATATATAAACAGTGCTATATAAATATCAAAGTGCAACAATAGTAATATAATTGACTCAACGTATAACTTAATAGCAGCAGTGCATCTATTTCTCTTAATGACAAGTGAAAAAGTTCATAAACATATAAAGTCCAAACTGTAAATAAATAAATAAATAAATAAGTAGGTGATTTTCCAAGTGTCTTCAAACAAAGTTTCAAACTTGAGTCTTCTAACTGACTTGAATCTGCCACCACACCACGTATTTGTGATCACACTCCCTCTGAAAGGCCCACTCACCAGCTCACAAGGCCTCACACTCTCGTGTTTGGCAGCAGCGTGTTTTACCCACTTCAGGGGTTAGTATAGAACAGCTTGCTCAATCCGTTTAGCTCTCAATGCGATTCCATATGCAAAACAATGAATAAAACGCTCCACATAGTGTAAAAAAGTATGATAACATTTATTCACTATTCATAAAGCACTTCAATGGTCACACTCACATTTCAAAAGTTAAAATCAAGCCTTCAATCCAAAACACGGCAAACCAAACAACGCTGATATAAATGTATAAACTGCGGTCTCGGCGGACCAAGAGTAGGACCCTGGCGGTAGTATGGTTATAAAACAAAGTGGCGTTATATAAGTACAATCTTTACTTGCTCTGTAGCCTCGTTCCCGACATTTTTCGTCGCTTGGACTTATTCATGGGTATCTTGAATAAGTCCAAGCGACGAAACATGTCGGGAACGAGGCTACAGAGCAAGTAAAGATTGTACTTATATAATGCCACTTTGTTTTATAACCATACTACCGCCAGGGTCCTACTCTTGGTCCGCCGAGACCGCAGTTTATACATTTATATCAGCGTTGTTTGGTTTGCCGTGTTTTGGATTGAAGGCTTGATTTTAACTTTTGAAATGTGAGTGTGACCATTGAAGTGCTTTATGAACAGTGAATACATTTTATCATACTTTTTTACACTATGTGGAGCGTTTTATTCATTGTTTTGCATATGGAATCGCATTGAGAGCTAAACGGATTGAGCAAGCTGTTCTATACTAACCCCTGAAGTGGGTAAAACACGCTGCTGCCAAACACGAGAGTGTGAGGCCTTGTGAGCTGGTGAGTGGGCCTTTCAGAGGGAGTGTGATCACAAATACGTGGTGTGGTGGCAGATTCAAGTCAGTTAGAAGACTCAAGTTTGAAACTTTGTTTGAAGACACTTGGAAAATCACCTACTTATTTATTTATTTATTTACAGTTTGGACTTTATATGTTTATGAACTTTTTCACTTTTTCACTTGTCATTAAGAGAAATAGATGCACTGCTGCTATTAAGTTATACGTTGAGTCAATTATATTACTATTGTTGCACTTTGATATTTATATAGCACTGTTTATATATTTGCACAATATTTATTTGCATAGTATATATTCACTATTTTGTACACTAGCGCTACTGATTCACCCCATTTATGTTGCATTTTTAGGTTGAATTGCAGATTTTACTGTCCTTTTTGAGTTGTATGTCTGAGTAAAAAAGTTTAATACAATATGTGTGTGCAACATTAGAAAAAATATGTGCTTAGAGAAAATCAAAGGTAGTAGCCCTAAACTTCTGTCTAAAATGACTTGTTTACTATCTTTATTATGGAAGAAATATGCAGGCCAGGAGGTCTGATACTCACTCTGACTCCACTTGTTACTTGTTAGTTATTCACACTCAGGATTTGAAAAGTGAAAGGATTAATGGAGCACCTAAACAAACATAATGTTCAGAAACAGGTCATGAATGACAGTCTAATGCCCCGTACACACGGTCGGAAATTCCGACCACAAAACCCGTCAGAATTTTTGTGACGGATTTTGTCCGACACTGGTGTTGCATACACACGGTCGGACAAAGTTGTCGGAAAATCCGATCATTCTGAACGTGGTGACGTTCGTTGCGTACGACGGAACTACGTAGAGGCTAGTAGCCAATAGCTTTGGTCTCGTAATTTGATCTGAGCATGCGTGGCACTTTGTCCGTCGGAATTCTCTACACGCGATTGGAAAAAGTCTGATCGGATTTTGTTGTCGGAAAATTTGAGAGCAGGATCTCAAATTTTTTCCATCGGAAATTCCGACGGAAAAAGTCCGATGGAGCCTACATACGGCCGGATTTTCCGACAACATGGTCCGATCGGACATTTTCCGTCTGAATTTTCGACCGTGTGTATGGGGCATTAGTATTTCTCTGTTGTCAGTTTTTTTTATAAGAAAATATTGAGGTTAGACTTTAAACAACATTTAGCATAAGGGCCTCAAAATGTATGATTCAAAAAGGAGTGTGAGGAAGGGTTGGAACGTATGCTATTTTTACTCCTGTCTTTGACCCCCTCATTTCCTGTGCTGATAGTAAAGTTGTTGTAGGGCTGGATGTGAGGGAAAATCTTCTCAGTAGGGTTGATTTACTAAAACTTGGAGAGTGCAAAATCTGGTGCAGCTGTGCATGGTAGCCAATCAGCTTATAACTTCAGCTTGTGCAATTAAACTTTGACAATAAAACCTGAAAGCTGATTGGTTTATATGCAGAGCTGCACCAGATTTTCCACTCTTCAGTTTTAGTAAAACAACTCCTACGTGACAGCAATAAAAAACACTTTTTAGTGAAGTAGTCGTTTTTTTTGTATTAATGGCTGTGTCCCTATTAGAGGTCTTCTCTTGCGTTCAGGCCTTGTTATGCCCTGTACACACGGTCGGACATTCCGACGGTAAAAGTCCGATCAAATTATTGTCATGGTTGAGATTTGAACTGGCCACTGCAGTGCTGTCAGGCGGGAGTGCTAAATACTTAGCCACTGTGCTGCCCAAATATCAGATAATATCAGACTAGAGACTCTTTAAAGTGGTTCTAAAGCCTACTTTCTTACCTAAATTAAAAAATAGGTTTATACTTACCTGTTCTGTGCACTAGTATTGTACAGGGCAGCCCCAAACCTCCTCTTCTGTGGTCCCCTGCCCACACTGTCCACTCCTCCTCTTCCATGCCACTTGCTATTGGGGCAGATGTGTGGGCTTGCTCCTGAGTCCCCAGGTTCTTCCTCACTGGATATGATTGCCAGCAGCAAGAGCCAATGGCTCCCACTGCTGTCAATCTTCCCTGTGAGACCAGGAAGAGAGAACAGTGCTGCTGCAGATGGGAACAGTGCTGTATTATTACAGGACTCAGGTAAGTATTAAGGAGATGGGGAGAGCAAACAGGTAGTGAAAGGCTTTTTATGGGTGATGCATGAAGTTAACAAAAAAAAAAAAACTTGCAACCTTAGAACCACCTTAACTATGAACACATATAGGTTAATTATCTAGACTTTTGATGTCCAAGTCAACTTTCTGTCTGGTAAATGGGTCAATAGATGTGATATATGGTGGTAAATGAGTTATATGCAGTTACTCAAACATATGGAATAGTCAGAAAAGTCAAAATAATGTAATCCTCAAGCAGATATAGATTAGCTACTGAAATCAAGTATTACACAGGCCAAGTATAGGAAGGTTTGCTGTATACACATATTAATGGAGGAAAACTTGTATCATGCTGGCACCATGTTTATCAAATTCTTAGCAAAGATGCATAAAGCACAGATGAAGCAAGCATACGTGATTTTGAATCACCAACAATGCAAGCACAAATGGCTTGCTGAATGCATGAAATATGAATTGCATTAGCCTGTGTCATTTTCAGGCGATTGACAGTTTGGAAATTCCCAGGTGGCAAATCTATCTCTGACTAATTCCATCCCAGTGCTTAACTAGTCCTCTAATCCTTTTCTAATAAGCTAAAATTCTCAGGCCACCTCACATATTAATGTCATGGCTGCCATATGTATTTCTCCACATTTTTGGCATCTAAATTATTTTAATTTTGCAGTAGCATGTGAAGTCTCTCTGGTTTTGATTTTATTTCCTCTACTTGCGTACATACAAATTGTTGTTAGGATTAATAATACTCAGTTTAACTGCTGCCTTATCCTACCTTTATATACAATTGTAACCATATTTACTAGATTAGATTGAATTTATTAGTACAAACAGTAGTAATGGGTAATCCTGAATCATTCGAGCTGAAAAAACAAATCAATACAAAAGCTAGATCAAAGCATAGCAAAACCCAATGTTCTTTAATTGTATTTAAATTCTGTCATTGAGTCTCATTCTTCCCGTGGAGCAGGGAAATTAAACCTTACTCACGCAGACTTTAAGCACTGTCAGTTTGGCACCTGCATGGCCTGTGTGAATCTGTACAACAAGTGCTGCTCTATATTAATAATTGCTGACCAGGCCGTTTCCATACAACCCTGTATGAAGGGGAAGATGTGAGCCCTGAAATGCGTTGGAGTTTCTGTAATAAAAGTCATATGGACTGTACATTTTAGTGCAACGCTTTCCTCTCTTTTTAAAATCTAGTGATCTCCTCAAATTACCTGACTTCCAAGCAATAAACCACTATGTACAGACTAATTGCAGAGTTCAGTGTGCCTATATTATATATACTGTATCAATTTCACATTCTAAAGGCATACGCTACATCAGAATTCACATCATTTCCATTGTTTGCATGGTAGCATGGCTAGACAGCTGTTTGTTGTTTCCAGCAGGGGTTAGCAATAGGAACATAATGCTGCAAATATTGAAATATAGTGGGGCTTCACCTCGTTTAGAAATTTTTGGAGCCAAAAGAACCACTTAAGTCATCCTCCATTACAGAAATACATATACTGGTTTAAAAACGGTAAGTGATTTATCTATGGGCTTCTCATCCTGCCAGATGGCCAGCGTTTACTGATCCAGAGTCTGTTTAAATTTCACTACTTCATTTTATGGACACTGCCCCCTCAGCACTTCCTTTGTCTCCCTTGTATCCAGCTATCTTTTTTTTTTAATTTTTTTTTTTTATCAGTTACAAAATCTCATCACATTATTTTCCATACAAGGATTACATAACACATAAGAGAGAAACGGAAAAAAAAAAAAAAAACAACCCAGTCTGTCACCCCCCTTCCCCCCCACCCCCCCCTACATCGACCCCCTAAGTTGTATATTCCTCCTCCCCTCCCCATCTCCCACTCCCCCGGTCGACCGCCAGCCGCGGAGGGCGGGAGAGGTAGAGAGAAACACAGCCCTTCCACTGCATACTCCTTTATGGCAAATCATACGCATGAATTATTATTCACTTTATAGCTTTACACTCCTATTCACCTGTAGTAGCATTGTCACTTATGGGAAATCACATTAGTGAATATCTTGTTTAGTGTAGCTCCCATTTTAACCACTTCAGCCCCGGAAGGATTTACCCCCTTCCTGACCAAGCCATTTTTTGCGATATGGCACTGCCTCACTTTAACTGACAATTGCGCGGCCAAACAAAATTGATGTCCTTTTTTCCCCACAAATAGAGCTTTCTTTTGGTGGTATTTGATCACATCTGCGTTTTTTATTTTTTGCGCTATTAACAGAAGAAGAGCGACAATTTTGAAAAAAGCACAATATTTTTTACTTTTTGCTATAATAAATATACCCAAAAAAAAAAAAGTCTTCATCAGTTTAGCTCGATATATATTCTTCTACAAATTTTTGGTAAAAAAAATTGCAATAAGCGAATATTGATTGGTTTGAACAAAAGTTATAGCGTCTACAAAATAAGGGGGGTAGATTTATGGCATTTTAATTTTTTTTTTTTTAACTAGTAATGGCGGTGATCTGCGATTTTTATTGGGACTGCAACATTGCGGCGGACAGACACTTGGCTGACACTTTTGACACATTTTTGGGACCATTGACATTTATACAGCGATCAGTGCTATAAAAATGCACTGATTACTGTATAAATGTCACTGGCAGGGAAGGGGTTAACACCAGGGGACGATCAAAGGGTTAAATGTGTTCCCTTACTGTGTGTTCTAACTGTGGGGGGATGGGACTGACTTGGGGAGGAGACCGATCATTGTTCCTATTTACTAGGAACATACGATCTGTCTACTCTCCCCCGACAGGACGTGGATTTTTGTGTTTACACATACAAATCCCCGTTCTCACGGGGTGCCGGGCGGACGTCGGGAATGCGCATCAGCTCCTTAGGGATGCAGCAGGCTTAAAGCACCCGCTATACAGCTATGGTGATTTGCACAGGAGTGTCATTCTGCCGCCGTCAATCGATTGACGGCGGGCAGTCGGCAAGTGGTTAATGGCAACTTGCTTTATCACCAAGAGTAACCAGTCGTATACAGAGCCGTGTAAAGAGTACCCAGCTGTGTATAAGAAAATGTAAAAAAAGTTTTTTTGCTGGCACATGATTGAATTATGGAAGTCAACAAAACTTGACCTCATTCACTAAGGTCTGGGGAAGATTCCTTCAAAAATACAACCTCACTTGTAATGTTATCAGTCTATTTAAATGTAGTAAATCAACCCCAGTTAATCAGAAAGTCAGAGATAGCCAGTCAACTAAAATAAAAGCAACTCAGATTTACTAGTAAATGTGCTTGTTTCTTTTTTTTTTTAGTCCGGCATAGTTTTGCATTTAAATAACCTGGCAAGATGCTATATACTTATTCTGTATGGTATTTTATCAAATAATATTTATTATCATATCATTTTAAATGCATCTCATTTATATATATACTGATATTTCTATAAACATTCTTTGTATTGTATACAAATTGAACATTCCTTTTGTATATCAAATTTATATATTAGTCCAATATCACTTCAACTACATTTTATACCATACTTTGGCATTAAATTAACCTCTCAAATGACATCTCTGTAAAGTGTGAATTATCGCTCCCAGACAGAATTTTGAAAATTTACCCTGGATTCTCTTTCAAGGTGCATTAGAGCACACACACGGCGGTCAGGGGGGTTCAATGTTTCATACATAATGGACCTGTATCAAGGTTAGGAGATTCTGGATGCAGGTGCGTGCCTTACTATATTCAGTAATAATGGTCAATATCCCAAACAGAGCTCAAGTAGCTCTCTTAAATGAACCAGTGCATGCTATGGGAATGAATACAGAAATAGATCTTCTAATGTTGAAATAATGACTATAAGACTACAACTAAATTAATTGGCCACAGCCCTTTTTTATTGTTGGTATTAATTAATTATTAATATACATATCTTTAATATTGATACTTCAGAGCTGTATTTGTATACATGAAATAGTCCAGCCATCACAGCTCGGACTAATCAACTATAATACAACAAACTGTTCCCTTCAGACGAAGACACATAACCAAACTTAGGAATAATTTCCAAAAAAACAAGTACCGTATTCAGAAGAACTAAATGTAATTGAAATAATCCAATTTTAATTTAAGTAAATCTAATGTTTTAAAATTACCTAAAGCATTACCCCCAAGGTGAAAAATAACATCAGTAGGGGGCCATGAGAAATATAACCTATTTAGGGCAAGTCAAATCATAACATTCCACGTCTGCCGTACCAACAAACAAAAAACCTATCACACTGAAGCCCTAGATTATCACCATAAGAACAAACAGAAGCACGATGTTTAGCCCAAAATACGTATGAATGTCCAGGTATCCAGATAGTAAGCTTTTTGGCACCTGTAATTTCAGAAATATCAAAGAATAGGTCTAATAAAAGTGTTAAAACAATTAGACTGCCAACCACTCAGACCTTGTATTGCAGGGGCAGACAAACCAAGTCTAGACGCTTCGGTAGCTGCCCCAATTCTGAATGAGTATGAGGTAAAATGCAAGTGGCCAAGCTTTAATTTGGCCAAACATTTCTTCAGAACAGCAGAAAACTGAACCTGAGTAAGCGGAAGTCCATTATGTATAAACAAATGAGAAACAGAATCGGGGGAAATTACTAAATACCTATGCATCAATTGGAATGCACAAATTGAACTGTCAGAAATTTTAGGAATAGAAATCCACCGACCTCTTCCCACCTGATCAGTTTTACTGAATCTCAAAACGAACTTAAGATAAGTATCCCCTAAAAACAAATCCGAGTAAAAAAGACCATTTGAAGAAAAGGAAGATTTCGGTACCAATTCCGAAATACGGAAAGCTCCAAAGAAACATACACTAAATTAAACTTTAAAGAGGGAAGCTTCAAATGCAGTATTAGTTATATCAAGCAAAGCCTGCAGGATATGAATAGTGACTGGAACTCGTGAATCAACAGAAGGAGTACACCTGCGATATCCCTTAAGAGCCTGTTGGACTGAGAAAAATGTTGAACAAGACGGCAAGTTCTGCCACTTCTTGTCAAAAAATATTTTATTAAGTTCAATAAAATTAAGTACAATAGAATTATTACTGAGTATTGTACAATTCAGAATACTTATATAATAATCATATGTGGTTACAATTATAGAATTGATCATGAGGTAAGGCATTGTGAAAAATCTAAGTAGTTAAATAACAATTATGAAATAAACCAATAGTGATGTAGACATTCAAATATTGTATAATATTAAAGATTATGAAAAACAAAATAAAGATTTCTTGAGTAATCTTGAGTAAATGAAATATATTTCAATACTTATGATATCTTTGTAACCTAAGATACATATACATCATAAGGTATAAAGAAAGACAGAGTAGAGAAAAGAAGAATAAAGTGAAGAGTGAATAAGACATATTAAGAAGGGGTCCACCAGGTTGATCCAGAAGTCACAGTCAGACCTATATGATCAGCATGAGTTTAAATCATCTACCATGGCCATGAAACATTGTCATTGAATGAAAATGGTAAGAAATGTTCTAACCAAGGCTGCCACAGTTTACGAAATTCAGATATTTGGTTTTGTTCAATAGCTGCCATTTTAAGTTCCACCACTTGACAAAAAAGGAAACGCCAGCCAGGACTTTAACAATATGAGAATAAGAATATGCAGAAGACATCAAAGAATCAATAAAGGAAAGAATCAAGTGTTCATCATAATCAGTTGGATGATGATTGCCCAAACTCAAAAATGAGCACCAGCTGCCCATAGTTTGCCCATGTGGCAGGAGCCAAGGAATTCTGAACTGCAGCTTGAACATTCGCTAGATTATGAACCAAAGCCGGACAGGGCATGGATGACCTTGAGGATTTGCATCTGGTACCAATGTTCTGAAACGATCAAGCTGGAATCCAGACAACAAGTCAGCAATATCATTACAATGACCTGGAACATATTTTGATTTAATCCAAATATTAAAAGAAAGGCATTTGAAAATGAGATGGTGAAGAACAGTAAAGACTGGCAGGGACTTAGAAGACATACAGTTAATGGTAAACACAACACCCTTGTTGTCAGAATGAAAAATGTATCTAGAATTATGAAATTGATCACCCCATAATTCAAGGGCAACTAAAATAAGAAAAATTTCACGAAAAACAATGTTCAAATTCCAACCTCTGTCCCACCAAGACGATGGCCACGGAGAAGCCAACCAGTGTCCATTCCAGAAAACACCATATCCAAAAGATCCAGAAGCATCTGTAAAAAGAGAAATGGCCGAAGCATCACAAAAAGGACGGCCATTAAAAGAAGCCAAAAAACAGTCCAACACCTGATCAAACTGACAAGGGCTCGTGCATAGAGGTAAGTAACCAATCATTTTATACTTACATTTTTTTTTATTTAACAAATCGCAGCTGGTGCGTATTTGGTGCATAGAGTGTAACTATGGTGAATGGTTTAGCATCAAAGTCTCCAGTTACGATTATGAATCTACCACTATCGGCGATGAAAGAGTTCTTGAGCTGGAAGGAGACAGTGTCTTTAACAGCCACCATAACACCCCCTTTTTTGCCATCAGGTGTGCATGCCAAAAAAACATGCGGGTAGTTCCTGTTCGTGCACGTAGGGGTTTTGTGCTTCTGGAAGTGAGTCTCCTGAATGAGGAGTACATCCGCCTTGTGTTTGCGGGCCTCCTTCCACATTGAGAATCTTTTAGCGGGGTGGTTTAATCCCCTAACATTCAAGGATAGGAAGTTGAGGGCCATTTTTACAATGGGGATCTGAGTGTGTAGCGGGGGTCTCACTTAGGTCCATCAACGAAGAATGTGCAGGAGCGAGCGTCGCTTTGCTGTCGGAAAGCAGGTCCTGGATCATGTATTCACTGTAGCTAAAATGAGAGTAAAGAAAAGAAAAAAGGATGCAAAAAATAACAAGGATGGGTTGCGAACGTGTAAAAAGGGATCTGATAACCGATCCGTGTGCAGTCATAGCTGCTGAACTTATCTTTTCCTTTTACCATGTCAGTGTGCAGTGCAGATCTGAGGGATTTTTTTTTTTTTTTTTTAATTCACATTTTTACAGCTTTATCCCTTATTCTGTCTCATTTCCATATTTTTTTTTTTTTATGCTATTGGCAGCTAAAATAGCTATAGCCACGGCATGGAAAACACCAGTAGTGGACATCTCAATTATGAAGAGAAACCTTACCTGGATAATGTTAAATTAAAAGGTAATCAGCATACTCCAAGACAAACAAATTAAATTTAAGAGAGTTTGGGATCTGTGGCTTTGCTACTTACAAGCTACATCCTTTTAAATGCTGGCTGGTGGTTGAGAGGTAGGGCTCTGGTTGGGTTTTCTATCTTTCCTTCTCTTATCCTTTTCTTTGCCATTTTTTTTTTGTTTCTCACTATTTTAATGCCTATGTGGTAAACTTTCACGATGCCAGAGGGGCGGTGATCTCATTCTAGGTCTGAAGTCATTCTAGGTCTATTATGCTATATATGTCACTTGATGTGTGATATCTCACAAGAACCTCTTTTATATATTTTTTTTTCATTTGCACTTGGACTGAGTTATACTGCTGTGGAAACATTGTGTGAGATCTGTTTCTTTGTGTTTTTTATATAATGGCATCTTTTTTGTAAAAACCTAAAAATTCAATAAAAATCTATTGAAAATAAATTTGTATATATGGAATGGCAATGATGGTATAGAGTACCATACTTACACCATCTGTCAGTGTTCCTATGTATGGAGTACAATACATTGTCCAGACAGTGTTCCAAAAAAAAAAAAAAGATGCTTACAAAAGATAATACATTAAATGTACCTTTGTCAACCAATGGATGTCATTCTATGCAGTTAATTGCAGATGTGACTAAGTAAGATTTTGCCATTTTCATGTTAACCATAATTTAATCAAACACTGACATTTAGCTATCTATTATTATTTATGAAATCGTCATGCTTCTATTTTTTTCTGCTTTCACTATGAAATTCCAAAAGGTTGTATAGGTGCTTTCATATGATTGTGCTGTGTATCCACATCGTATTAGTGGAAACATTTCCTTACTATCAATAGGATTAGTCAAGAGACATTTTATAGGAATGATGACAGGGGTGTATTTCAAACAGATAAACAGATGAGAACTTGCTTTGTAATCTATGGCAATACATGCCTTTAAATATGATTGGGTCCTTTGACTGATACATATGGAATGTTTCTTTAGCATTAGCGTATCTACATCTACTACAGTACAATATTCATGAGCATATTTAAATAAATTTAGCTCATCAAATACTGTTCCATTTAGTTGGATTGACATGAGTGCAATCAATGAGATCCACTAATAAATGTTGTTTTTTATTTTATTTTATTTTATTGCATTTAAAGATACATATTATGTGCACCCATCCATGTAAGGATTTTAATTTGGGTTCCACTAAACTGTTTACACACATTTAAAATCAAAGCCTTGTTAGGTGCCTGACGAAACATAATCAATATTATAGATTAATGAAGGCTCTAGCCAAGTTAAAAAATATTCTGAGCTTCGTTGTATGTTGTATACACATTGAGTTACCCTGCGGCACAGCAAGAGGCTATAAAACCATCAGATCTCCCAGATGGCTGATTTGTTCTCCTGATTAATTGACAGGAAAATGTTCTTGTTCCACACCAGTAAATCCATGAAAAAATAAATAATATTATGGGAATTGGGGGATCTATTAGAAATGTGAAGGCCAATATGAAGGCATTATCACTAAAGCACTATTTATGCATTTTATTGTATGTTACTATTGTAGCAATAACCCCCAAAGGAGCTGATGCATTTTAATGGGCTCCCCTGCTTTTCCTACTAGGGATGAGCTTTGAGTTTGGATCGAATACGAGTTTGGCCAAAATCCAAGTTATTCAAAGTTCGAGAAAGGGGCAAACTATTGTGGCCATTCACTGCTATAGCACACAATTGCCAAACAATGCACTTCCTGGTCTTGTGTGTTGTATTGTGCAATGTTACAGTGAATTGCAGTGCGGTGCACCACAAATGACTGTGTATTGTGTACCCCCCTCTGTGTTCATAATGCATAATCCCAACAGTGCTTTCTAGTACTACATTTTTTAGTGTGTCAGAAAAATTCAGTTGCTATTTGGATGCAGAGCCCCCTTGAAGTTTTTTTTTTTTTTGTTGGGGTGTTTTCTTTTTTTTTACTTCACATTTTCATTTCTTTTTATCTTCAGCTGAGTATTGAAAAGCAAAAAGGGTTGGGTTGGGTTTAGCATTTTAGTATAGGAAGTATATTACTGCATACATTTGTGATACAGTTTAGCGCACCAAATCGCCACACTGTTTAAGTATACCACAACACACCTTCAATTCCTCTGTTGTTGGCTGCTAATACAGTTTGGCAATCCCTGTATTCATAATGTCAGGCATACCTAAAAGGAGAGGTAAAGGTTCTGCATATGCAGCTAATAAGGAACAAGCTGATTCTTTATCTGCAAATAAAAAAATACATGACTTAAAAGAGGTGCTGTGGAAGCACCTCTTGGCCACATTTCCACATAGTGGCAGGATTCCCTCTCAAGTCAAGTGTGTCTCTGATCCTCAGATCACTGATCACTGAAAGGAAAAGTTGTTTTTTCAGCTGCTGGCAGCAGTCACAAGCGGAGCTTAAAGAGGAGTGCCCCTTAAAAAAAAAAAAAAAATTAAAAGTCAGCAGCTACAAATACTGCAGCTGCTGACTTTTAATAATCGAACACTTACCTGTCCCAGGGTCCAGCGATGCAGGGGAATGGAGCCCTGCTCATTCCCTGCTCCGCTCGGTGGCACAGGCATTCTTACTGTGGGCACCCGGCTGTGTCTTCACAGCCGGGCACCCACTGCGCATGCGCGAGGGGCGCCACGCGCCGTGATTGGCCGCGCAGTCATCTGGGACCTGTCACATGTCCCAGATGACTAACAGGAGGGAGGGGGCAGAGCTGAGCCCTTCCTGTGCCGAAGGGAAGTGATGTCACTTAGCCCGGGCACTGAAGGAGGCAGACTACGAGGGACCCCCTAGCAACAGGCATTTAGAGGTAAGTTAAATAAAAAAACTTCCAAATGTTTTTTTTTTGTTTTTTTTAGGAATTTTAATCCAATTTTTTTTAAAGTGGTTCTAAAGCCAAAAAGTTTTTGAGCCAAATGCATTCCTTTCATTAAGGTAAAAATTGTTTTTTTATTTTCTGTCTTCCCACTTCCCTTTGTGAAGAGGAAGAGAGGAGAGAAAAGATGCAGAGTCATGCAGCGCTGGATCTCTTCTTCCCTCTCTTCCTTTTCACACAGGGACTCAAGCAGCAATTGTCAATCATATGCAGTGCGGAGGAAGCAGGGGTGGGGCTAAGCCCCACTGTGTGTGCCTATAGTGCACAGCTCCATAGAAACACAGCCCGGAAGCGAGCATGCACAGCGTGCCCCCATAACAAGCACCTTGCTATGGGGGACACACAAAGAAGAGGAGGATCCAAGAATGCCGGTAGGGAGCCCGGTAATAGGAGAATCACAGGTGAGTATAACATGTTTGCTATTTTGAGTTAAAAAAAAAACCTTAATTAACACTTTAAACCCAATGATTCAGAATAAATGTAACTGCTTACATACCACGTTAAGTCTGTACAATATTTCTAAATGTTGTGTCTGAAAAAAAACACTCTAATTTGTATTTTACAATACAACCTTCCTAGTCTCTACAACGGATATGTCAAATTGCTTTAGGTTCAGCCTGAGCAAGGTTCAGCAAACTTCAAAGAGATTAAACTGTCAAATAAAAAATTCCCATTTTCTGGAATAATAAGCAAGGAGTTGTCAAAAATAGCATGAGGGAAGATGTGCACTGCCCTGGCAGACATGTATAAATGTGTAGTTTTTTTAACCACTTGCTTACTGGGCACTTAAACCCCCTTCCTGCCCAGACCAATTTTCAACTTTCAGCACTGTCACATTTTAAATGAAAATTGCGACAAACTTGCAACACTATACTCAAATTAATTTTTATCATTTTTTTCCACAACTAGAGCTTTCTTTTGGTGGTATTTAATCACTGCTGGGTTTTTTATTTTTTGTTTAAAAAATTAAAAAAGGCCGCAAATTTTGAAAAACAAAAAACAAAACAGTTTTATATTTTGTTATAAAATTTTGCAAACAGGTAATTTTTCTCCTTCATTGATGTACACTGATGAGGCTGCACTGATGGGCACTGCTAGGCTGCACTGATGGGCACTGATAGGCTGTACTGATGGGCACTGATGGACACTTATAGGTAGCTCTGATGGGCACAGATGAGGTGACACTGGTGGACACTGATAGGTGGCACTGGGAGGCACTGATGAGGCGATACTGGGGGGCACTGATAGGTGGCACTGGTGGGCACTGAGAGGTGTCACTGATGGGTGTCACTGATGGGCAGCACTGAAAGACACTGATAGATGGCACTGAAGGACACTGAGAGGTGGCACTGGTAGGTGACACTGATAGGCAGCACTGCTAGGTGGCACTGGTGATGAGGCACTGATTGGCACCACTGGTGGGCATTGATAGGTGGCACTGGTGGGCATTGATAGGTGGCACTGATTGGGGGCACTGATATGCACTGGTGGTCACTGATTGGTGGCAATGATATGCACTGGTGGGCACTGGCAGGGGGCACTGGCAGGCAGCACTGGTGGGCACAGATGAGGTGGCTGTGGCTCTTCCTCTCAGAAGCCGGTTATCAGCTTAGAAAAAAAATGATTACCGATCTTCTGTTTACATCACGTGATCAGCTGTCATTGGCTGACAGCTGATCATGTGGTAGGGGGCCGGGAATGTATTGTAAACATCCCTTGTGACAGTAATAGGCAGTGACAGGTAATCTTTATGGAGGGATCTGGAGTCTATGAGACCCCAGATTTCTACTTTGCACTTAAAAGCATTCAAATGCCAAGATTGACAGTTTTGTTATAATTATTTTCTTTATTCAGACACAGTAGTACACATACAGGGGCATACACAAAAATTAGGGGGTACACATTATTAAAGATTAATAATCTTCAACAAATAATTCCCTTCACAGCTCTTTTAAGCTTTACTTTATGAATATCCTGTATCGGATTGAGTCCTCTGGTTCAGATATCTCTACTCCTTATGAATTCCTCTCTATGCTTCCCCGTATCTCAGACCCGTACCACTCGTCTAATTTTTTAACAAAACAAATCAAAAAAAAAAAAAAAAAAAAACAACAACAAAAAAAAAAAACAAAAACAAAAACAAAGAAAAAAAAAAAAAAAAAAAAAAAAAAAAAAAAAAGGAAAAGAAAAAAAAAATAAATAAAAATAAATAAAAAAATAAATAAATAAGTACTTAAATAATAAGATAAATAAATTCCCACTTTTCTCTTCCCCCTCCCCCCCGTTCAGAGCCACCCCATGGAGATCCTTCCCGGGTCCGCCTCTCACTTTAGAGTGTTTATAATCGTGATAATATGACTGGTCTTACTTCTAATCTTCTTCTGAGAGGGTGCTTCCTTCCTCCGAGGCCATAAAGGTGTTCCAGAGTCGCCAGGTCTTGGAGTATTTCTCTCCTTGAGATCGTGCTGAAAGAACCAAGTCTTCCAGTTTACTTATCTCCTTTACTTTGCGAAGCCACATCCCTATAGTCGGAGGTAATTCCGACTTCCACCTCCGTGGGACACATGCCTTAGCTGCATCTAAAAGATGACAAATTATAGATTCCTTGTATACCTTCTCTGGTATATGGGAAACATGAAGAAGGAGGAAAGCTGGATCGTTTGGAATTGTATGTTCTGTAAGAATTTGTACGATTCGTCTAACTTCTGTCCAGAAGTTATTTATTTTAGGGCATCCCCAGAAAATATGTAGCAAAGTACCTTTATCCCTCTGACATCTCCAGCATCTGTCCGAGAGGTCAGGGTACATTTTCTTCAGCTTATCTGGTGTTCTATACCAGCGTGTCAGAATTTTAAAGTTCGTCTCTTGTGTTTTCACACATATCGACGATTCATGCGTGAGCCTCAGAGTTTTTTGTATTTGTGTTATATTAAAATTTCTTCCCAGTTCTTGTTCCCATTCTCTGATACATCTCAGGGAGTCCATTTCCTCTGTTGCCATTAGTATACCATAGTTAACTGATAACGCATGAGACATTGCTTCCGTTGCCGAGCACACTTTCTCGAAGATAGTGAGGGGTCTATGAAACCTCTCCGGGGCTGGGAGTGTTTTAAGAAAATGGACAACTTGGAGTGCATTCCAAAATCTCAATCTGTATATATCCTCTTTATCCATCAGCTCCGTTATTGTTCGCCATTCTCCTTCCTTAATATAACTAGAGGCTTGTGTATGACCTGTTTCTATTAAATTCTTAAAGGCCCTGTCTTCTAGCCCTGGTGGGAAGAGGGGGTTTTCTAAAATGGGATATAGAGGGGAAGTCTCTGGCGCTATACCCATAGTTGGGAGTGATTTAGCACAGATTTTAATCGTATTTCCTATTAAAGGGTGTTTAATCAGCTCCTTAGGTAAATGTGTACAGCACCAGGGTGTTCTCCTCAAAGGGATATGCGACTGTGCATATTCAATCTGTACCCACAGTTTGAGATCCTTATGCCTATTCCAGTCAATTACCCTTCCTAGGTGTATGGCTTGGTAATATTTGCATATGTCGGGTACTGCCAATCCTCCCTGGTTCTTGGGAAGTGTCAGTTGTCTACGTTGTAGTCTAGGTTGCTTATTTGCCCATATGAAGTCAAAAATTAACTTTTGGCATTGTTTAAGGTATTTTGCTGGGATATTTATTGGAAGTGCTTGTAAAGAATATAAGAATTTAGGGAGAATATTCATTTTAATGATATTGCAGCGTCCTATCCATGAATGCATGCCTGATTTCCATTTATCTAATAGACTCTTCACTTTTTGCAGCAATGGGGGAAAGTTTAATTCAAAGGTCTTATTTATATTATTTGGGATCAAGGTCCCCAAATATGTAAGCGCCTTATCGGTCCACTTGAATTTGAAGTTTTGTTTTAACTGCTCCACTAAGATTTGGGGGAGGTTAAGTCCCATTGCTTCTGACTTACTAAAGTTAATACGGAGGTTAGACAACTGGCTATATTTCTCAAACTCTCTCATTAAATTTGGAATAGAGATCAGTGGATTTACTAAGGAGAACATCATGTCGTCTGCGTAGGCCGAGATCTTAGCTTGGATCTTTCCTATTTGTATTCCTGAAATATCTTGATTTAACCTGATTGTACACAGAAAGGGTTCTAACGAGAGGGCGAAAAGAAGTGGCGATAGGGGACACCCTTGACGTGTCCCATTTGAGATCTGAAAGGTTTCTGACAATACTCCATTAGCTTTTACCTTCGCCGCCGGATCGGAATAGATAGAGCTTATCCATTTCATCATTTTCTCCCCAAACCTTCCATACCTTAAAACTGCTAATAGAAACCTCCAGTTGACCCTATCAAAGGCTTTCTCAGCGTCTGTATTTACCAGTACGCATTGTGCCTGAGTATTATTAACTATGTGCAGCAGGTTAAGAATTTTTGTGGTGTTGTCTCTTGCTTCCCTTTTAGGGACAAATCCTACTTGATCTAAGTGTACTAAAGACGGGATATGCTGTTGGATCCTATTTGCCAATATTTTGGAGAAGAATTTACAGTCCAAATTAAGTAATGAGATCGGCCGGTAACTTCCACAAGATGTCGGGTCTTTCCCCTCCTTCGGTATCACTGAGATATGCGCCAGTATTGTCTCTTTTGCAAAGGTTGCATTCGACCCTAGAGCGTTAAAAAATTTAGTCATGTATTGGGACAGAGATGGGAGCAGTATTTTATAGTATTGGGCTGTCAGGCCATCTGGGCCCGGTGCCTTTCCCAATTTAGTAGTTTTTACCACTCTTTGGAGTTCTTCTGCTGTAATCGGTTTTTCGAGCTCGTTTCTCTCTGTATCCGATAATTGAGTCATCGATGATCGTGAGAGATATTGATCTATTTGAATTTGAGTGGGTGGCTTGGTCTGCAGATTATACAAGGATTTATAATATTCTTGAAATTCTCTGACAATATCAAGGGGCTTCGTAACTTTCATTTGGTTAGTTTGGACAATATGTGGTATATAATTGATCAGTTTCTGTTCTCGTAAGGTTTTCGCTAGGAATTTCCCACATTTGTCCCCCGATTCGTATGAAAATTTTCTACAAGTCTGTAGAGCTGCTTTGGCTTTGAAGTATAGAAAGTCCGAGATTTGTGTCCTTTTTACTTTAAGTTCTTTCTCTAAAGATAGGGATAAGTTTTGCTTATGTCTAGATTCCAACCCTGCTAGTTCTTCTAGCAATATTTTTAACTGTTCTGTCCGCTTTCGTTTTAATCTTGCTCCATGTTTAATCAGTATCCCTCTGATAACTGGTTTATGTGCCTCCCATATAATTCCCGGGTTGCAATCTGGGGTATCGTTTATTTTAAAATAATATTCTATTTCCTTGGTTACTTCTTCAAGAACTTCTTTGTTCTGTAAGAGGGATTCATTTAGCCTCCATTGAGTTAGACCTTTATTCCGTGGATTTTGCAGGCTATACGTTAGGAAAACAGGTGCATGATCTGACCAAGTAATTAAACCAATACTAGTTTCTCGTACCGAGTGTAGCTGAGCATGTGGAACCAGAAAGTAATCTATTCGAGAATATGACTTATGGGGGGAGGAATAGAAAGTGTAATCTTTTTCTGTAGAGTGCATTAATCGCCATATGTCAATCAATTGGTTTTGGTGAAGGGTTTGAGCAATCTGATTGCGTGCCCTGAAAGAGACAGCTGATAGTCCGGAGGAAGTGTCTTCCTTCGGGGTCAGAGGGACATTAAAGTCTCCCCCGATAATCAGGTGGCCCTCTGCAAATTCATTTAGGTATTTAAGTGTTTTTTTTAGGAATTTCTCTTGATGATCATTGGGGGCGTATAGTGTCGCCACCGTGATCTTAATATCCCCTACACTACCCTTCGCGAATAAGAAGCGTCCTCTTGGGTCTCTGGCTAATTCTGTAAGCACCCATGGTACCTTCCTCGAAATAAGGATCGACACCCCTCTCGATTTTGACTTTGGGTTTGTTGCATGGTATCCAATTGGAAATAGATGATTTTTTAAGATAGGAACTTTATCATCTCTAAAGTGCGTCTCTTGGATGAATGCTACATCTGATTTATACCTTTGCAGGTCATGTAGAAGAACTCTCCTTTTTTCTGGTGTATTCAGACCTTTGGCGTTCAGTGAGAGCAAGCTCAGAGTCTCCATGGTTTGGCTCTAAAAAAAAAAAAAAAAAAAAAAAAAAAAAAAGGCAAAAAATAGGTTGCCGCAACCTTATCTAACTAAAATTTAGCAAAATTGGCTAAAAGAATATTATGCTCACCGTTGCCCGGTATATGAGCACTAACCTATGTGGGGTCCTGGATAGAGATAATCGGGCAAGGGGTCACCCCTCAGAGCTCCGGGGCTCTCCACTCCTTCCAGAGAAGAAGAGACATAAAAAGAAAAAAAACGAATTCAGTAGTTCTAAGGGTATACTAAATATATATGATTTATACCAGGGGGGAGAAGGTGGTCAATCACTAGAAGGGGAATTCTCAACCTCTTCATCTTTATTAGTCAATATTGTACTCTATTTAAATATTTCTCTAAAATCATAATCTTACTAAACATAGTCCACGGTTTACTACTCATATAATCTATAATCCATTCTTAGTACCTATAATCTCCTATCACTCCACTCTCTCCCCCCCTCCCCAATATTATAGGGGAGAAAAGAGATAGGGCGAGAAGAGAGAGAAAAAAAAAAAAAGAAAAAAAAGAAAAAAGAGAAAAAAATGGGAAGAAGAGCAATAATTTTCAGACCAGAATTAATGACTAATTCAAATAAATATTAGCAGGTAATTACATTTTAGACAGACCTCTCCATCATAACATATCTCCTCTTTCTTCTAAACATGTATACCGCCATATCTTGTCTCCCATGATTCTCTTTCTTATCCTTCCCATATTATATGTATTCATATGTTATATCTTCCATAGTCATATTCAGAAACAAAAACTGACCCTACTCCAGGGTTACCGTGACTATTTATATATCTCTCCAATTATCTAACTATGGTTATATATCCATATATATCTCCATACATAAAGAAAGAAGATAAAGAAGGGTAATAAAAGAAAATTTTTTTTTTGAGAAAAGACATCGTATTTCTTATATGTCAATAACTGAGTAGAGAAAAAAAAAAAAGCAAGTACCATGGCTAGGAGAGAGAGTACTTCTCCCGTCCTTGATTTATTTTATACACCTCTACCCCTTTATTTTAAGTGAGACTCCAAAAAAAAAAAATTATATAAAAACCCCTCTCCCTCTCTTACATTTGTAAGTGACTTTTACAAAAAAAAAAAAAAAAAAAAAGAAAGGAAGATAATTCTTCCTTGTTACAAAACAGTATTATTCTCAGCTTTAGTGTCTATTTGTGTTCCTATTCCCTTTTTCCCGGGGAATTGTGAGAAAAAAAAAAAAAAAATTGAGAAATAAGTGAGTTGTGTTAAGAAAAAAAAAAAAAACCCCCATACGAGAGGAAAAGACTCCTGGTCCTGCCTCATAGTAAGTGTATCTTATTATTATTTTTTTTGTGCATGTGTTATAATCATATGTTTACAGAAGTGAACAAACAGGAAAAAATAATTAGAAAATTTATAAAAAAATTAAAAAAATTAAATTAAAAAAAATTAAAAAAAAAAGGAAGAAAAAAAAAGGGGGAAAAAAAAATACAAAAATACACAGCAAAAAAACAAAAATAAAAAAAATAAAAAATCTACCAAAAAAAAAAAAAAAGAAAAAAAGGAAAAAGGTTTAGTGTGTACACAAAAATTGCCTCTTTCCCCTTTTTTTTTAAAGTGATATATTAAGTGATATCTCCACTCCTGTGTTGACCCCTCTATACCCATTGCTCAATAAAAATTTTGTGAGAGAAAAAAAAAAAAAGGGGTAAGCTTATCTTTTATTGTAAAGGCCTCTCTCTCCCAGATTCTAACTTTGAGTAGTAAAAAAAAAATAAAAAAAAAAAAAGAAAAGGGAGAGGGAAGAAAACCCAGAAGGGATCCCCTCAAACCCGCTAATAATATTTTAGTATTTTTAAAATTTTTCCCCAGAATCATTATGCTTTCTATTTTATTATCTTCCTGGCTAGCTTTAACATTAAGCCTCCCCCTCCTTCCCCCCCCCCCCCCCCACAACCTATAGTATCCCTGTACCATTTGCAATTTCTATCTCTATTTCTTAGTCTCTTTAAAGTTTTTAGGATCTTGAGGTTCACTTTGGGGTCTTTGTCTTGTCTGACTATCCCTCCAATGTCCTTGTTTATTGAAGTGTCCTGAACGTCCCCCTCTGTGTGGAATGTATGCAAGCCAGTTAGGAATCTCAATGGGGGTCGCGTCCAGGAAGGCAAATAAACCCGGTAGATCCCTTGGAGTGTAGATAGTGTACGATGCCGATTCCTTGCGGAATCTTACTGTCAATGGAAACCCCCATCTATATGTGCATCCTTTTTCCTTTGCTAAGTCTAGCAGCGGACGTAGACAGGCTCTACGTTGGAGAGTAGCTCGGGATAAGTCTGGTAAAATTATTATATGAGCGCCTTCAAAGTTCACGTCTCCTATTTCCCAGGCCGCTCTAAGTATCTTTTCCTTCTCTGGGTAATGGTGGATGCGACAGATAACATCCCTTGGTCTTTCTAAGTCTTTGGATCTGGGACCTGCTCCTCTGTGCACTCTATCCATCTTTATTATTTTCTCAGTGGATTTTAATACATACTGAAACACTGCATTTAGCGTTACCTCAAGATCTTCATCCCCGTATGCTTCAGGGAGGCCTCGGATCCGGAGGTTGTTCTTTCTGCTTCTATCTTCAATTTCCTCGATATGAAGCTGTGTATCCATTGCCTCTGCTGCTTGTAAATTCTGTGCTCTTTCTAGTGCTTGAATCCGTTGATCCACCAGGAGCGCTGTTTCTTCTCCTGTCTTCACCCTCTCAGCTAGAGCCGTTGCCTCTGATCTCACCGCTTGTATATCCCGGCGGTGTGTCTCCTCCAGGCGTGATACCAGAGCCTCGATATCCCGACGGGTCGGTAATGCATCGAGCAGTACACGGATGTCCCGGATATCTCCTTCCAAGCCTCGGGATTGTCCCATGTGGGTCTGCTCAGCTGTTTCTATGGGGTCCGACTGAGGCTGTGTCAGGTCCTGCATCATAGCGTCTCCTCTTAATGGTAAGCACGATGCGGTCTCAGCGTCGGTGTTTTTTTTAAGTCCTCCACTCGGATTATTTGATGCCGCTTGTGTTCTTTCTGGGGGGATACGCAGTGGTTGTGAGAAGTATTGCTGAATATCCCCTTGTATGATGCGGGGATGTGTTTTTTCTTTCGCGGATCTCGTCTGATATCTATTCCCCGCGTTCATGCCGAGCTAGGTGCACTATTTCTCGGTCCTATTTTAGACTGACGTGGAAGCCCCGGAGCTCCGTCTAAGCGTGGCCTCACCCGACCATGTCTAAACCACTCCCCATCCCTGGTGTGAGATTGACAGTTTTGAATACTGTAATTTTTTTTTTTTATTTGGCGCCTTTAAGTCTTAAGTAAACCAGAAGTGATGTCATGACATCGCTTCCGGGTTACTAGATCCGAGACCCGATCAAAGCCAATTCTGGCTTCGTTCGGGTCTCTGGTGGGACGGGAGAGCCGAGCGAGCCGCGGAAGGCGGGGGAAGGGATAGCAGCTGAGCGGTTGCTAGCCGCATGGATTGTTACCCCAAGAAAGCCGACTGCTGACTCTAAAAAATGTTACTGGGGTGATGTGTGCAGCCCAGTAACCCCCAGGTACAACCCCTTTAAGCCGAGGCCACATTTTTGGGTATGGTCGGTGGGAAGGGATTAATATCCCTGTTAATGTTAACAGCTCCACTACATCTCAACTTAACCTCATCATTTGAAGACAAAAAATAATCTTGAACTAATAGAGCTAAGGTTAGGCACATTTGACCACAGGTTCGATGCACACAGATCGCTATTGTCAGCGACATGTTGAATCTCCTATCTATATCGAACTGTTGCAACGAAAACGAAAATAAAGCATTTGTTTATGTTGGATCTTTCGGTTTTTAGATTCTGCATGTTCGTTATCGTTTGTTAAAACGATAACGAAAATACCCGAAATTCGGACGAAAACTAATGTCTAATAACCACCTATCCTTCCAAGAATCAAACAATTACTCGTAGAAACCTTTACCACTTTAAATCATTGCTTCTCTAATCTGCTACTGACCGATTCTATGACAAAATCTCACATTTGTCCTGTCCTAACCTGGCAAACTCTACCACAACAGTTCACTCCCATCCTCTCAAGATTCACTTGCTCCTCCAACTACACACATAATCAGGTCCTGACTGTTACACCATTGGTAAACTGACAACACCAGAAATCTCAAGAGACATAGCCATGCTCTTGAGTGACTGAAGTGTAAAAATAAATCCCTATATGAGGGCCTGGATTTGAACCTGGAACCACTGCTGTGTCAGGCAATTCTTCTTGCTGAACTCTTTGCTTCTCCCATGAACTTTCTGATTTAAGCCATGTCTCTGCACTTCCTGTTTGCCAGATTATTGTGCTCTCTCCAGCCAGTATCTCACTCCTGTCTTCCTGCTGACATCCATATTTTGCTACCACTTGTTATTGACCCGTGGCTTGTTCCTTGACTATGCTTCTGCCTGATTCCAACCAGAAACTACTCATTACTGACCTCTGGCTTGTTCCTCAACTGCGCTTCTGTTTGTTACCTACCTACTTATCCACTACTGAACCCCAGCCTGCCCACCTTCTGGTGGGGCCATCCTGAGGACTGTGACCTGATACTAACACGCAGCATAATCCAACTCCACCATCAGGAGCTCTGGTGAACACTAGTTATTACTTAGACTCCGCACTTCAGGTGAGCCCACATCCTGCTGGTTGGTGGTAGTTCTGCTACTGCTATAGCAACTGGTCATGACACCCTGCGTGACCCTGCGTGACACCCTGCAAAGCTTTCCCTTATACAAATCTGTCTGTCACAGATTAGCCTGCAGTTTCCTGCTTGTGTACTAGTACCTCCTTGCTGCAGTGTTTCTCTACCTGATTCCTTCACATGTGTGGCTTGGCTGTGCTCACCTATGAGCTTTGACTGCTATTCTGTGGACCTTTATATCCTTCCCTTCCATCACTTCCTGGCCCGCCTCCTAGTTTTCTTTTTTTAATAAGACATGCTCAGTGTAACCCACATTGCTTGAGCAACTTCATAGTTCTCTGAGCTCCCGTTTGAATACCTCTTGTCCATACTATGTCTGACTACCTGTGTACTGACCCGGCTTTGTTTACTGTCTGTGCTTGTTTGCTGCCCGCCCTGATCTTGGCTTGTCTTCTGGATTCCCTTTTGCCTGCTGCTTGTACTCTGCGAGTGGTTTTCGCATCCTCGGCTAGGCATACCTGGGGGCCGCGACTTGGTTCCAGCTTGCTGCAACCCATCCATCCCGTCCATCCTGACCATCAGGGGCCCTGGTGAAGAAGCAGGCTGGGGCTTAGACTCCGTGCCCCTGGGAACCCTGAGTTGGCAATCTACAAGAGCTCACTACCACAGACTCCTGACACTGGCCTCCTAAAATACATTTGTTGCCTCCATGCTGCCAGTCAAACCTACTTTGTCCCTCTTTTTATTACCTTGCCATCCTGTCCTTGTCTGCATTTCTCTACCTTTATCTCTCTACTTTATCCACCACCACCTTCACTCACTAACTCATTCACTGCCCAAGAGATTGCCAATCACTTCACAAACAAGATTGATGCAATTGATAAGGGCACCTCCACTGTACTTTGCTCTTTTGACCTGGCTACTACTGAAGAGGTTACCAAACTCTCAAATACCCACCTAAATAATTGTCCCCTGGATCCTTTCCCCTCGCAACTACTATGGTCACCCTCTCCTTCTACCCTGTGCACTCTCATTCACATCTTAAATCCCTGCCTTTCTAATTCCCCTCCCTCTAGCATACACAGATCACCCCCATACTTAAAAAGCCTTCACTGCATCCCACCAACCTGAGCATCTCCTTGCTCCCATTTACATCTAAACTTTTAGAGTTGTTAGTCCACCACTGTCTGAGCTTTTGCCTCACTGAAAACAACCTTCTTGACCCCTTACAGTCTGGATTGTGCTTAAAGCACTCCACAGTAACTGCCCTATAAAAAATCACTAACAATTTACTATCTGCTAAAACCAATGGCCATCATTCCATAGTCTTACTACTAGACCTTTCTGTGGCCTTTCATACGGTTGACCACCTGCTTCTTCTCAATAAACTCCACTCCCTTGGCCTCCAAGATTCTGTTATTTCCTGGTGTACCTCCTATCACAGTGCTCCTTCAGTGTTACCTACAACTTCTTCTCTCCACTTGTGCTTTCTGTAGAGGTCACCCAAGGCTTTGTTCTTATATTACTTCTCTTCTCTATCTACACCTCCTCTTTTGGTCACTTTACAACCTCCCATGGCTTCCATTATATTCTCTATGCTGATGACACTGTCAGTACTAGGATCCCTTTAGGACCCAGCACAACTCACCTGCCACAGCCTTTGCCTGGAAAACAACAGTGATTGGCCAGCTCACCTTTAAATCACCTGTATCAGCATTCAATCAGTGCTCATGTTAGAGTTTACCTTTGTGTTTGATCCACTTGATATCTGCTCTGTGTATTTCGTGTATGACTCGGCTTGTTTGACCCTGCTTGCTCGCTTCTGATTCGGTACCGCTTGGACTCTGATCTACCTGTGTATGACCCAGCTTGCCTAGACTACGCTTTGCCTGATTCTAATGTAGTACCTTCATCTGCAGCGGTGAACTACAAGGTCCAGCAAATATCTATCCTCATCTGCAGCGGTGAACTACAAGGTCCAGCAAACATCTACCTTCATCTGCTGCAGTGAACTACAAGTCCCAGCTGACATGCTCTGCTTAGACCTGCTCATGGTATGTGCTCTTGTTCTTTGAACTCTTTGTATAATCAGCACACCTGAACTGTTACCTGTTATCTGCTGCTAGCCTGACATTAACACGAGCCATACATAAAAAGGGAAACCTATCATGGATCCTGAGCAGGCTCAGTTGTTTGCACAGGAACTTTGCCGTTTATGCCATCAAGTTCAGGAAATAACCACAGAGCTCACCAAGGTGCAATCTCCTTCTACTACCACTGCTACAAAAACTCCATCTGAACCAAAAATTCCTTTGCCTGACCATTTTTCTGGTGACCGTAAAGGGTTTTGCAACTTTAAAAACAGCTGCAAATTATATTTCAAGTTAAGACCATCCTCGTCTGGCCCTGAAACTCAGAGGGTTCAAATCATTATCTCTCTACTACAGGGTGACCCCCAGGCTTGGGCCTTTAACCTGGAACCAAACCATCCAGCCCTGCTAACAGTAGATGCCTTCTTTGAAGCCCTCGGGTTGCTATATGATGATCCAGATCGTGCTGCTACTGCAGAATCAACCCTGCGTAACTTACAGCAAGGAACTACCACAGCTGAAATGTATTGCTCAGAGTTTCGCAGGTGGGCCCCGGAATCTGGCTGGAATGATGCAGCTCTCCGCAGCCAGTTTAGAATAGGCCTGTCAGATGCAATTAAGGACGCTCTGGTCAACTTCTCCTACCCAGCCTCACTGGAGGAGGCTATGTGTCTAGCCATTAGAATTGACCGCCGCCAGAGAGAGAGGAGGCGAGAACAAACTATGCCTGTGGCAAACTATATACCTCCTTTGCCACCTGACTATTCCACCTCCAGTGCCAAATCTGAGGAAGAACCTATGCAGTTAGGCTCCACCCGGTTATCTGCCCAGGAACACACATGCCAGCGTAATATGGGACTCTGCTTATACTGTGGCCTCAAGGGTCATATGCTCCGTTCGTGCCCTACACGTTCGGGAAACTCCAGGACCTAGGTGATTGCGGGGAGGTCACCTTAGGTCTTCTCTCATCTCCCCAGGGGGACAATCGTATACTTTTACCCGCTGTCATTGGCCTTGGTAGATTCTGGAGCCGTTGAGAATTTTATTGATAAGACTCTGATTACCTCTTTGTCTCTGGAAACTCATGCTCTAGATTGCCCAGTCCGCCTGATTTCCATGGATAATCTGCCTCTCTCACAAGATCTAGTGCTCCAATCCACTAACCCTTTCCAGTTACAATTGGGGCTTTGCATTGGGAGAAGATTTCCTGTCTTGTCATTGACTCTCTATCCACTCCTTTGATCCTAGGCCTTCCTTGGCTTCAGAAGCACAATCCTGTAATTGACTGGCCAACAGGAAATATTCTGGCTTGGTCCAATTAGTGTAAAAAGAACTGCATCCAGCAACCTGTTCGACTTGCTACCTGTCAAGTGGGAATGGAACAGATTCCGCTTTGTTATAAGGACTTTCGGGATGTGTTTTCTAAAGGGATTGCTGACACTTTACCTCCTCATCGCATTTATGATTGTCCCATTGACCTCTTGCCTGACACTACACCTCCTCGAGGGAGAGTCTTTCCATTGTCTGAACCAGAGAATCTTGCTTTGCAAGAATACATCCAGGAAAACCTAGCTAAAGGTTTCATCCGTCCCTCCACTTCTCCCGCAGGAGCAGGATGCTACTTTGTTCCGAAGAAGGATGGGGGACTGAGACTTTGTGTTGAGTACCGAGGTCTAAATAAAATAACTGTTCCCAATCGGTATCCTCTCCCTCTCATCACAGAGTTGTTCTCTCAAATCCAGGGAGCCAAAATCTTCTCCAAACTGGACTTAAGGGGAGCCTATAATCTGGTGCGCATCCGTGCAGGCGACGAATGGAAGACGGCCTTTAACACCAAGGATGGTCTCTACGAATGTCTTGTCATGCCTTTCGGTCTCAGGAATGCGCCAGCTGTATTTCAGAACTTTATGAATGACATTTTCCGTGACATGTTGGGTCGCTTCATGCTTGTATATTTAGACGATATTTTGATATACTCTCCCAATCTTGAAACACATCAGAAGCATGTATGCTCGGTATTGGCCCGACTAAAGACTCACTCCCTTTTTGTAAAGCCTGAAAAATGTTTATTCCATGTTAAACAAGTACCTTTCCTGGGCTACCTAATTTCTGACACAGGCCTCACCATGGACCCAGCCAAGATTCAAGCCATTTAGACTGGGCACCACTTTCAGACCTGAAGGCAGTTCAGCGCTTCCTGGGCTTTGCAAATTTCTATTGAAAATTCATCAAGAACTTTGCCACCATTGCACATCCCATCACCTCTCTCACCAGGAAGACTCTGACTACGTTTAAATGGACTACTGAAGCCCAGGCAGCCTTCACTCAGTTAAAGAAAGCCTTTACCTCTGCACCAATTCTACACCATCCTGTTCCTGAGCTACCTTTTATTGTGTGGCGGTAGATGCATCTGAAGTAGGGGTGGGGGCGCTTTTGTCACAAAAGGATCCTGTAAATGCTGCTATCCACCCCTGTGCCTTCTTGTCCCGTAAATATTCCCCAGCAGAGCGCAATTATGATATAAATAAAAAAATAAAAAAATTATATAATCAATTATGATATAGGCAACAGAGAACTTTTAGCCATAAAGCTAGCTTTGGAGGAATGGAGACATTGGCTGGAGGGAGCTCAATATCCATTCATATTTCTGACTGACCACAAAAACCTTGAATACATCCGTTCTACTAAAAGACTGAACTCACGTCAAGCCAGGTGGTCATTGTTCTTCTCCAGATTTGACTTCACAATTTCTTATTTACCAGGGCCAAAAAACATTAAGGCTGACGCCTTGTCTCGCAGCTTTTTGTCAGAGTCTCCTCCTCCGCTTCCTCCACAACCCATTATCTCTGAGGATAGGATTTTGGCTTTCACCCAGACTGACATCTCTGGGGCCTTGTTACCAGCACAGGCTGAAGCCCCTCCCTCCACTCCCTCTGGTATGCTTTTTGTGCCCCTGGCTCTTCGTTTGCAGGTATTGCAGCAAGTACATGCATCAAAACATGCAGCATATCCGGGGTTTAGACAAACTTTTGGGATTATCATCTCGCAACCTCTGGTGGCCATCGATTAAGCAGGATGTGTTAGCCTTCGTCCAGGCCTGTGAAGTTTGTGCCAGAAGCAAAAGCAGTACCTCTAAGCCCCCCGGTCTCCTACGTCCTCTACCAATACCTACCTGTCCCTGGACCCATTCATCTATGGACTTTATCACTGACTTGCCTCCGTCCCAGGGATGTTCCACGATCTGGGTGGTGGTAGACAGGTTCAGTAAGATGGCCCACTTTGTTCCGCTTCCGAAACTTCCATCTGCTAAAGAACTGGCATCTTTATTCATTAAACATGTTTTCAGGCTCCATGGGGCACCAATTAACATTGTCTCAGACCGTGGCTCTCAGTTAATAGCCCAGTTTTGGAAGGCCCTTTGCTCTCAGCTAGGGATTAAGTTATCATATTCTTCAGCATATCATCCTGAGACAAATGGCCAAACAGAAAGGACTAATCAGACTCTAGAGAAGATGGTATGTTGTCTGAAGGCCCAAGATGAGGTTGAGTGGGTCAACATCCTTCCATGGGCAGAGTTTGCCTTTAATAATTGTGCCAGCACATCCACAGGGACCTCTCCTTTCTTCTGTGTTTACGGGTTGCATCCTCGTGTGTGCTCCTTTGATCTTCCACCCTCTGATGTTCCAGATGCCAACACCACGATTGAAAATTTCTCCAAAATCTGGTCCAGTGTAAATCGTGCTATTTCTCGCTCTGTGCAGGCTTTTAAGAAAACGGCTGACAAGAGGCGCTCAAAGGCACCAGAATATAAAGTTGGTGACAAAGTGTGGCTATCATCTAGGAATCTGTGCCTGCATGTTCCATCTAAAAAGCTTGGCCCAAAATTCATCGGGCCTTATGAAATTTCGGAGATTGTTAATCCTGTGTCCTATAGATTAAAATTTCCCCCATCCATGTGCATTCCAAATGTCTTTCATGTTTCATTATTGAAATCTGTTCATTCCAGCCTCCAAGTAAATGAACCAGAACCTGTGGATGTGTTGGATAGTCAGGAATATGAAGTGGCATTTATTCTTGATTCCAGACGAGTGTGCAATTCCTTACAATATCTTGTTTATTGGAAAGGTTTCGGCCCAGAGGATCGGTCTTGGGTCCCAGCTTGTGATCTTCATGTTGACCAACTTAAATGAAGTTCCACCTTCGTTATCCAAGTAAGCCTGGGGTTGCAGGAGCAACCCCTCGAGAAAGGGGGGTACTGTCAGTACTAGGATCCCTTTAGGACCCAGCACAACTCACCTGTAGGGATGAGCCAAACACCCCCGGGTTTGGTTCGCACCAGAACCTTCGAACAGACCGAACGTTCGCACGAATATTCAAACCCTATTCTTTACAATGGACGCGAACGTTCAAAATCAAAAGTGCTAATTATAACGGCTAATATGCATGTTAATGTCATAAAACAGGTTTGGGGACCCGGGTCCTGCCCCAGGGGACATTTATCAATGCAAAAAGAAGTTTTAAAAACTGACGTTTTTTCGGTAGCAGTCATTTTAATGCTGCATAAAGTGAAAAAAAAAAAAGTGAAATATTCCTTTAAATATGGTACCTGGGGGTGTCTAAAGTATGCCTGTGAAGTGGCATGTGTTTCCCGTGTTTAGAACTGTCCCTGCAAAAAATGACATTTGTAAAGGAAAAAAAGAAGCCATTTAAACTGCTTGCGGCTTTAATGTCATGTCTTGTCCTGGCAATATGGATGAAAATCTTTGAGACGCTAGCTCCTGTAAATGCCTGGCTGCCTTAGATGACAACAACTGGGCCTTACGGCAGATAGAGAGGCTGAGGTGGTTTAATGTGTGCTGTACTAACACAGCAGACACAGACGCTAGCTCCTGTAAATGCCTGGCTGCCTTAGATGACAACAACAGGGCCTTATGACAGATAGAGAGGCTGAGGTGGTTTTATGTGTGCTGTACTAACACAGCAGACACACACGCTAGCACCTATAAATGCCTAATAGTATAAAGGTGATACTGCAATGCTCTACTAACAGCACGCACACACCAGACTTATCCCCAGAATCACAGCAGATAAAGTTAGACTCAGCAGCAGATAATGTCACCACTCAGCACAGCAGAATGTATAAGACAGCACAGCACTGCAGATACTGTCAGCAGCAGTGCAATCAGCAGAATGAATATATATTCAAATGATCAGTATTCAGTAATGATAATGAATCAGCATCAGCATCAGCAGTCTGCCTATATCACAGTCACAGCCGGAACACAGCGCACTAGGCCGCCACAGCGGCGGCCTTTTATACTGTGGGGCGTGTACTAAACCCCCTGAGCTATAATTGGCTACAGGCATCCTGCCTGTAGCCAATTATGGCTCTCCTCACTGCCGGCGCTGTGATTGGCCAAGCATGCGGGGTCACAGTGCATGCTTGGCCAATCATCAGCCAGCAATGCACTGCGACTGGCGCAGTGCATTGCGGGCCGTTCACATCACACAATTGTGATGCGAACGGCCAAAATAGTTCTGGGCTCGCCGAACGGGCGAACGCCCGATGTTCGATTTGAACGTGGGTTCGAATCGAACACCGGGCCCATCCCTACTCACCTGCCACAGCCTTTGCCTGGAAAACAACAGTGATTGGACAGCTCACCTTTAAATCACCTGTATCAGCATTCAATCAGTGCTCATGTTAGAGTTTACCTTTGTGTTTGATCCAGTTGATATCTGCTCTGTGTATTTCGTATATGACCCGGCTTGTTTGACCCTGCTTGCTCGCTTCTGATTCGGTACCGATTGGACTCTGATCTACCTGTGTATGACCCAGCTTGCCTAGACTACGCTTTGCCTGATTCTACTGTAGTACCTTCATCTGCAGCGGTGAACTACAAGGTCCAGCAAACATCTATCCACATCTGCAGCGGTGAACTACAAGGTCCAGCAAACATCTACCTTCATCTGCTGCAGTGAACTACAAGTCCCAGCTGACCTGCTCTACTTAGACCTGCTCATGGTATGTGCTCTTGTTCTTTGAACTCTTTGTATAATCAGCACACCTGAACTGTTACCTGTTATCTGCTGCTAGCCTGACAGACACCCAAATATTTTATTCAGTTACCTCTAATGCCACGTACACACGCCCGGACTTTTCGACAGACTAGGTCTGGCGGTCTTCCCGACGGACTTTCGGCGGAGTTCCGACGGACTTTCCAAATTAATGAAATTGGCCGCACACAATCACACCAAAGTCCGACGGTTTCGAGCGTGATGACGTACGACCGGACTAGAATAAGGAAGTTCATAGCCAATAGCTGACCTAGCGTCGTTTTTTTTTCCTTCGGACTAGCATACACACGAACGGATTTCTCGATAGGAACATGTTCTTCAAAAAGTCTGTCAGATTTTTGCACAGCAAAGATCCGATGGAGCCTACACACGATCGAATTGTCTGATGGATTCGTTCCGTAGGACCTTTGCTGTTGAAAAGTCTGGTTGTGTGTATGCGGCGTTACATTACTAACTTACTAACTGATATATCAGCATGGATGTCACACCACTTCCTCAAACTAAATCTTTCTAAAACCAAGCTTGTAATATCCCCCCCCCATTTCCTCCTTTCTGACTTTCCCCTCAAGATTGATAATACAGCAATCAATCACACCCCTTATATTGGGGTACTAGGTGTAATCCTGGACTCAAATTGAATCACCGTCAAAAGCTGGTAGACTTCATTGCTTTCTTTGGAACCACTGACAGCGGGAAATTGGCATACAGTATACAGAAGTGGTAGAGATACCACTTCTATAAATGATATTCAGTTTCAGCCGAATAAGCAAAAGTTTGGGCAATCATCAGAATGTTCAAATGGCCAAAGTAACATTGGCTCATCCCTAGTCTCTCCCTCTGAGAATGTACCATAATAAATCTGCTTATATATTGTGCATCAAGCATGTAAAGTATTTCTTGATTTTTTTTCTTTGGGATAATGTACTCTAATTTTGGTTTCTTGATGAAAACATGGCTGGTCTCTCCCTCTGAAACAGCAGCCTTAAAAAGCTGCTTACAAAATATGCATTCAGTCTGTACAATATTTTTGGAACTTTTTGTGGAAATGTGCACTCTAATCAGGATTTTTTTTTTTTATTATTAAAACCTGCCTGTCTTTTCCTCTGAAACTGCAGCATATTAAAGCTGCTCAGATGGTATGTATTGAGTCTGTAAAATGTTTCTGGCTTTTTTTTTGTGAAATAATACACTCTAATCTTGATTTCAAAATTTAAAAAAAATGTCTGGTCTCTCCCTTTTAAACTACAGCCTAGGAAACCTGTTTGTATACTATGCAGGGAATCTGTACTATATTTCTCACTATACTATATTTCTCACTATTGTCTTTGAAATAATACACTTTAGCTTTTATTTCACTATAAATCCTGAATGATTCTCTCTTCTTAAATTGTGGCCTACTACAGCAGATTAGTGTGATAAGATAGTGTGCAAGTCTTTATAATATTGCCAGGCCTTGTCCCTGAGATAACATATTATAATTTTTATTTCACAACAAAGCCTGCATTGTACCTCCCCCTGAATTTGCAGCCTAATAAGGATGTTTACATAATGTGCATTGACTGCTGTACCATGCTGTCTAATGTCTTCACAATCATAGTCTTTTTTTTTTTCTTTTTTTTAGGGAGAAACATGCTGTGTATGTTGGGGATACTGTAGGTGGGGGAAGGATTTTTACATGTTATTGCTGCAGATATTTGCCCTGTAGCCCCTTTAGAGCCTCTCCATATGTACTATTTACTTTTATAACAGACTGAATGTGTGTTTTGATATATTCCATTTTTAAAGACTGCAATTTGCATTTTTTTCACAGCTCTTCCATAAGTCTACATCCATTTCACCGCTAAGCAGCTGCATGTTTATTTTTACAAGACATAGTTCCTAATTGTTACTGGCTTCAAAGTTCTTACCAGTGTAATATTCCTGGGAAATATGAATCAGTACAGCAGCTTTTTTTCTTTGGGGAGGCATGTGACAGGGTAATTTCCAGGCAAGGGATTTTTGGAGAGTGGGGCAGAACATTATAACCTAAACAATTGTGCCTAAACAAGGAACTTTTATATCAGTATTACTAGCCATTAAAGCTAATATGAAATCATATCTGCTGCAACATGTGCATATCATATCAGGCTATTGCATGTGTTCTCTCCTTGCTTTCTACAACATGCTTTCTTCTGGGAGGTATAGACACCAACAGAACTCACCTGCATGCTTTCAAAGAGACTGCAGGATAATTTCCCACTAGCATTAGGCTCATTTCCAAATCACTCCCTGTTTTGTTCTTGTTTCTCTGTTTACTGACTACATTTTGTGTCTGACAACACTTGTTTACCAGCTGCCCTGCCCCTTTTCCTGTTACTGTTTCTGTTGGTGGTTTACCACTCTGTTGGCGGTTTACCACTCTCTGGTTCTATTGAACTGCCATCTGCAGTGTGTCCCACAATCTTGTACACATGCTAGTAAGGTCAATGGCTTTTTGTGGGGTACTTCAATGAAGATTCATGGTGTCTGTGCTTAGACTCTACATCTCTTTTCTTTTAGGGGGGTCATACCCTCTCTAAAGTGTAGATAACAAGGTCCACTATCCATTTTTTCCTGTGACTATTTGGTTCTCTCTCCACTTCAGAAATGGTCTTTTTCATTGGTGCTTATTGCATTAGGGTATGCACCCCAGAGCACAAACACACATGCTTGTATATCAGCAGAGCAGTGGACATTGTTAGTAGAGAAGAGAGAGGTGTCAGTATTTTATTATTATTTTTTTATTAATTTTTTTTAAATTATTTTTTACAAGATTATTATTATTATTTGTTTCCAATTTTTTTAGGAGCCCTGTTGGGGGATGAGTGGCTTCCTGTTCATTTACAACCTTAAGCATAGTACACATGAACGCTGTGTGTGTAAACGCCCTGTGTGTCAGGTGGTGAATGCTCAAGAGAGCATTCACCACCTGACACACACGACGCCCTGTCACTGTGTGCTGTCATTCATCACTACCCTTCTATCCACATGGTTTGCCGATACTGGCACCACCGGGAACCTCACTATTGGAACAGTATTGTGCATTCCTCACAACATCAGCCCAGGGACCCTAAGGAAATACCAGTTCAGCCCAGCTCGCACCTGAATGTCCATCCAAGAGACAGGATGTAGGAGAAGGGCTACTGTATCACCACATATTGGTGTGCTGTGATGAGCAAAGACTAACCCATCAGCAAAGCAGGACCCGCCCAAGGTTATACCATCCATCCAGTCCATTACATGTAAACATACAGACCAGACTTGGTTCCATAAGGCTCTGAGGAAGAGAAAAAATGCTTAATTCGATCACACTACCTTATAACCCCATTGGATATGAATATTGCTATATGGACTTTTAGAGAAATGATGTGATTTTATTCCAATTACCAAATGTGAGTACGCTACTTACTTCTGCTATTTAATAAAACTTTGTACCAAGGATAATGCACTAGGCCACGCACCTTCTATTCTTTCTTCGCTTTAGTACTTTGGACTCCCCCTAGTTGGCTAAGGCAGCGGGGCGTGCAGTATCCATCCATTAGCACCACAACGGAAGTTGGAAGTAGGCCCTCTGCACAGCGCTGGAGATTTTTCAGTTTATGTTGGTTTCTCAACCAGGTTGGGATATACTTTGAGATGCTGCCCCAGGGGTTTTCCATGAATAGAAGCAAATTAGGCTATGTGATTTCTTTGCTTTCAGAGAGAGCCTTGGCCTTGACAAACCCTCTATGGGAGATGCAAAACCCCGTCGTCCTTAGTTACCCAGAGTTTGTGGCTTCCTTTAAAAAGGTATTTGAAGTTCCCGCACACTCCACATCTGCTGCCAAGAGCCTCATGTCCATCAGAGTATGAGAACTGTTGCCGATTAAGTCATTAAATTCCGTACTCTGGCAGCAGAGGTTGCCTGGAACAATGAGGCCCTCGTGGCTGCTTTTTCTCATGGTCTTTCGGATACCATCAAAGAAAGACAATATAGCAGCCTGAGACATACCCACTGAGCTGGAGAAGTTGATCACGTTTGCCAATCTCATTGGCTCCAGACTCGGAGAGAGACCTTCCTTTAAGGAGCACTTGTGGAAGCCTCCTGTTTGGCTCCCAGTCCCACTCTTGCCTCCCTCACCTCCCATGCCTCCTGGTACCGGTTCTGCCAGTGAAGTAGAACCCATGCAGTTGGGCTTCACACGTCTCTCTGTAGAGGAGAGGGCCTTTAGGAGGAGGGAGAGATTGTGCCCTTATTGTGACCAGGCAGGTCACTTCCTCAAGTCTTGTCCTGCCCGTCTGGGAAAAAGCTTGCACCTGAGGTCCTATTATGTCCCCAGTTATCCAGAAGTATAAGCCCCTGGTTCCGATCACCCTTTCTTGGTCTGAGTTGTCCATCAAGATACAGGCCTGTTCATAGATGGTGCCTTTGTGCCACTCCACTTGCCATTGAGGCTATTGATGGGAGACCTCTACAACATGAAAAGAAACAGAAGGCGTGTGTACCTAGCGTAGCCTCAAAAATTTAGTATTTATTTAATACAAAGATAAGTATCATAGTCACACACATTGACTATGTTGACAAGCATATCATAAAATTCCTCCACATGGGTCCATAAGAACTGTCCACATGACATGGGATTACCTCCGTGGAGGCGTTGACTGGCTAACACGTTCCTGCCAGAGGAGTACTGCAAAGGAGGATGACGAATGGAAAACTGCATTTAATACCAGAACAGGCCATTACGAATACCTTGTAATACCTTGTAATGCCGTTTGGTCTTTGCAACGCCCCAGCAGTTTTCCAGGAATTTATCAATCCTCTGAAATTTGTTACAGCTACCGTATGTGTGGTGGTTTATCTCAACGATATCCTCATATTTTCCAAGTCCCTAGAGAGCCACTACACAGATGTCTGCTGTGTGCTTCAGAGGCTGAGAGATAATAACCTGTATTGTAAATTGGAGAAGTGCGAGTTTCATCGTGAACAGGTTAAATTCTTGGGTTATGTCATTTCCACTGCTAGGTTTTTTCGATGGACCCAGAGAAACTTTTGGCAGTTCTACAGTGGCCCGACCCGTGGGTTTACATCCATTGCAACGTTTTCTTGGCTTTGCCAATTATTATTGGAAGTTTATTTGTAACTTCTCGTCTCTGGTCAAACCCCTGACTGATATGACCAGAAAGGATGGTAACCCAAGGAATTGGTCTCTGGATTCCATTAATGCCTTTGAGAGTCTCAAGGCTGCCTTTGTTTCTGCTCCTGTGTTGGCACATCCTGATCCTACGGTACCATTCATCCTTGAGGTTGAGGCATCTAAGACTGGAGTTGGTGCCCTACTGTCTGAACGTCCTACCTCTGAGAGAGCTATGCATCCTTGTGGCTACTTTTCCAAGAAATTGTCTCCTGTGAAATGCAATTATGAGATTGCGGACAGAGAGTTGTTAGCGATAATTTTAGCCCTTAAAGAATGGAGGCATCTCCTCGAAGGTACCACTGTGCCGGTTCTTATTCTGACTGACCATAAGAATCTCACATTCTTGTCTGAGGCTAAACACCTCTCTCCCAGAAGGGCACGATGGGCTCTTTTCTTGTCAAGATTCAATTACTTAGTCTCATTCTTACCCAGTACTAAGAATGTAAGGGCTGATGCAGTGTAGCAACAGTTTTCCTCCGCTTCCAAGATGGAGTCTGTTCCTGTTCCTGTGATACCTCCCGATCCATATTCTGGCTATGGTTCATACCAGTCTCACTTCACCTTTGGGTGACAGAATTTTTGCCGCTGAGAAATCTTGTGACCACTGCTTTGTCCCTGAGAGTCTCCGCACTGATCCAGACTTACCATTCTCCCAAGGCTGCTGACCACCCAGGGAAGAATCAGCACATTTGGGCTATTTCCCAACAATTTTGGTGGCCTAGACTATGCTCTGATGTAGCCGCCATTATAGCTTCTTGTTCCGTGTGTGCTCAGAGTAAGACACCACAACACTTTCCAGGGGGCCTCCTACAAACCATACCCAATAGACATGGGAACTGTCAAAAAATTTGTTTTGTTTTGTTTCGTCCCGTTTCGTATATAAAAAAATTCGTAATTCGTAGTTCGTGTACGAAATTCCGTTCGAATTCGTACGAAATACGAAATTCGGACGAATCGTAATTTTTTTTCCGAATCGTTAGTAAAGTTACGAATCGTTACGAATCGTTACGAATCGTTAACGCGGCTAATGAATTGTTGGTTCTCATAACACAGAGAACAATTCGAATCCAACTACAAATATCGAATTTCAATTTCAAGTTACGAATCGTTACGAATCGTTACGAATCGTTAAAAAATAGTTACGAATCGTTAGTAAATCCAACTACCAATATCGAATTTCAACTAATTTGAACGAAATTATTATAGCAGATATAACGAATGAATTCGAATGACAAAGTGTCATTTTTGCAGAAAAAAAAAAGCGTAGGGGTCCCCCCAAATTCAATAACCAGGCCCTTCAGGTCTGTTATGGATATTAAGGGGGACCCCAGCCAAAAAAAAAAAAAAAAATGGTGTGGGGTCCCCCCCAAATATCCATACCAGACCCTTCAGGTCTGGGATGGATTTTAAGGGGAACCCCGGCCAAAAAAAAAAAAAAAATGGCGTGGGGGTCCCCCTCAAAATACATACCAGACCCTTTATCCGAGCACGCAACCTGGCAGGCCACAGGAAAGGAGGGGGGGACGAGAGCGGCCCCCCCTCCCGCCTGAACCGTACCAGGCCACATGCCCTCAACATTGGGAGGATGCTTTGGGGTCCCCCCCAAAGCACCATGTCCCCATGTTGATGAGGACAAGGGCCTCTTCCCCACAACCCTGGCCGGTGGTTGTGGGGGTCTGCGGGCGGGGGGCTTATCGGAATCTGGAAGCCCCCTTTAACAAGGGGACCCCCAGATCCCGCCCCCCCCTGTGTGAAATGGTAAGGGGGTACAAAAGTACCCCTACCATTTCACCAAAAATGTGACAAAAATGGTAAAAATGACAGGAGACGGTCTTTGACAATTCCTTTATTAAAATCTTCTTTCTTCTTTCTTCTGGTCTTCCTTTCTTCATCTTCTCCTTCCGTCATCTTCTTCCACCGTCTTCTTCCTTCGATTCGCTTCTTCTTCCTCCGGTCTTCTCGTCCTTCTCGTCCGGCGTCGTCCTTCTCGTCCGGCATCGGCGTCTCTTCTCGCAGGCCGCTCCTCGCAATGGGAGGCTCCCGCTCTGTGAGGCTCCGCTCCGCTGACAGGTCTTTTATAACGAAGGCACCTGGTGACCCCGCCCCCCTCTGACGCATGGGGACGTCATGTGGAATTCCCTATGGCTTTCCCCATGACGTCAGAGGGGGGGCGGGGTCACCAGGTGCCTTCGTTATAAAAGACCTGTCAGTGGAGCGGAGCCTCACAGAGCGGGAGCCTCCCATTGCGAGGAGCGGCCTGCGAGAAGAGACGCTGATGCCGGACGAGAAGGACGATGCCGGACGAGAAGGACGAGAAGACCGAGGAAGAAGAAGCGAATCGAAGGAAGAAGACGATGGAAGAAGATGACGGAAGGAGAAGATGAAGAAAGGAAGACCAGAAGAAAGAAGAAAGAAGATTTTAATAAAGGAATTGTCAAAGACCGTCTCCTGTCATTTTTACCATTTTTGCCACTTTTTTGGTGAAATGGTAGGGGTACTTTTGTACCCCCTTACCATTTCACACGGGGGGGCGGGATCTGGGGGTCCCCTTGTTAAAGGGGGCTTCCAGATTCCGATAAGCCCCCCGCCCGCAGACCCCCACAACCACCGGGCACGGTTGTGGGGAAGAGGCCCTTGTCCTCATCAACATGGGGACATGGTGCTTTCGGGGGGACCCCAAAGCATCCTCCCAATGTTGAGGGCATGTGGCCTGGTACGGTTCAGGCGGGAGGGGGGCGCTCTCATCCCCCCCCTCTTTTCCTGCGGCCTGCCAGGTTGCGTGCTCGGATAAGGGTCTGGTATGGATTTTGAGGGGGACCCTACGCCATTTTTTTTTGGCTGGGGTCCCCCTTAATATCCATCCCAGACCTGAAGGGTCTGGTTATTGAATTTGGGGGGACCCCTACGCATTTTTTATCAATGACTTCAATGAATGACTGTTCTCTGTATTACGGATCCAACAATTCATTTGCCGGCAATAGCTGCGAGTGATTTTAAATAGTTTTTTTTTCCTGCAAAAATGACACTGCAGGAACATTTCTCTATATTAGATATACTGAATCTCGAATCATTCGAAGCATTCGTTATATCCGCTATTATAATTTCTTTCATATTAGTTGAAATTAGATATTTGTTAGTTACAATACAACATTCGAATTGTTCTCTGTATTACGGGAATCGGCAATTAGCCGCGAGTGATTTTAAATGTCTTTTTTTCCTGCAAAAATTACACATTGTACAGAGAGAGTTCTAAACACGGAAACATGACCCCTTCTATATACTATATACTCTATAGTACGTCAATGAAGGGGGGTCATGTTTCCCGTGTTTAGAACTCTCTCTGTACAATGTGTCATTTTTGCAGGAAAAAAAGACATTTAAAATCACTCGCGGCTAATTGCCGATTCCCGTAATACAGAGAACAATTCGAATGTTGTATTGTAACTAACAAATATCTAATTTCAACTAATATGAAAGAAATTATAATAGTGGATATATGCTTCGAATGCTTAGAGATTCAGTATATCTAATATAGAGAACTGTCTCTGTACAATGTGTCATTTTTGCAGGAAAAAAAAAACTATTTAAAATCACTCGCAGCTATTGCCGGCAAATGAATTGTTGGATCCGTAATACAGAGAACAGTCATTCATTGAAGTCATTGATAAAACAATGCGTAGGGGTCCCCCCAAATTCAATAACCAGGCCCTTCAGGTCTGGGATGGATATTAACCAGTTCAATACCCGCCCATAGTCATATGACGCCCACAAGGTGGATCTACCATCCTGGGTGGGCGTCATATGACGTCCTCGGGTTCCCGGCCGCCTGGGGGCGCGCGCGCGCGCGCCCGCGGCATCGCTCGGGACCCGGTGCGAGTGCCCGGCGGCCGCGATGTCCACCGGGCACCCGCGATTGCCCGTTAAAACAACGGGACCGGGCGGGACCGTGGAGCTGTGTGTGTAAACACACAGCACCACGTCCTGTCAGCGGGGAGGAGACCCATCATGTGATCCCAGTACAGAGGATCACATGATCGGTCTCCTCCCCTTAAGTCCCCTCCCCCTACAGTTAGAATCACTCCTATTAGGGACACACATTAACCCCTCCAGCGCCCTCTAGTGTTAACCCCTTCCCTGACAGTCACATTTACACAGTAATCATTGCAATTTTATAGCAACGATCGCTGTGTAAATGTGAATGGTTCCAAAAATGTGTCAAAAGTGTCCGAAGTGTCCGCCGCAATGTCGCAGTCAAAAAAAAAAATCGCAAATCGCCGCCATTACTAGTAAAAAAAAAAAAAAATAAATTCAATAAATCTTTCCCCTATTTTGTAGACGCTATAACTTTTGCGCAAACCGATCAATATACGCTTATTGCGATTTTTTTTACCAAAAATATGTAGAAGAATACGTATCGGCCTAAACTGAGGAAAAAAATTGTTTTTTTTTAAAAAAATGGGATATTTATTATAGCAAAAAGTAAAAAATATTGTGTTTTTTTTTCAAAATTGTCGCTCTTCTTTGTTTATAGCGCAAAAAATAAAAACCGCAGGGGCGATCAAATACCACCAAAAGAAAGCTCTATTTGTGGGAAAAAAAGGACGTCAATTTTGTTTGGGTGTAACGTCGCACGACCGCGCAATTGTTAGTTAAAGCGACGCAGTGCCGAATCGCAAAAAGTGCTCTGGTAAGGAAGGGTGTTTAAAAGCCCTGTATTGAAGCGGTTAAGGGGGACCCCAGCCAAAAAAAAAAAATGGCGTAGGGTCCCCCTCAAAATCCATACCAGACCCTTGAGGTCTGGGATGGATTTTAAGGGGAACCCTAGCCAAAAAAAATGGCGTGGGGTCCCCCATAAAATCCATACCAGACCCTTATCCGAGCACGCAACCTGGCAGGCCGCAGGAAAGGAGGGGGGACGAGAGCGGCCCCCCCTCCCGCCTGAACCGTACCAGGCCACATGCCCTCAACATTGGGAGGGTGCTTTGGGGTCCCCCCTAAAGCACCTTGTCCCCATGTTGATGAGGACAAGGGCCTCATCCCCACAACCGTGCCCGGTGGTTGTGGGGGTCTGCGGGCGGGGGGCTTATCGGAATCTGGAAGCCCCCTTTAACAAGGGGACCCCCGGCTCCCGCTCTGTGAGGCTTCGCTCCGCTGACAGGTCTTTTATAACGAAGGCACCTGGTGACCCCCCCCCCCCCCCCCCTCTGACGTCATGGGGAAAGCCATAGGGAATTCCACATGACGTCCCCATGCGTCAGAGGGGGGGCGGGGTCACCAGGTGCCTTCGTTATAAAAGACCTGTCAGCGGAGCGGAGCCTCACAGAGCGGGAGCCTCCCATTGCGAGGAGCGGCCTGCGAGAAGAGACGCTGATGCCGGACGAGAAGGACGACGCCGGACGAGAAGGACGAGAAGACCGGAGGAAGAAGAAGCGAATCGAACGAAGAAGACGATGGAAGAAGATGACGGAAGGAGAAGATGAAGAAAGGAAGACCAGAAGAAAGAAGAAAGAAGATTTTAATAAAGGAATTGTCAAAGACCGTCTCCTGTCATTTTTACCATTTTTGTCACCTTTTTTGGTGAAATGGTAGGGGTACTTTTGTACCCCCTTACCATTTCACACAGGGGGGGGTGGGATCTGGGGGTCCCCTTGTTAAAGGGGGCTTCCAGATTCCGATAAGCCCCCCGCCCGCAGACCCCCACAACCACCGGCCAGGGTTGTGGGAAGAGGCCCTTGTCCTCATCAACATGGGGACAAGGTGCTTTGGGGGGACCCCAAAGCACCCTCCCAATGTTGAGGGCATGTGGCCTGGTACGGTTCAGGCGGGAGGGGGGCCGCTCTCGCCCCCCCCCCCTTTCCTGCGGCCTGCCAGGTTGCGTGCTCGGATAAAGGGTCTGGTATGGATTTTGAGGGGGACCCCCACGCCATTTTTTTTTTTTTTTTTTGGCCGGGGTTCCCCTTAAAATCCATCCCAGACCTGAAGGGTCTGGTATGGATATGTGGGGGGGACCCCACGCCATTTTTTTTTTTTTTGGCTGGGGTCCCCTTAATATCCATACCAGACCTGAAGGGCCTGGTTATTGAATTTGGGGGACCCCTACGCTTTTTTTTTTATATCAATGAATGACTGTTTTTTTAAATAGCTTTTTTTTCTGCAAAAATGACACTTTGTCATTCGAATTCATTCGAATGCATTCAAATTAATTCGTTATATATCTGCTATAATAATTTCGTTTGAATTAGTTGAAATTTGATATTGGTAGTTGGATTCGAATAATTTGGAGCTGAAATTCGTAAACTGAATTTTTCCTGCAAAAATGACACTTTGTCATTCGAATTCATTCGAATCCATTCGAATCATTCGGCGACGAAATTCGTAAACGGAATTTCGTATTCCGTACGGAATTCGTAAAAAAAAAAAAATTCGTACTACAGATTCGTAAATTCGTACGAATTTCGAAAAATTCGTACGAATTACGAATTCGTACGAAACGAATCGCACATGTCTAATACCCAATGGAGAGAGACCTTGGACTCACCTGTCTATGGATTTTATTGTGGAGTTACCCAACTCTCAGGACAACACAGTTATCCTTATGGTGGTTGACCGGTTCTCAAAATTGTCTCATTGTATTTCACTTAAGAAGTTACCCACATCCAAAGAACTGGCTTCCATTTTTGCTGAGATATTTTGCTTACATGGGCCACCCAAGGTTATCATCTCGGATAGGGGTAGCCAGTTTGTGTCCAAGTTCTGGCGAGCCTTTTGTGCACAGTTGGGAATTCAGCTTTCCTTCTCCTCTGCGTATCACCCACAGTCCAATGGGGCCGCAGAACAAGCCAACCAGTCCTTGGAGCAGTTTTTACGCTGCTACATTTCTGACCACCATAACAACTGGTCAGACCTCTTACTTTGGATGGAGTTTGCTCACAATAGTGCCGTCAATACCGAATTGTCTCCATTCATGCCGAATTATGGTTTCTAACCATCCATGTTGCCTTACTCATTTGTTCCCTTGAATATTCCTGCGTTGGAGGAGCATCTCCGTGGTCTTCGTTCCACTTGGGTACAGGTCCAAGAGTCCTTGCGACGTGCCAATGATAGGTACAGACTCCATACTGACCGCGGATGCCTACCTGCGCCTTCCTACAAAGTTGGAGACGCTGTCACCTCGCAACCTCTGACTCTGTGTTCCCTCACTGAAACTGGCACCATGGTTTATTGGGCCTTTCCATATTCTCCGTAGGATTAACCCAATTCTTTAGACCTTCCTTCTAATATGTGTATTTCTAATGTATTTCATGTCTCCTTATTAAAACCTTTGGTATGCACCTGCTTCACCCCCTCGGTACCTCGTCCTCACCCAGTTCAGGTTGAGAACCATCAGGACTCGGAGTATGAAATACAATTTCAAATACAAATACAATGGATCTGGTGTTGGATAGAATCCTGGCCTGATCATTATTTTATGATATTTGGAAGACACTAGAGGGGGAACCTTCTCCTGAGGGGCCTTTGTAAAAAAAAATTATAATAATACTAATTTATCCCATATGTAGTTTGTGTATGTATTGTATTCTATGGGACTGTGTCTTAAGAATGTTTGCTGTAATTTGGTGCAATGTGCCATGTGTAGCTAGGTGGCAGCTTGGACACATACTACTATCCTCTATTTTGATTGTATGTAAATTAGTTATTTCTTAATAAAATGTATTCCTAATTTAAAAAAAAAAATTGATGACAGCTGAATCTGTTTTGAATTAAAAATGATCCAAAAATCCGATGATGCAAAAAAGCATTTAAAAAAATCCCAGCAGTGACTTTTAGAACTGACATTAACAAAGCAAAAAAGTTTTAAAATTGCCAGAAAATGACTATGACAACTAACATTGACTGCTTTTTTGTTTAAAACAGCACACAGACCCCTTCCTCCCAAGGTGTTTTTTTTTGTAAATGTCAATGCATGGAGTGATTGCATAAAAAAATGGCAGAGTCTCCCCCAAAATGCATACCAGACTCCTTAGACATGTAACCTGGCTGACCAGGAAAGAGGGTGGAATGAGCGTGTGGCTCCCCTCCTAAACTATACAAGGCTCTATCCCCTTAACAAGAGGGGGTCCCTTGCCAGGGTGAAACCCCAGGTGAAGTACCTTGTCCCCACAAAAATAGAAGGTCCCCAACCAGGTCACCACAGAGGACTTGTGGGCAGTGTTGGACTATCACGGTACAGTAAGACAGTAAAATGTAAATAAGTAATAAGTATATACTAAGCAAATAAAATAGTTTTATTGATACAAAGATAATGATCAATTACAGAATAAAAACATAGCAAGAGTTCATATATGTCACCAAGACAGTTAACCCCGTCACCAACGCCTGACCCTGTGACGTCACACGCCGGCACTTGTCCGTGCGGTACCACGTCGCAGGGTTGGGAGCTATAAATAGCAGGCAGGTTGCCTGTTCTCCCATGCTCTGGACCCCGGATACACGGGAATATAAGCTACACCCAGTACTAGTAAGTCACCTGGGGAATAAACTATTTTACCTAGCCCTGCTGCAGGACCCCTATAGGTGTCTGGCATGGGTGGACAGGCTCATCAATGCCTCCACCACATGCCATCTGGTTACGATATTACCTACTGTGGGCGCAGGCTGACAATCTCTCCTTCAGCCACACCACTCCTCTCGGTATCCCTAAACTTCATACATTCAAACTATGGCTCCTTCACTTACATTCACTCCATTTCTCCTTCACTTATTGTCACTCACCGCTTCGTTTTTCCTTCCACCTTTTGTTTTCCCCCCCCTGCACCTCGTCCCTCCATTCCTTCCCCTCCCCTTCCACAATCTCTCTCCCCTTCTCCCCTTCTCCCCCTTTTTTTCTTGCTAACACCTTCTTGTCCTCTTTTTCTCTCACTCATTCACTTCACCAGCACTTTTACACTTTTTTATTTTTCAGTTTCACCCATTTATTTTCTCACCGGTCAATGCACACTTATCACTCCATCCTCCCCCCTACCCTTTCTTGCCTTTTCTTTCCCCCCCTCCCCACTTTCCTTCCCCCTCCCCACCCTCCCTTTACCTTCCCCCTCCCCCCCTTCTACCTTCCCCCTTTCCCTCTATCCTTCACCCTTTCACACTACTTTTTCATTTCAGTGGTTTTTCAATCTATTCACTGCTTGCATCCCATTGTTCACTTTTTTAGGATTTTCTCATTCACCTATTCCACCTATTGGTTCTCACCTCACTTCACCTGATCATGTTATCACCATTCACTGGCCCAACCTTGTGTACCCTTGAAGGTCCATATTACATCTACCCATTGTGTTAACTTATCTTTTTAGAATTGGTCCATCATGTTTTGTAGCTCCCCCGAGTCGCCGCGGGAGACACCCCCCTCCTTTTGGTGGTTATGCAATCGGGGCCTGTCGGGGCAAGGGTAAGCAGTTCTGCTCGTTTCCTCCCCCCCTATGTGCTAATTACCCAGCTTAAATATCATGTTATACTATTATGATCATTTATTGTCATGGTATTGTTTATTGTTTTTTGATCACTTGTTAATTAAATCCACAGATACTTTCCTGATGAAGTGGCTTTGTCTGCGAAACTAGTTGAATTGTGTTCTGTGATGAATTGTCCCACTGTGACTCCCCCCAATCCGGGGTTAACTGTCTTGGTGACATATATGAACTCTTGCTATGTTTTTATTCTGTAATTGATCATTATCTTTGTATCAATAAAACTATTTTATTTGCTTAGTATATACTTATGACTTATTTACATTTTACTGTCTTACTGTACCGTGATAGTCCAACACTGCCCACAAGTCCTCTGTGGTGACCTGGTTGGGGACCAGGTTCCCACCCTTCTATTTCAAAGATTCCTGGATGATGGTACAAGCTTATTTATTTCCATGTTAATATTCAATTATAGAGACCACACACATTTTCCGTATACCTTGTCCCCACGTTGATGAGGACAAGGGCCTCTTCTCAACAACCCTTGCCTGGCGGTTGCAAGGGTCTGTGGGCAGAGGGCTAATCGGAATCTGGAAGCCCCATTTTACAATAAGATTTCATTCAGATATCACCCCCCCCCATGTGAATGAGTATGAGTATTTACAGTTATGGAAAAATACTCTCCCCTGAGACGTTATAACCTTGTTAAGATGGTCAGCTTTGCTAAGCTCTTGAACCCTCTGCAAGCTATACTATTCAAAATACATACAAAGATTAAACTCAGACTTTTCCACGTTTTTTGGAGGCCACAGGCCAACGATTACACTGGATAAACTACAAGTGTCAAAACTCAATGTAGGGGCATACCTTCACAATATTCTGGCTGTATAATTTAGCTAGTTTATTCTACCATGCATGTGGTTGGGCAGACAACACTTCCTAGTTTAATAACAGTGTTCTTGAAAACAGCTATGATCACTGCTTGGAGTATTAGATACCGAGGAGAAACCCTTGGAAAAAAGGATCATGGCTCTACCTAACCAGCCCAGTGTCTAGAGTCCCCATTGTCATTGGAGTCCCTAAGCAAGTGGGCTATTTTCTTAAATTGCTCTACTGAGGATGCCTGGTAAACAGGCTGTTATAAGCAAATTATGGATGGAAATACAAATAAAACTTATATACATACCAAGCTTTTCATTTATATTTGTAAGTCGTTGCCCCCTCTCCCCACCTCAATTGACTTAACTATAGACCAAGAGGAAGGGCAAGGGGTGGGACTTTATATGAGGCACACGGAAGCAAAGACAAAGATTTGGATAAAAGACAGTTTTTAATAGCTATGAATAGTCACATATTTCCACATTATTGCACACAATTGTATATTGATATTTTCAGTTTCATAAAATTAATGTTCCGACACGGACTTCATTATAAATACATACGACACTTGATAGTCAATAATCATCAATTATATGTGGACGTGTGACACATTATAGTGTCACTATGGGGAAATGCAGGAAAAAATAAAGGTAAATAGGTCAAAAATAGGAACGTCCATACTTTGTTATAAATTGTATATACAAAACGGTAGTTATGAGCTCTACGCATTTCGTGACCTTGTTGTCACTCGTCAGGAGCAAGACCGTAATGATAACCTAAAAAATAAAAAATAAACAACCATAATTTGAATGGTATAGAAAAAAGTGGACAAATGCACTATATGGGCTATCCCCCAACACATGCACATTTGAACCACTCACTTGCATACATACCTGCGCATAGGTGGCGGGGCATGCTGACAGTCAAGCCGGCCAAAGTAGACCACTCCAACTTTATTCAACTGATGTTAACAAGAACATAACAAGAGTCCAAATAATTGAAATTATTTTCGATTTTCAGTACATAGTTTGGTATAGCATGGAGGACAGGGAACTTTGGCCAAACTTGAATTTCTGTACAACATGTGTAAAGCCCCATACACACGGTCGGATTTTCCGATGGATTCTGTCCTATCGGACAATGTTGTCGGAAATTCCGACCGTGTGTAGGCACCATCGGACAGTTTCCATCGGATTGTCCGACGGACAAAGTCCTATCTCCTGCTGGATAGATTTTTTAACAACAAAGTCCGATCACACCAAATCCTATCGTGTGTAGAGAATTCCGACGGACAAAGTGCTACGCATGCTCAGATCACATTACAAGACCAAAGCTATTGGCTACTAGCCTCTACGTAGTCCCGTCGTAGGTAACAAACGTCACTACGTTCAGAATGATCGGATTTTCCGACAACTTTGTCCGACCGTGTGTATGCAACACCAGTGTCGGACTAAATCCGTCGGACCAAATCCGATGGATTTGGTGGTCGGATTTTCCGACCGTGTGTATGGGGCTTAAGAGCTATTGTCATGGTGATTGTAGGAATCTGGAATCTATTACATTTAAACGTACTAATCTCAAGGGACACGTTCCTGTTGAAATGGCTGTGCATCTAAGTGGGTGCTGTAGTGACCAACAGCTGGAACCATTTAAAGTCAAAACAAAAAATGTCACCAGCACACCAGGGATCTCCAAAATGGGTCCAAAGTTTTATTAGCCATCACATTATTACAGCAGAAATCAACATTTCGGAGCCACTCAGGACCATTCATCAGGCATGTGACCAGAACTTTGAGCTGGGAATTATGTAACCAGAACTTTGAGCTGGGAATTATGGGTGCGGTATGCAGTATTTGTCAAAAACCAGACTGGGGTTTGGGGGACCCCTATGCTGTTTTTTGACAAATAGCTAGTTGCTAAGCAGTGGGCCGGGAAGCCAGCCGGCGTGTCCTTGACAACAGACAACTCATCAGCTGTCAGCAGGCTTCCCTGCTGACAGCTGATTGTAAAAAAAAAGCCAATATTTTTTTTTTTAAATGTTGTGCCCCCCCCCCCCAAAATCCATACCAGACCCTTATCTGAGCATGCAGCCCAGCAGGTCAAGAAAGGGGTGAGGAGCGAGCACCCCCCCTCCTGAACCATACCAGGCCACATGCCCTTAACAAAGGTGGGTGGGTGCTTTGGGGGTGCTGCTTAACAACCCTTAGCAGGGTTAGGGGACCCCCAGACTGTTTTTTGACCAATCCCAGTCTGCTCCTAATTAGAAACCAGCTTAATGTGGTAAATTACTGCATTAAATAATGCAGTAATTACTTCTAAATCAAAAAAATACTGCATTCTGTATTTAACTGTAAATTCTTAGTGAATTGAACTTTCACAACTGATTTACCGCATGCAGTATTTTACCGCATTTTATTTGCCGTTATTTAACTTTTAGTGAATCAACCCCAAAATCTACAATATTTTATGTTATTAGTTATGCTTATACATCACTGTTATTAACTATGGATGCACAACCTTACATAATCCAGCTAATTCAACTTTTTTTTTTTGTTAGTAAGAATATACAGCAATCACTTACAAAGATAAGACAACATTCTTTATGTGTTTGCAAACACTGCAATGTTATGTGATGTAGTTGTACCATGTAAATTGCTTGCTTTGAATAATAAAGAAATATATGTTTAAAATATATATTGTAATATATATATATATATATATATATAATACTGTATAAGTAGTCTCAGTATCTCAATTTGATAAAAAAAAGTAAGACATGAACTACAGAGATAAATATTTAGATTAGTGCAATGATCCAAAGGGATAACACTGTCCAGGCAACAAGAGCCATATCTGCCTAAAAAAATACAGCAAACACACTTCAGCCCCACATTCAGTGGGTACAAAGTGTTTATTTTTTCTGTAGCGCTACTAAAGATGTTAAGAAGAGGATAGCACTAAGGTCCAGCTGTTGTTTTTCTTGAAGAAGTCCCAGCTCCCAGTGTGGAGAAACTAGGCCTAAGAGATGAGCTGGCTCAGACAAATGTTCAGTCTACACATTAAGTGGCAGCTGGTTATTACAAGACTCCCAGTTGGATGAACACTTGCTATTGGCAATAAGGTAATATAAGGACCATGCAGAGCAATCAGGATGGGAATGTGAATGAAAAATCTTTAATCTGAAATCACAGCTGTCAGAGTTATATTAGAGAACATGAAAGTTGCATTTGCTGTGGAAATAAATGAGTCCCTAAAGTCAAACTTTTTGCAAAGTCTGTCTTATGGATACATATATATTTTGTACACTGACTCTCCAACACCCACACATCACAAAATGCTGTTCACTTCAATAAAGAGGCTGAAAGATGCCTGCCAGGTTGGAGTTATGATACATTATACATTAATAATCTGCAAAGGCTTCAAAACCAAAAGATGTGTATATGGTTTATTGGTATGTTGTAACAGTGTCCATATGTATTTATATTTTTATTAGGGATGAGCTAAGGGATTTTGGCAAAATCTATTTTGTTGCAAAATTACCAATTGTCAGCAAAATTTACCTGGAGAAGAAACTCTCATGCCGCGTACACACGATCGGAATTCCGGCCAGAAAAAGACAGATGAGAGCTTTTCATCGGAAAGTGCGACCGTGTGTAGGCTCCATTGGAATTTTGGTGGCCGAATTTCCGACAGCAAAAAATTGAGAGCATGTTCTCAATTTTTCCGACGGAAAAGGTTTCTATGGGAAATTCCGATCGTCTGTAGCAATTCTGACGCGCAAAATTCTTACGCATGCTCTGAAACAATTCGACACATGCTCGGAAGCATTGAACTTGGCTCATTGTAGTGTTGTACGTCACCGCATTCTTGACGGTTGGAATTTGGTGTGACCATGTGTAGGCAAGACAGTTTGAGCGGAATTCCATCGGAACTCCGACGGAAAAACGATCAGAGCTTTTTCCGACGAGAATTCCAATCGCGTGTACGCAGCATCAAAGTTGTTCTTTAAGCTCGTTAAGTGTAATATTCTAGAAAAAATTGCATTTAGGGTAATTTTGTTTATTTAAACACTTCCCACCCAGCAATGTACATAAACAGCCTGGCGGGAGCTTTCTAGTTCTAGGAGGACATACCTGTACGTTATCCCAGAACTGCGCCTTATGCGCACCCCCTGGGGCATGCAGTTGCATGATCTGTAACCAACTGTGTTCACTGGATACAGCCTACTACTGATTATGGTACTTGGTCACTGTGAGCGGTCCTGCTATCATGTGATTGCTATGACCAATCACAGCAGTCACCGTTCTAATACTAAATACTGCGGTCATTTAAGATGTCTTGCTTACTAGTGTATGATCTCTGTGATTGGTCACAGTGATCACATGTTACCAGGGCCAATCACAGTGGCCCTGTACCATGAGATAGCTGTGACCAATCACAGCATCACAGTAGTCGCAAGGTTTCATGAATAAAAACTTTGAAAAGTGTTAGAGATTGCTTAGTAAAGTGATTATCACTGTAAAAAGCAATCAGAATGTAAAAAAAAAACCCTGATCACCCCCAGAATAGTACAGTGTCACTATAGTAACGCTGCACTGCTCTGGTGACAGTATGTAAAAAAAAGTGTAAAAAAAAAAAGATAACCAATAAAAATTATATATATATATATACTGAATCTGCGTCCAAGAGGCCAGTGACCCACAAGAATTTTGGGGGGAAAGCGGGGGGTTGGACTATCTCGGTACAGTTAGAACAAGGACTGAAGTAGAAAAGATATTAATAGAAAATGGATTTTTAATACAAAAAATGATTACATACAAAAACATGCACAATAAACATTTCAATGTAAAAGAACAGGTTACCCCTCCTATACAGTTCTCAAACAAGGACAATTGATAGCAGGTCCTAGCCCGCAACCTTAACGTTTTGTTTGGATGTGGAGGGGGAAGTCTCGACCGGTTTCGCAGCCTATGCTGCTTCTTCAGGAGAGAAGTCTAGAACAGACATTGGTTTTAAAACATAATTTACAACCAGCATTAGGATTACAAACAATAACAACAAAATACATCAAGAAATAATAAAGAAAGGATGGATCAGCTCACCAGTGCGTATGGAGACCATATCCCATTAGGTCCAGTTGTGTCTTTCCCGGCGGGTATGGGGGTATGGTATTATGGAATCGGCTAAGACAATATGATGAGATATAATATTAATACTTTATAATTGGAATAAGGTTGAAGCACCACCACCCAGTGTGGTTATTTGGGAGAGGGTGTGAAGGGAGAACCCCAAAAGAAGAGGGAGAGAGTATGGTATGGGGGGGGGGGTGAGGGAGACGGAGGCTGGCAAGGAAGAGTGGGGGTGGTGGGTATGGGAGGTTGGGTAAAAAGGGGGGGGAAGTGGGGGGAGGGGGACAAAAAAGGGGGGAAAAAAGGGGGAAAGGGCAGGTGGGAGTTAGGGGGGGAGGGGGGGTTTTTGTGGGAAAAGGGGGAGGCGATGGGGGGGGGGGAGGGGGAAAAAAGTGGGTAAGGAATAGGGGAAGGGGCAGGGAAGGTAGTGAAGGAGAGGGCAGAAAGGGAATGGTATTAATAGGAATGGAAGGGGTGAAAAGACAACCAGGGTGGGGGAAGGAGGGAGGAAAAAGGTAAGGAAACCATGGTGAGGAAAGGGGGGGGGAAGGGAGGGAGGAGGGGGGAGATGGGAGAGAGGGGTGGGGGGGGGAAGGGAAGACGGGGGAGGGGTGGATAGCTGCTAGTTCAAAATAATTTTTTAGGATAAGAACTTACATAAATTTATGTCAAGCCAGGCTTAGATGCAGGAACCATGGAGATCAGCAATTGGGTATAGGGTAATGGTCAAGTGTATTAGGATGGTATAATACATAATTGTCTATAGCCAGCAATGGGCTAAGACAAGGGAAATAATTAGTAACCCAAGAGGGTTAAAGAAGTTCTGCAACGAGAATTATCTATGATTAGTCAATCTAATGGTTTATTTGAAGAAAGAAGTGGAGGAGGATGGCACTAGGTAGCCTAGGGTTTAAACACGTACCTTGTTTGCTGAACATCCAGAATTGGTTCCGCATCCGGGCCCTTCCAAGCGCCTACTGATGGTGTGAATACACCGTCATTATAAATACCCCAATCGGTGACGTCGGTAACAAGCCACAGATGTGGCTTGCACCGGCGTCAGCGATCAGCCCATCTGCGTGGCGGACGAAGGGGGCCAGTAATTCCGCCGCTGCGTGAGTGCGCCAGCCATCAGTGCCGGGCCAGGGCGCATAGTGATGACATGGGCGCGCGAGTCCCGTAACTGCGCATGCGCAGAGCACACCGAAATTGCGCATGCGCAAGGACCACGTACACAAGGTAGCCAGGAAACCATCCAGACGCCGTCCACAGGGCAGAGTACTGGATGGAGTCCGTGGCTGGAGATGGATAGGCAGACCCGCACACACACACTAAGTGTGTATGTGCGTGTGCCCATTGAGGCGGCGGCACACAGCAGCGGAGAACTGGATCCCGAGACCAGCACGCTCCCAATATGGCCCAAATAAATTAGGGCACTAAGGGTAAGAGGGAGCCCTTACCCTTAGTGCCCTAATTTATTTGGGCCATATTGGGAGCGAGCTGGTCTCGGGATCCAGTTCTCCGCTGCTGTGTGCCGCCGCCTCAATGGGCACACGCACATACACACTTAGTGTGTGTGTGCGGGTCTGCCTATCCATCTCCAGCCACGGACTCCATCCAGTACTCTGCCCTGTGGACGGCGTCTGGATGGTTTCCTGGCTACCTTGTGTACGTGGTCCTTGCGCATGCGCAATTTCGGTGTGCTCTGCGCATGCGCAGTTACGGGACTCGCGCGCCCATGTCATCACTATGCGCCCTGGCCCGGCACTGATGGCTGGCGCACTCACGCAGCGGCGGAATTACTGGCCCCCTTCGTCCGCCACGCAGATGGGCTGATCGCTGACGCCGGTGCAAGCCACATCTGTGGCTTGTTACCGACGTCACCGATTGGGGTATTTATAATGACGGTGTATTCACACCGTCAGTAGGCGCTTGGAAGGGCCCGGATGCGGAACCAATTCTGGATGTTCAGCAAACAAGGTACGTGTTTAAACCCTAGGCTACCTAGTGCCATCCTCCTCCCCTTCTTTCTTCAAATAAACCATTAGATTGACTAATCATAGATAATTCTCGTTGCAGAACTTCTTTAACCCTCTTGGGTTACTAATTATTTCCCTTGTCTTAGCCCATTGCTGGCTATAGACAATTATGTATTATACCATCCTAATACACTTGACCATTACCCTACACCCAATTGCTGATCTCCATGGTTCCTGCATCTAAGCCTGGCTTGACATAAATTTATGTAAGTTCTTATCCTAAAAAATTATTTTGAACTAGCAGCTATCCACCCCTCCCCCGTCTTCCCTTTCCCCCCCCCCACCCCTCTCTCCCATCTCCCCCCTCCCTCCCTCCTCTTCCCCCCCCCACCCCCCCCCCCCCCCCCTTTCCTCACCATGGTTTCCTTACCTTTTTCCTCCCTCCTTCCCCCACCCTGGTTGTCTTTTCACCCCTTCCATTCCTATTAATACCATTCCCTTTCTGCCCTCTCCTTCACTACCTTCCCCGCCCCTTCCCCTATTCCTTACCCATTTTTTTCCCCCTCCCCCCCCCATCGCCTCCCCCTTTTCCCACAAAACCCCCCCCTCCCCCCCTAACTCCCACCTGCCCTTTCCCCCTTTTCCCCCCCCCTTTTTTGTCCCCCTCCCCCCCTTCCCCCCCCTTTTTACCCAACCTCCCATACCCACCACCCCCACTCTTCCTTGCCAGCCTCCGTCTCCCTCACACCCCCCCCCCCCATACCATACTCTCTCCCTCTTCTTTTGGGGTTCTCCCTTCACACCCTCTCCCAAATAACCACACTGGGTGGTGGTGCTTCAACCTTATTCCAATTATAAAGTATTAATATTATATCTCATCATATTGTCTTAGCCGATTCCATAATACCATACCCCCATACCCGCCGGGAAAGACACAACTGGACCTAATGGGATATGGTCTCCATACGCACTGGTGAGCTGATCCATCCTTTCTTTATTATTTCTTGATGTATTTTGTTGTTATTGTTTGTAATCCTAATGCTGGTTGTAAATTATGTTTTAAAACCAATGTCTGTTCTAGACTTCTCTCCTGAAGAAGCAGCATAGGCTGCGAAACCGGTCGAGACTTCCCCCTCCACATCCAAACAAAACGTTAAGGTTGCGGGCTAGGACCTGCTATCAATTGTCCTTGTTTGAGAACTGTATAGGAGGGGTAACCTGTTCTTTTAAATTGAAATGTTTATTGTGCATGTTTTTGTATGTAATCATTTTTTGTATTAAAAATCCATTTTCTATTAATATCTTTTCTACTTCAGTCCTTGTTCTAACTGTACCGAGATAGTCCAACCCCCCGCTTTCCCCCCAAAATTCTTGTGGGTCACTGGCCTCTTGGACGCAGATTCAGCACCTGCGATCCCTGGCTTCAAATGTCCCCTTGATATCAACATTTGTTATGGATGATGGTACTTTTGATCTAACTGACCTATACTATTAAAGACTATACTCACGATTTGACATATATATATATACAGTATTTCACAAAAGTGAGTACACCCCTCACATTTTTGTAAATATTTTATTATATCTTTTCGTGTGACAACACTTAAGAAATGACACTTTGCTACAATGTAAAGTAGTAAGTGCACAGCTTGTATAACAGTGTCAATTTGCTGTCCCCTCAAAATATCTCAACACACAGCCATTAATGTCTAAACCACTGGCAACAAAAGTGAGTACATCCCTGAAGTGAAAATGTCCAACTTGGGCCCAATTAGCCATTTTCCCTCCCCAGTGTCATGTGACTCATTAGTGTTACAAGGTCTCAGGTGGTAATGGGGAGCAGGTGTGTTAAATTTCTCATACTGGTCACTGGAAGTTCAACATGGCACCTCATGGCAAAGAACTCTCTGAGGATCTGAAAAACAAATTGTTGCTCTACATAAAAATGGCCTAGGCTATAATAAGATTGGAAAGACCCTGAAACTGAGCTGCAGCATGGTGGCCAAGACCATACAGTGGTTTAACAGGAAAGGTTCCACTCAGAACAGGCCTCGCTATGGTCAACCAAAGGAGTTGAGTGCACATGCTCAGCGTCATATCCAGAGGTTGTCTTTGGGAAATAGAGGTATGAGTGAGGTTCTGTCGTCCCAGAAGAAAGCCTCTTTTAAAGATGATGCACAAGAAAGCCTGAAAACAGTTTGCTGAAGACAAGCAGTGTGGCAGCAACCAGTTGAGGAGTACAAAGACAAGTCTTTCTTGCCTGCAGTCAAGCATGGTTTTGGGAGTGTCATGGTCTGGGGCTGCATGAGTGCTGCCGACACTGGGGAGCTACAGTTCATTGAGGGAACCATGAATGTCAATATGTACTGTGACATACTGAAGCAGAGCATGATCCCCTCCCTTCAGAGACTGCAAGGTCTCTAATATCCACCAGCTCTGTGATGTTGTCATGGAGGAGTGGAAGAGGACTCCAGTGGCAACCTGTAAAAGCTCTGGTGAACTTCATGCCCAAGAGGGTTAAGGCAGTTCTGGAAAATAATGGTGGCCACACAAAATATTGACACTTTGGGCCCAATTTGGACATTTTCACTTAGGGGTGTACTCACTTTTGTTGCCAGTGGTTTAGACATTAATAGCTGTGTGTTGAGTTATTTTGAGGGGACAGCAAATTTACACTGTTATACAAGCTGTACACTCACTACATTGTAGAAAAGTATAATTTATTCAGTATTCAGTACACATGAAAAGATATAATAAAATATTTACAAAAATGTGAGGGGTGTACTCACTTTTGTGAGATACTGTATATATACAATGTATCAAATTATAATATTACATTTTTTCAATTTTTTTTACACATCACAGTCCACTCAGTGTCTCTAATTCCATAATCTCCACCACACCAGTCAGTGTCCTTAATCGCCGCTATCCACTCAGTGTCCATAATCACCACCATCTGCTCACAGTGTCTCTAATCACCGCCACACTAGTTATATTGTCATTAATCATCTAATCACTGCCACACCAGTTATATTGTCCCTGATCACCGCCACACTAGTTACAGTATCCCTGATTACCGCCACATCAGTTACAATGTCCCCAATCACCGCTACACCAGTTAAAGTGTCCCTGATCACCTCCACACCAGTTACTGTGTCCCTGATCACTAACACACCAGTTGCTATATCCATTATCATCACGACACCATTAATATTGTCCCTAATCACTGCCACTCCAGTCATATTGTTCATGATCATCACCACACCAGTTACAGTGTCTCTGATCATCACCACACAAGTTACAGTGTCCCTGATCACCACCACACCAGGTTACAGTGTCCCTGATCACCGCAACACCAGTGCAGTGTTGCCTCAGCCTGCCACCTGTATTAAACCTAGTTTGTTTATTAACCAAATTTTTGCATGCTGTCAGGCCTGAACTTACCCATCTGCACATCCCACTGACTATATTCCTGCAAGACCACAGGCCAGTGGACTTGGCCACCATGGAGGCTGCCACACATCTGTAGGCTAGACTTGCTTGACTTATTGGAACTGGGACTGTTATAGGTGATACTACACTTAGCTATATTTCCTGACCACTCATACAGAAGTGACTATTATAGTGCATTGGTTTTGACATAAATGGTTGATTGGTATAGTCATACTCGGGAGGAGTAGAAGAATGTGTTTTGGAGTATAATTCTAGGTATGCCCATGCTGTGTGTGAGAAATATCTTATTAAATTGACAACTTTGTGTAAAAAAATTACATTTAATTTTCTTTCTGCATTTTCCAAAAACTTGTGGCAAAAAATCTAAAGACTCACCATGCCTCTTAAAAATAGCTTGAAGTGTTTACTCTTCAAGATGTGTTTTTTGGGTGTTTTTCTAGTGTCCTTGTGCTCCAGGACCTCCAAAAATGTGATAGGTAGTCAGGAAATTAGATGTGTCATTTATTTCCCCAGTAAGGGCTCTTTCACACGGGCGGACCGTATGTCCGTATTTCATCCATCCATTTTTGGATGAAATACGGACATACATGCATCCCTATGGGATAGCGGGTGTCAGCGGATGAACATCCGTTGACACCCGATATCGTCCGTCTCCGCTGTGGTCCGATTCTGCAGACGGAGGAAAATCCTATTTTTCTATCCGTCTGCAGAGTGGATCATCCGATCCCCCATAGAGGAGAGCGGAGATCTGACAGGGCGGTCCCTGCACAGTGTGCAGGGACCGCCCTGTCATCCCCCGGGTCAGCGGGAATCAGCCGAGCGATCCCCGCTGAGCAGCGGATGTTTACGGGCGGATCATTACGGATCCGCCCCGTGTGAAAGAGCCCAAAGTCAGAACATGCTTCCTTGGATGGCTATATGCCTAGGCTGTGAAAAAGTCCCACACATGTGATATTACCATACTTAGGAGTAGTAGCAGAAAGTGTTTTGGAGTGTAATTCTAAGTATGCCCATGATGTGTGTTAGAAATGTCTTATTAATTGACAAAATACATTTTAATTTTCTTTCCTGCATTTTCCAAAAACTTGTGACGAAAAATTACATTTTTAACTGACACACTATACCTTTCAGTAAATGGAGATCATATGAGCATACAATTCATCTTCATAGAGTATTGGAATATAAATCATCCACTATCCTTTTAATTTTATTTTACTCCAAACTATAAGCAGTAGAGAAAACTGGAACATTCTTCTAAATCTTTCGTAGTAGATTTGGCAATGCTCAACGCCCTTTGCAATGTTTTTTTCTTTGTACTCTCATTGACGGAATTGATTGCACATATTTCTCTATGGAAGTCTTCCTCCGAGTCCTCACCACAGATTCTGCATAATCTACGAAGTTGACCAACTGGTATACCCCGGATCAAATTTCCAGGGGGGCCCAGAATATGCACGCAAAATGGTATTCCTGGAGAGAGGCTTCCTGTAGAGTCCAGAGATAATGCGTCCCTTCTTGCCTTCGAGAGTGACACCTGAAAAGGAAATTATATCATAATTCATCTGTCCGGAAAATGTTAAATTTAAATTATTAATTTAAATATTGCAAACAATCCTTTAAGGTGCCCATACTTCCAAAACAAACAAATAACAGGTCGTCAATATAGCGATGATACAATTTAATATAAGATCTGAAGGGGTTCATACCGCCAAAGATGGGGACCCTCTCTCACCAACCTATATATAGGTTGGCAAGAGAGGGTAAAAACCGAGCGCCCATAGCAGCCCCACATCTCTGGAGGTAGAGAGCACCATCAAACGAGAAGAAAGCAAGTAGTCTAGACACTCTAGAAAATATTTTTGGTGGACTGGGGAATAATCGCTGTGATGGTCCAAGAAAAATCTTAAGGCTGTTAAACCCAACATATATAGTATATATGAATTTAGACTGGACACATCACATGCTATCAACATATAACCTTCTTCCCAAATTAGGAGTAGTAGAATGTGTTTTAGGGTGTAATTTTAGGTATTCTCAGGATGTGTGTCAGAAATATCTTATTAATTGATAACCTGGGTATAAAAATACATTTTCATTTTCTTTCCTGCATTTATTAAAAACTTGCAATGAAAAATTTAATTTTTAAAAGACTCACTATTTCTTTTAGAAAATACCTTGGAGTGTTTGCTTTCCAATTTGGGGTCATTTACTGGGTGTTTCCAGTGTCCTGGTACTCCAGGACCTCAAAAATGTGATAGGTAGTCAGGAAACTAGATGCGCAATTTATGTGTAATTTATTAAAATAAGATTAGTGGTGTGCTGCTCTTTTAAAATAAATATAATTTGTGTAAAATGGGAATTACATAAATGAATAAATTATTATTATGTATAGGTTAACTATAAGCAATAGTGTGTTTTATTAATAACACTGAAGATTTATGCACTATACTTACAAAGTTAGCACTGAATTGTTGTGATTATTTCCACTTTTTGTATAGACTTTAAATACCATTTTTGGTGGAAAGGAGCAAACTGCATAATTGTTTGATTATACAGTATGTGTTTATTTATTCAGAAGTGCACAATACAAGTGTTTGATTATATTTGTTTATCTATGTATTTATTGTTTCTACACATAGGTGGGTGTATGCAACCTATGAATAGTCATTATTTATTCATTTATGTAATTCACATTTTACATGAATGGTACAGTATTTATTTTAAAGGAGCAGCACTTAACTAATCTTATTTTAATTTTCTGGTTAGCAATGGTGAACTTGCTAACTTTTGAGTTGGAGCAGCAGTGACAAAATCACTTTACAGTTTATCATACTTGGGAGGCATAGCAGAATGTGTTCTGGGGTTTAATTCTAAGTATGCCTTTGATGTGTGTGAGAAATAACTGACAAAAAAATTACAACTTCAAAAAACTCACTATGCCTCTTACTAAATACCTTGGACTGTCTACTTTCCAAAAATGAGTCATGGGGGGGGGGAGGGGTGTATTACTACTGTCCTGGCCTTTTAGGGCCTTAAGAAATGAATCAGTACAGTAATGCAATCAGTACATCAGAACTGATCAATTTTAAAATATACAGTGGGTAAAGAAAAGAATCCCCCCTCTTTAGATTAAAAAACTATTTGTGTTGCTTTGCAGCCTGAAATGAAGACAAACACAGTTTTTGTTTTTTCCAGCTGTATTTACTAGTGCAACTTTTAAAATTCAAGTGAAAGATATAACACTAACATGTCAGAAAAAAATTCAAGAACAGAATCACTGAGTGTCAGTATTTTGTTGGAACCACATTTTGCTTTAATTACAGCCTATAGTCGGTTGGGATATGTCTCTACTAACTTTGCACATTTAGACTTTGCAATATTTGCCTACTCTTCTTTGCAGAACTGCTCCAGTTCAGTTAAATCGATGGTGTCCATTTGTGGACTGCAGTCTTCAAAGACTTCTTCATTCCACAGATTTTCAATGTGGTTTTAGTATGGGCTCTGACTAAGCCATGCAACGGCATTTACCTTTTTCTCCTTCAACCACTGTGTGGTCATTTTTGATGTGTGCTTTGGGTCATTGTCATGTTGAAAGGTAAAACTTCTTCCCATTGACACCTCCATAACAGGATATTACCAAATTCATGCTTTACTGTAGGAATGGTGTTATATGGATGGTGAGCTATATTGGATTTTCAACAGACATATTGTTTGGAGTTGAGGAGAAATAATTAAATTTGAATAAGAATATGCATGCATCATACATGCTAGGGGGAGTACAACTGGGGGAATCCGTAGTGGAGAAGGATCTGGGGGTTTTGGTAGATCATAAGCTCAATAATAGCATGCAATATCAAGCTGCGGTTTCCAAAGCAAGCAAAGTCCTTTCTTGTATTAAGAGAGGTATGGACTCCAGAGAGAGAGATATCATTGTGCCCCTGTTCAAATCATTAGTAAGACCTCATCTGGAATATGCAGTTCAGTTTTGGGCACCAGTTCTCAAAAAGGATATCGGGGAACTGGAGAAAGTGCAGAGAAGGGCAACCAAACCGATAAGAGGCATGGAGGAGCTCAGCTATGCGGAAAGATTAGAGGAACTGAATTTATTCACTCTTGAGAAGAGGAGAATAAGGGGGGATATGATCAACATGTACAAATATATAAGGGGTCCATAAAGTGAAGAGTTATTCACTTTACGGTCAACACAGAGGACAAGGGGGCACTCTTTATGTCTAGAGGAAAAGAGATTTAATCTCCATATACGGAAAGGTTTCTTCACAGTAAGAGCTGTGAAAATGTGGAATAGACTCCCTCCAGAGGTGGTTCTGGCTAACTCAGTAGATTGCTTTAAGAAAGGCCTGGATACTTTCCTAAATGTACATAATATAACTGGGTACTAACATTTATAGGTAAAGTTGATCCAGAGAAAATCTGATTGCCTCTAGGGGGATCAGGAAGGGATTTTCCCCCCCTGCTGTGGCAGATTGGAGCATGCTCTTCTGGGGGTGGGGGGGGGTTTGCCTTCCTCTGGATCAGCTGTGGGTGTAGAATTGGGTGTGTTGGATTGTACGATGTTTTTTATTTTTATTTATTATTTCTTTTTTTTGTGGTTGAGCTGGATGGACTTTTCTTTTTTCGGCCTAGCTAACTATGTAAGATTCTGAGGCCACGTGGAAAAAGGTGTTATGGTCAGATGAGACTAAAATTGAATTATTTGTCCTCAACACCAAATTATATGTCTGGCGGAAATCCAATACAGAGAATGTATATATATAGATATCTGCGCTAACCCTTTGGTGCCAAGAAAGATTAAAAATTGTCAAATAATATCAAAAGATATCAGAAATTATATGTGCCAAATTATACCATCAAATATGAAAGTTGCAACCTTAATACGGTAATGATTAACATCAATGATCAATTGTGCTATGCAAAATATATGTATATACCAAACATCCCAATATACATTCTTTATCTATCAATCCACCGTGCTGAACAGGAATGTGCAATCCAAAACATTTGTGATTCATGATTCATCACCACCTTTCAATATATGCTCTTACCAGAAAACGGTAAAAAATATGCCTGTGTTGTGCCTTAATCTCTCTGGTTGTTCCGGTTCCTACCGTACCATGCAAGCAGCCAGGCGTGACCAGGTGGCTCAAGGTGGTATTGAACCCAAGACTTTCTGTGTACTGCTCCTGCTGTATTGCCTTTGAGCCACACCCCAGTTCATTATTCAGCCTGGTTTCCAGCTATGCCTTGTCCTGTATGCAGCACTGAGGGCTATACTCTGGATCTTGCTTTGCAATTAGCACCTGTCACTCCTGGTTCAGCTGAGGCAGTTTATCTAATCAGCTGGGTATAAAACACTGCTCACTCTGAGGGCTGGGTCAGTTCATTGTCTCTTGTATTGCCAAAGGTTCCTGGTTTCCTGTGTTCTTGTTGTCAAGTTTTAGTGTTCCAAGACTGACCCCGACTTCTGACCCTGGCTCTGTTCATCGTTAACTCTGACTTCTGAAATCCCTGACTACGGCTTCACCTCGACAATCCTTTGGTAAATTCCCTGTCAAGCCCCCGTGCACACATTCACAGTCCAGGTAGCATTTTACCTTGTTATCATGGGCTGTGTGTATTTGCAAGGGTGAGCACACATCTCTGCACTATGGACTCCAACCAAGGTAAGGCCTTACACTGGTTCTCAGGGATATATCCAGTAGGTACAGCAATACTCTCTCATGCATCTCCACTGTTTTATGGTTCTCAGACTCTCATTTAAAAAACAAACGGCCATCACCCCATGGTGCAAAATCCCACATTTGTTTCTTAAAAGAACATTTAAAAAGTTTACACTCACATTTGGATGTGCCTTAGAGCGGCACTGAGTCTATCCAGCATTCCAGTAATGGCCTGTGCTGGCCGTTCCATTTGCAGGGAGCCGGTGTGTGATTCAAGCCTCATTATCAGTGCGGGTCATGGACCGGAAATGACATGAGCATCCCACATCTGGCCTCAATGCATTTTGCATGTAACATCCAATACAGCTCACCATCCAAATAACACCATTTCTACAGTAAAGCATGTTGGTAATATTCTGTTATGGGGGTGATTCTCTGCAGCAGGAACTGGAGCACTTATCAGGATAGATGAAAAATGGATGGGGCAAAATACCATCAAATTAAAGCAAAATATGGTCCAACTAAATACTGACCTAGTAAGACATAATCCTTTTTTCAATGTTTTTTTTTTTTTCAGAGATGTTGTAGGTGTTATATCTTTCACTTGAATGTTACACAAGTAAATACAGCTGGATAAATAAAACACTGTTGGGGTTGATTTACTAAAGGCAAATCCACTGTGCACTACAAGTGCACTTGGAAGTGCAGTGGCTGTAGATCTGAGGGGAAGATCTGAAATGAGGGGAAGCTCTGCTGATTTTATCATCTAATCATGTACAATCGAAAATGCTGTTTTTTATTTTCCTTGCATGTCCCACTCAGATCTACAGGGAGTGCACTTGTAGTGCAAAGTGGATTTGCCTTTAGTAAATAAACCCCTGTGTCTTAATTTCAGACTGCAAAGCAAGGGGGTGATTCTTTTCTATACCCACTGTATACCATAGTTTGTAGACTCTAACTTTCACACAGACTTAATAATACTGTATACATTGATTTGGGTTATTTTTGCCAAATAAATGTAGCAGACAAAATTTTGGCCTAAATCTATGAAGAATGATTATTTATTTGCAAAATTTTACAAACGAAACTAAGAAAAATATGTTTTTTTTCAAAGTTTTCTGTATTTTTTGTTTATATATATATATATATATATATACGGTGTTTATATATATATATATATATATACGGTGTTTATATAACATTTTAAACATATTAAAGTCCACCTCCCCTGCCACAGTTGGCAGGTAATTTTTTTTGGGGGGGGAGCGGGTACCTAGTTTTAAAAGATACCCGCTCCCACTTCTGCTTGGATCACCTAGCTGTTCTGAGTAATTAACAAACAACCTTATAACTTGCACCTAAGGAATAATATAATGTGAAGATTATTAATTAATATATAACAACCACTGCTGCTGCCTGCAAAGGTTAAAAAAAAACTTAATATTGGAAAACAGTAAATATGTATAGGCTGCGCTAGCGGACATAGATAACCACTGTGATAATCATTAAGAAAACCAATAAAGAAAATATATATACAAAATGGCTACAAAAAGTATATAATATATGTGCTACTACGCAGACTGTTCACTGCGCAATAATACCCATTGTGGCAAATAACAAGTGGACTTAAAAAGTGAAAAACAAAAATTACTAATACACAGACTAATCGTTGAAACTAGAGAAGCAGGTAATATTTCAAATATTTAGGGTGAAGCAATTGATTGGAGAAAATAAGCAGGATTCTTGAGACGGCAATCCCCTCCAAAAACCCCACTCACCAGAAGTATTAGACCCACAGCTTTGCAGTCCTAGGGTCAAAGATCGCGTTTTAGGGGGATTGGTTGTAGTATGAAAAAGTTCCTTTTCTTGCTGGTTGAGGATAAACACTCTAATCGATAAAGAAGTCTCCGAAGGATTAAGATTCAGAGAAAATATATCATGTGTAGTATCGCTACCACAAGCTGCAATACCGCTGTTAAATGACACACTCACTAAACCGGAAGTTACGTCGATGCGTTTCACCCCTCCTCCAGGGCGTAATCAAGGACATCACTATAGGCATTGTCTAAACAACATATATATGCTAAACGGCTGGCGCCTCCCAACAAACCAGCCAATCAGGAGACCATCAAATTTATGACTAGATTGGTTTAGTTTGGCTTCCAGACTACATCACTTCCTGTTGATAATTGAACATTGAAACTTTAATAGAAACATGGACAAAAATGGAACATGATGGTAGACATATACAGAACTCCTTAAAAATACGCGATCTTTGACCCTAGAACTGCAAAGCCATGGGTCTAATACTTCTGGTGAGTGGGGTTTTTGGAGGGGATTGCCGTCTCAAGAATCCTGCTTATTTTCTCCAATCAATTGCTTCACCCTAAATATTTGAAATATTACCTGCTTCTCTGGTTTCAACGATTAGTCTGTGTATTAGTAATTTTTGTTTTTCACTTTTTAAGTCCACTTGTTATTTGCCACAATGGGTATTATTGCGTTCTGATTAATTGACATGTCTGCTCAAAAAGCATGAGAGCTGAACCTTGGACCAAAGTAACCCAGAGTGAAAAAAATATTAGCTCCGCAAAAAGTGATTATGTAACCTGGAAAAAGTGCATTCACATTTTGCATGATTTAATAGGTCACTCCATGTACTTTTTTGCTTTTTTTAGCTTACGTGAAAAAACACCTAGGAGTCACCCAAAATTAATGAACACTTCAAATATGTGGTGAAAACTGTGTAAATCTTAAGAGAAAATAGACACCCTGTTTTTTCTCATATTGTGGGAGGGTACCTTCAATATTGTGTTTAACAACTAGATTAAACAATGATATATAAAGATTATATATAGATTATAAAAATGATATATTTTATAGTAACTTTTGCAAAATGACAGATAATATATTTGCTTGCAATTTCTTTACCTTCAGTATCCTGCTTATCAGACTTAGAGGCAGACTCAAAGGTTGCCATATACCAGTTCTTTGATTACTCTTTCCATTACTCTGTTTCTCAGCATGGTAGCACTTGCTTTACTTGTTTATCTAAATCAACACATAAGGTAATCTTTTCTCCCAGCCAGTTCTCATATAATTGCATTTCTGGTTTCCCAAATTGTTTGCATGGAGAAATTGTAGCCTTACTGCAGCAAACCATTTGACTAAAATTGACCAACACTTCTAACTAAGTCTAACAAAATACCATTAAATATAACACTAACTTTGTAAGTATTTAAATTATAAACTATGTACAGTATACTGTTTATTTGCATTTGTGTTTGTTTGTATGTTTACTATGAGAATTGCTAATAAAAAAAATGCTCAAATACAGTGAGAGAAACCCCTAGAATATTAATTTATATGTGATTGTTCAAGGTCTCACTTGGGAAAAGTGTGCTGATATTTGTACAGATGATGCACAGTATATATTAAGAAGTTGTGATCTACACAGGATACAATCGTTTAGGTAAAAGGATTGTTAACAGACAAAAAGTGATCTGTTTATCAAGTCCGCAGTCATATTTGGCTAACTGTTTTTACTTCTACATATTAAAATATATGCATAGCTATACTGATCCTTTATTTGACCCATTCAAGTGAATGGAAAAACAAGGTTTAATGTATAACCTGTAACTTAGGATGCATATGAATAGGGTTATGGGCATATTAAATAGCTAATGTATCAATGCTTATGAAGTCACACTAAATAGCAAAATGCAACTGCAACTATTTTTATAAATACAAATCATGAGCTGACATGTCTGAATCAGATGTATTTTCAAAATAGTGACAAGCTATTAACAGAAATTAGGATGGATCAGATGAATAAGCAACAAAAGCAACAAGAAACTATTGGTTAATTGTAATATTGCCAATATTCTGGGCAACTGGACCGTGTCTTCACATATATAATTCAGGTGCATCAAAATAAATTTGCCAATTCACTGATTTGCCTGGCTATATAAACAATTTGCTCATCAAAACTTACTACTAGTTGCCAGCAAATAATTTGTGAATTATCTTTAATTATCTTTAAATTATCTTTAATTTAAAGATAATCCATTTGATTAAAAATAATTCCACAAAAAAGTGACCAATAAATTAAATTGGTTGTGTCAATCTTTTTTGATAATAACATCTAACACATCGTATCTTCTACATTCAACTACCCTTTATTTTGTATAATTTACAGCTTGTAACAATCAATAAAATTAAATATACAGTGTGTATAACTGTCTTATTTTTGAAAAAACTCAAACCATCTTGAAAACAACACTTCCTTTTTATAAGTCAAGATGTTAAGGTTGTTAGGGCACCACGCCTGTTGACTTCCTAATAACCATAACCCATTCTTCCCGTCCATTCAGCTGTCGCCTGGGAATTCCCTCCTGACAGCTGAAATGTAAACAAAATGGGGGATTGATGGCTGACATCATTGACTGAATATGGGCATAGCAATATTGGGGCCATGGCCATATCTGGTCAACAATATTGACCAATTTGGTCACTGACATCAGCAACCATCCTGGCCCATTTGTTGACATTTCAACAGTCAGCAGGAAAACTGTCAGCTAAATGTACCAACAGGTTGTGTGGGTTTCAGAGTGGTTTTGTTCCAGTGGATGTGGGGCATTGTTCATTATGATTGACAAGGATCTGCATTGCTGGATGGCATGACTGATGATGCATATACATTGTGGGACTATTGTGAGTTTTTTTTTTATTAAAAAAAAAAAAAACTTGTCAAAAAGTGTGTGTGTTTTGTTTACTACTCTTTATTTGTAAATAAGTGGCGTGTTTTGTACCCCTTATACATTCACATAGGGGTTTTGATATCTGGGGATCCATTTATAGGGAGCTTCCAGATTCCAATAATCACCCCACCTCCACAACACCAGGGTTGGCCCTAGTCCTTAACAACATGGGGATCATTTGCTCTGACAGGGGGATCCTGCGGGGTGAATATTGAATTTGAGGAGGATCCCATACTGTATGGAATGCCCCTTGACATGTGTGTGATCCCCTATTAACAACTATACCAGACCCTCATTTAGGCTAAGGGTCTGATATAGATGAGAGGAATCTTTGGCCACTTTGTTTACAAACAGGAGGAAGTAGGCAGAAGCTGTCATTTACCAGCAAATTAAACAGCATTTAATTTTTTCTTTGCAAATGTAATATTTGCTTTAGTAGGTAAGTTAGAGGCATAATCCAAGCATGTTATTTAAAGGAATTTTGCATTTTAATGTTGCCTTAATCCACCACCGCTTTAAAAGGGAACTAAGATAGTGGCTGTTTTTCCCAGTGCCATATTAAACTGGAGGTGAGTGTCGGTGGCTCATGGCAGGACAAGCACTGGAACCACAGGCTGCCTGTGACACGATCAGCTCCTGGGGTTCAGGTGCATTCACAGAATGCTCCAAATGAGTACTTTGTAAAAGTAAGTGCTATGTTTACATTGGGAATGGGATGACGTCACGAGTGACATCACCGTAACACGCATTCACTAGGGATGGTTGGGAATAGCTGCGATAGCGCTGCCCTCTATAAAGCAGTTTATCACTTCTATAAACAACTATTGCCAGCAATAGATGATTATAATAGCAGTGATCTACTGCTGAACGTTTTTATGGAGGTCTGAATTAGATATTCACTGATCAAATCCAGACCCCGCAAGAAGAAAGTCCAGCATCCATTCAATACTCCATTTATCCACTGCCACCTCTAAGACTGAGAACTGAGTGAACAAAGACTGCTGATTGTTCAGTTCTTGGTCTTCAGTGAGTAGCTTACAGTCACCGTCTCTCTTCTCTGCCCCTTCAGCATTCACTGGATTGCTGGCCTGTGGTGGGCGCTGAAGCGCTGTCAGATGAATAAGGGTCACAGGAGTGCAGAACTAAGTGCACTCCTGTGACCCACAGAAGAAGTAGGGCCAAAAGATCTTTGGCCCTACTTCTCATTAACTCCTGTCAAACATAAATTAATGTGTAGTCTTCCCTCCAAGGGTAGTGTCCCTGATCTATGGTTCTCTCCAGGAAGGCACTCTTTAGGTCCTTATGTTTTCCCAAAGAAAAAAAAGTTTGGGCAGTTCCCTCAAGTTGCATCAGTGGACCCAGATTTGGGACACGATTGTGCACAGATCGCTGAACTCATCAGTCAGGGAGGCCAACTATAAATGATTGCTTAGATGTATGTGATACTCCATAGACAAGTCAAATGTATTTGAATCCCCCCAAAACATTGTTTTCAGGGTTATGGAACAGCTGGTAATTTAGTACATATATGATGGAACTGCCCAAGAATCAAATGTTTTTGGACCAGGGCCTACCAGTTCTTGATATAATTCTAGATGCTAGAATCCCCAAGAATCCCTGTGAAGCTCTACTGAAGTTTTAACCACCTGTCTGTATTCTCGACCAATTTAGGTTTCTATTCTAACCTTCCTTTTTACAGCTGCCAAGCATTCATTGGCCACAGCTTGGTTTTCTGGTACCCGATGGTTACACAGGTTAAAAAAACAAAACATAATTGCACCTGTTTAATAAAAAGCTGGTGTCCATTCTCTATGATAAAGTCCAAAAATGTAAAAATCTTGGAAAAATTTGGATCTCTCATTATTTCTCTGGAAATTTCAATGACTCCCTATGGACAATTTAACCTTAACGGGTGCCAAGGGTTGATGCATAATCGCATGTGGTGGCATCTGCGATGGCCTGACTCCAACTTCCCTTCCCAATCCCCCTCACTTCCCACGCTCTCTTTTCCTGTTCATCTTTTTCACTTAGCTCTTTTCTACTTTTTCTTTCTCTGCAGTATACATCATATGTGCCAATAAATGGGACAGCAGGGTGGTCCCCTGATTTGGGATTTTTCTCATTGTGGCTTAAATGTTTCTTCAAATGCGCATTAACTTAACTTCTAGCCGACCTTAATACCTCAGGAGCAGGAGTGCACAGGCACACGCAGAAACTGGGAGACAGGGCGATATTCGCAGTGCACAGGAGACACACTGAAGGAGGAATACTGGATGTGACTGGGGTGCACAGGGAACACACTGAAGCTGAATGCTGCTGGTGTGCACATCACTGGATTTGTAAGACTCAATGCAACTGGAGTGCATAGGGAACATGTGCTGGGGACTGGAACAGGTACTAGGAACTGGGAACTTGGGCCTGCATCTAGAAAAGCTACCTATTGCTAAGGCAACGATTGCTAGGCTGAGCACAAGTTAAATAGTGCTGCTGATTGTCAAACTGGCAGGAACTACGAGGGAAGCTGCTAAACTAAAGAGCATGTAAAATCGTCCAACACCTTAAACTCCAATCTTTGAATATACTGAATGTCTGTGGGACAACAGGTAATAGAAGAACTTTACAAGTAGGGCTGTGGGACTACAAGTAACAACTTGTCTTCTGGTCCATGTGACTACAAAAAACAAACAGCTACAGTTAACAAGTCAACCTATCATGTTTGGGGAACTAGTAACAACTCACATGTGCATGACAATAGAATTAAAGGGATCAGCTTCAGAGAACAACATTACAATACACTCAATTTTAAATATAGAAATCCGATTTTGCTTTTAGATCCAGAAAAGACAATACTGGTCCAGTTGCGATTCCAAATGCATAAAAATTATTATTATATTATTATTATACAGGTTTTTATATATGCCAACAGTTTGCACAGTGCTTTACAACATGGGGGCAGACAGTACAGTTACAATTCAATTAAATACAGGAGGAATCAGAGGTCCCTGCTCATTAGAGCTTACATACTAGGAGGCATGACAAATTACAAATATAAAATGCAAAAACAGAACTAGAAGAGCATAATGGGATGTAATATATGTAAAGTGCTGTGTAAATTGACAGCACTATATAAGTACATGATAAATACATATTTTTTTGTGGACCTTTGTTTTAAGTATTTCTATACTGATTTTAACCCATATCAGTGACATTTAATTTATCCCCAAAGAGTGTAGTTTAGAAAAATCAACAGCTTATTGCCCAAATTCTAATTCTTGTTTTTTTTTTTTTTTTTTTAATGCATACAGCTCCATATGGCCCAGTGGTTATTCTGGGATGTAAGGGTATCTGCTCTTAAGTTTATGGTGATTTGTTTAGTAGAAGGCTTCAGAGAAAGCTCAAATTGATGACAGGTCCAGAGTAATTTGGGTCTCTGGAATCTAGCTAGAAGTAAGGGAGGGCTGTTTTAATGAGTGTGTGTCAGTAACATGATGCTTATTGATGACACTGCAACCAACTGAGCCCAGGGCTGACAGGATGCGGATAAACCTTATTGTGTAGTATGTTGGGCATGCCCCCTTTGAGGGAGGAGAATTTGCATTATATGTTTTGAATACATAAAAGTGCACTTGCTCTTGTACATTCTCTCATTTTGGAGCTAATTTCACAAATTGACACTAACCAAATTTAACATATGTGCAAAACGTTATTTCTTTTCTATTTTTGCCTACCAATTTCTATCTATTGATTTTTCAAGTCAAATACAAGTCCAAGACTTACATCATAACAACCTATAGCATCCCAAAAAGTATGCTTTGTGTGTCAACCAGCAACAGGACATTCCAATGAGCTAATGATATTACACAAAATTACTATGACCACAAGATCAGTTTATGACATGGCAAGGTGTTCTAAGGAATGTTTCAGTCTTTTTATATATGATTACAGCTTTAAAAAAAAACAATAATACATGTATCTACTGTGTTACAGCCACACCAGTCTAAAAAGAAAGCATACCATAGGGTTATACAACAACCACGGGAAGCCATACTTTACAAAACCAGTAACTCACAAAAACAGGAGACAACAAGAATTATCGCTAGATATTCAAGACAATACAAATCAATTAGGGATATTGTACAAAAATATTGGCACTTACAAAAAAAAACCTGACCCCTTTAGTCAACCAATTTGTGTCAGATTTCCCCCAAACCACATTTAGGTGAGCTACCTCCCTAAGGGATAAATTGGTACACAGCCGTTATAAAGGGGATCAGTGGGGTGATCCATGCAGTGTAAAATGAGGGGGACTATTACTTGTGGCAACTGTATATACTGACAATATATTGATACTAGGAGACATATAATATTACCAGATGGGAAGGTATTTAGACCCAAATATTTTGTGAACTGTAGAACTATGGGTGTAATGCACTCACTTGCCTGTGATTGTTTTTTAAACAGGGAAAACTAAGAGAGAATTTTAAAGACGCATTTACAATCATGTATATGCTATGCAAATTGGAAATCATTGTCTAACAATTGGGCATCAAGTTGCATTTGCCCGTCGCTTTAGGCTCAAATTTGTGCCTTTGGATAGGGTGCATCAAGACCTCAATGAAAAAAAAGTTTCTATAAAGAGTTTAAAGATCAGGGCCCATATTATTAAATATGGGTGATATCTTTACTATATGTGATCAGCTACTATTGAAAAAAATGTGTTTTATATATGTTAGTATACTTAATATATAATTTATTACATGGTGAATTATATCTTGCTTCTTTATAGTACTTTTGGAATTTTTTTTACTTTTTAATATAAGGCATATTTGCCAATATACACTGCCAGTTTCAACACTCTTGTAACCTCACAAGATGGACCTAATATATATCAGGTCAAACACGCTTTTTCCCTTTAATTATAGGGTTATTGTATTCCTTTGTATGCTTCCTTCCTGGTCAGTATGGATATTTTTATATTAATCCGTCGCCATCCTGGGTCATCTGAGCTTTTTCTCACATGTAGGACCCAAAAGAGAATGATACTTATGGTGTTCACTGTTTTTCTAACTTTATTTTTGGAAAGGATAAAGAAATTCACTTGCATAATAAAAAATATAAAATTGCCTGTATGTATCCCAGTGGATGCAGCCTCTGTGTACCGTATTTATCAGCGTATAACACGCACCGGCGTATAACACGCACCCCAAGTTTAGGAGGGCATTTTAAGGAAAAAAGTTTTAGGAGGGAAGTTTAGGGAAAAAAAAACCCTTACATTTAAGCGTCATTTGCAGCTTGCCCAGCGTCATTTGCAGCCTTGCCCAGCGTCATTGCAGCCTTGCCCAGCGTCATTGCAGCCTTGCCCAGCGTCATTGCAGCCTTGCCCAGCGTCATTGCAGCCTTGCCCAGCGTCATTTGCAGCCTTGCCCAGCGTCATTTGCAGCCTGCCCAGTATCATTGTAGCTTGCCCAGTATCATTGTAGCTTGCCCAGTGTCATTGTAGCTTTCCCAGTGTCATTGTAGCTTGCCCAGTGTCATTGCAGCCTTGCCCAGTGTCATTGTAGCTTGCCAGCGTCCTTTTCAGTCTCGTCCGGGTTTAAATTTCCCGCCGCCGAGACGCTCTGTCGCGTGCACTGCCAAAAAAGACCAAAGCGCGGCTGAAAAAAAGGGTTATACAACAACCACGGGAAGCCCTACTTTACAAAACCAGTAACTCACAAAAACAGGAGCAAATGCAGAGAGGCGGGACTACGAGCAGAGCCGAACAGTCAGCTCGGTCTTTTCCGGCGCCGCTTCGTTTTTTTTTTTTTTTTTCGGCCGCGATTCGGTCTTTTTCGGCAGCGCTCGCTATTTTTCGGCGGCGCTTGCCATTTTTGTTTTTTTGGGGGGGTATCGGCGTATAACACGCACCCACGACTTTCCCCCGATTTTAAGGGGGAAAAAGTGCGTGTTATACGCCGATAAATACGGTACTTCTATTCACCTCCATCACCAGCTCCTCCTCTCTACACGTAATATCACTATACCACGTGACTTTGTCAGGGGCTTAGTGACGTGGTATCATAACGTAACATGAAGGGAGGAGGAGACATTGAGGTCACACCAGAACCAGAAGTAAGCGGAGTGCCATTTTGTTGGAGGTGAATAGAGGTACATAGAGGCTGCATACACTCTTATCCACGGTCACTCGAGCAGTACAATGTCACCATAGTGACAGTATACCCCTCTGGGGGGAAATTATCAGCATTTTTTTTTTTTTTACACTGTGATTGTTTTTACAGCCATAATCATTTCTCACTCTCTCCAGTTGCATTCCTGCAGCCATTGAGAAATAATGTGATAGATGTTATTAGCCACAGTTATTACATGGTACAAGGCTGCTGTGAATGACCATATACTAAGAGATCTCTGTAACCGATCACAGAGATCACACAGAAGTAAACAATGATGGCAGGAAATTACATATTGTTTACTTCTGCCCGTGTGATCGCTGATTGGCTACAGTAATCACATGTTATTAGGGCTACCCACAGTGGGAAGTTGTTAATATTTGTTTTTCTATAAATTAGATACTGCAACAGAACTTGCATGCATTTGCATTTTTTACCCCTGTGCCTGCTGGTACTAATGGCATACCGCAGAAGTCTCCTCTACAGATGCACTGCCATTTGAAACTACAATGTTACATGCAAAACCAAAGCCACGCCTCTTCTTCTTCTCAAAAATAATGACTTTAATATCACTTTAATTATTTCTCCCCCACCTCCCTGAGTGAAGCCCTCCCAGTAAATTACATTTTGCTCCAATCCATCTGCTTGCTCTACAGGCACTAGGGCCTTCACAAACAAAGTCCCCAGCTAGCTCCTTTTTTATACTGCTCATGCACATTGCAGTCCCATTATTTGAGTGTAATGAGGAGCCAGTTTCAGATTTATTTTTTTGCAAAGCCTGCATGGCACCAGGCAGTGAGAATTACTATACTTCTCCTTACATTTAGCAGATTTGAAATGAAGGAAGTAGTGGACACACATAGCCCCTATTTTTATTTCATTCTTCAACTTTTAGTACTTTTAAATGCATATCCTTCAAATGAATAATGGGTGCCTTTTCACAGAATGTATGTGATTACAATTATGAGAAATTAGTAATGTAAATGGAGTTTCCTTCATAGAGGGCTAATCCATTATTATTTACACAAGACACGTAAAGATAGAAATATGAAAACTGCCATTATAATTTAAATTAAAAAAGGCAGGATCCAAGACAGACCCTGCCTCTCAAGTTGCATACATGAAACAAGCATGCATCCAGTGAAGTCTGAATACTTGTCTTGGATGGCTTTCCAGACCAGTGACTTGTGAGGTAGTGAAGCCAGGGTCAGGATGACACATCTGGAAGTTGCACCTAAAAAAACAAGTAAGCAATGGCAGCTCTAAACTTCTATCACTACAGAATTACTTTTTATTGTTTAGGGGTAGGGGCCGAATTTAAAATAGTATGAATACTCCTTGTGCCCTTTCTACCACTCAAATAAAAAATGTGCTTTGGACGAATGGACTTTTACATAAAAAATAAAATCACCATCATTACATATATGCATAAAATATATATTTTGTAAGCGAAAAATAAAGATATCTTATGATGAAAATGTAATTACACAAGTAGGAAACCCTGCAAGGCAAAGAAAGGTGCTTTTTATCATTTCACATTGTATCAGACGTTCAGCAGATATGAGATGCAAATTCTGTTTGAAAATAAATTCAACATCTCTGTAAAAGATCAAAGGTAAAGAAAAAGCAGATGAGAGATTAATGCAATCCTAAATTTAAGATGTTGCTCTAGGTGACTTTAATAAAGTGCTTTTGCATACGATGGCATGTTTTAGATGACATTTCAATTGTACTAGCAATTTGCATTCTAGCTGACATTAAATAACGTTCCCCATTGTTATGAGTTATGGCGGCATTTTCATTTTAACAGCATCAAGACATGAACTACCAAATACTTCTTAATGAAGGCACTAAGTTTCCCTGTCAATCTGAAAACTGATACAAGGATGTTTCTGGACTAAACCTGAAGGAACTTTATTGCCAGCTTCCCACTTCTGACATAGTACAAATCTCCTGCTAAGGCATTCTTCTTATTAAATAAAGATCTGTAACTGAACACATGTATCTGTAATATCACTACAATCCAAAGAAAATTAAAAGACAGATTATGTCCAGGATATTACATACAGCACCATAGAAACCTGGGAAAATCTGGCATGATCCTGTTGCTAGGATACTCGGCTAATGCAACAGCAGTGAACCCCTCTCACTAATCTAGTACAATCCATGCATGCTTCCACATATTTTGGCAGTGGAAAGTAAGAGTCAACTGACAGTGATTTGGAATATTTCTACCCAGTGTTTATGAATTCATACATTTATTTGATCTATTCCTTTAAGCTTTTGCAAGCTTACTGAGATAGAAAATGTATCACTCTGTTAACGGTCTCCAGGTTGCTTTATGCCATTCAAAATAAAAAAGATTACTTTTTATCCTACTACATAGTCAATAAAACTGGTCAGAAAAGGTAATTATTTAAGTGATTTTGGTTGCAAATTTATAGGGCTCCGAAAATGATCCCCCTTAATCTTGGTAATTATACAGTAATATGCTCATAAATGAGTAAATACACTTCTTTATCTTGTTACACTAGGCAGAATGGACTGAATATGATAGAAGGGACATTAAATATTAGATAATATCATGAAGCTCCCAGCACTGGGGTCCGGTCATTCAAATGATCATTTAACCTACAGGTGTTAGAAATCTGAATCGTAGTGTTATATGGGAATCTACCAGCACACTTCCTTTAATGATATATAATAAAGTAATGGAAACACGTATAAAAATAAGGAGTTTATAATCATACTTAGAGTGTTCATTAAACACTGCAAACATGTGCAAATGACTTCACTAAAATGACATCCTTTTTTTTTTTTTTTTATATATATTAATGATCATTAGCAATGTCTGTGACTGCTATATATATATATAACCACGTTCACTATTATTTATGTAAGTCATACGCACTTCACAAAGTGATGTTCTGGGCAAAAGTATAGGAATGTGGAGTGAAGAGTGACGCCATCAATCTAGCAGCTATATAATAAAATATAATATTATATTCTACTTACACATGCTGTATATCCTTATTTATTTTTTAGGCAAACTAGACACCACTTAAATACATTGTAAGAGATAACACCAAAGTGTCAAAAAAGCATGCACAAATGCTGTCATATGTTGGAAAACCTTGTGACTAATACAGGATTAATTACTTTGTTTACGAAAGAGTGCCAATCACACAAATTGTAATGGAGTTGGGCAGAATAGTTGCAGAGATGAGAGATGGTGTTGAAAATGAACAAAATTCTCAATGTCAATCATTCTCAGTGAGAGATCAACCCATTGGTTGTTATGATTATGCACAATGCTGGGTGAAATGCATTCACGTTAACAACAAACATCCCTGGATTCCTGTGCCTTTTATCTGTCTATGTACAGTGGATATAAAAAGTCTACACACCCCTGTTAAAATGTCAGGTTTCTGTGATGTAAAAAATGAGACAAAGCTAAATCATTTCAAAACTTTTTCCACCTTTAGGGCTAATTTACACTTGCTTCAGCTTCAACAAGGCTTCAGACAGGCTTTGTTAAAGCTCTCTGAACGCTAGTCAAAGCTCCTGTCACTAAATAAAATGTTTAGCTTACAGTCTTGTTTACACCTGCTTTTGCTTTGCTTTGCTTCGGCTTTGCTTCAAAAATTATACCCCATGTAGCTTCAGTGGTGCTTAAAAGCATCTTCAAAGCCTCCACAGAAGTCTATGGCAAAGCTCGTTTGAAGCCCCACTGAAGCTCCACCAAAGCCTCATTCAAGCCTCATTGAAGCCCCATGAAGCCCCACTAAAGCCCCATCGAAACCCCACCGAAGCCCCACCAAACCCCATCAAAGCCCCACCAAAGCCTCATCGAAGCACCAAGCAAAAGCAGGTGTAAACAGGACTGTAAGGACCCCTTTAATTTTTTGCTTCGGCTTTGCTTCAAAATTATACCCCATGTAGCTTCAGTGGTGCTTAAAAGCATCTTCAAAGCCTCCACAGAAGTCTATGGCAAAGCTCGTTTGAAGCCCCACTGAAGCTCCACCAAAGCCTCATTCAAGCCTCATTGAAGCCCCATGAAGCCCCATCGAAACCCCACCGAAGCCCCACCAAACCCCATCAAAGCCCCACCAAAGCCTCATCGAAGCACCAAGCAAAAGCAGGTGTAAACAGGACTGTAAGGACCCCTTTAATTTTCTACCAACTGTTGGTGGACACAAATGGACTGCAAAACCAACCCTGCCAAGGTGGCTGGTAAAACCTGGACCGGATTCCACCTTAGTTCTCGGCAAATAAATGCAAGCGAGGTGAAGTATAACGTTCATGAAACACCTTGCCTTTCACAATGTCACACCACATACAATCATACTCACCAAGAGCCTCAGTTCTTTGGTTCTTGTACTAAGGCTCCCGGTTCACAGTCACTGTGATAGCCTCTGATTGACTATCACATTGATCAATCACTGTGAAGACCACTAATGTGTTTTCTTTTTCTTCCAAATGCAAAGCAAAATACAGTACATTGTTTCTTTCTCTCCTTGCAGGTGAGAAAGATGTAAAAAGACAAAAGTGTGTATAAAAAAAAACAATAATAAAAAAAAAAAATCTGAAAAAATAGCTAGATTATGGTGTGATCTAGGTCAGTGTCAATGTTAATTTTAGGGTCAAGGTAAGGGTAAAAAGGTCAAGGTCAGGGTCAAATTCCAGGGTCCCTGGCCAAAGTCAGCATAGTTTAGGTAGGATTTTTAAAAATTTGTATACAAAAAGTGCAGCACAACCAAAACAAACAATCTCATTCAAACAATCAATGCTTATGCTTATTTATATTTTACATGCACAAATGCATAAAAAAAAATATTGATCAAAAACAATTGATCTAAATATATAAATATTAATGAACAAAGTTGTTATCAATAAAATAAATCTAACATATCACCCAAAAATTATTTTAAATGTCCATACACCATTCACGTGTGAACTAACAAAAAACTGGGCAAATTTGCAATAATCCTGTTTCTGCCACCATCAGTTGTGCAAGCCATTTACCTACCCATATGACCCACTCAATGGTGACATCAATGTATGCTTTGCCCCTGCACCAGAGCTGGTAATCAATCAACAGATTTTTTTCATCAAATGGGGTGGGGCTATGTGACACTGTCCCACCCAGAACCCATATATAAGCCAACATGTATATATACATATACACCAAGGTTGATGTTATCTTGTAAGGAGGCAATGCTCTGCTGTAGAGTTGGGCGAACGGTTTGGGCCGGGCAAAAGTTTGGCTTGAACATTGCCTGTTTGCCCATTCAGCGAACACCTGAATTTACAGGGTGTCCGGTGGGCGTTCGCCCCGCAAAATGCCCTGCAATGCACTGTGCCCTGCACAGTGCATTCTGAACCCTGATTGGGCAAAGCTTTCTGTAGGGCAGCCCAGGATAACCTCTTCCACTACAGTATGCCTCAACTATGTAGCAAAGTAGTATCGAGAGCTTGATCATAAACACAGAGGAGTGGGACCTTTGTTCCTCAATGAACTCCAAATAAACAGTTTTACATAAATCCTGCAATCCTACAAGAATGTCTAATGCCCCGTACACACGGTCGGAAATTCCGACCACAAAATCCGTCGGATTTTTTCCAACGGATTTCGTCCGACAATGGTGTTGCATACACACGGTCGGACAAAGTTGTCGGAAAATCATTTGTTGCGTACGACGGGACTACGTAGAGGCTAGTAGCCAATAGCTTCGGTCTTGTAATGTGATCTGAGCATGCGTGGCACTTTGTCCGTTGGAATACGCTACACACGATCGGAAAAAGTCTGATAGGACTTTGTTGTCGGAAAATTTGAGAGCAGGATCTCAAACTTTTTCCGTCGGAAATTCCGACGGAAAAAGTCCGATGGAGCCCACACACGGTCGGAATTTCCGACAACATGGTCCAATAGGACATTTTTCCGTCGGAAAATCTGACCCTGTGTACGGGGCATAAGACCTTTGGGGTTCTCAAAACTAGTCCAACTGCAACACAGCAAAAACCTGGCAGAATTTAGAGAATGTGTGAACAGATTGAACTGGCAACTATACAAACCTAGGATACTATTGCCTGATGCTGAAAAGCCTAAACCAAACAATGGAGAGAAAAGTCAGAGAGCGGTATGGGACAACAATGTCCCGGTTGAGGTTAAAGGTAAAAACTACCTTAGACATGAAGGAAATCTTGAGCCTAAACATTATAATTTTGTCCCTATGGAAGACCGAACATGGTTCTTTGCAAGATAAGCCAGCAAGTACAGACTCTTGCCTTGCAGAGGTGGTGGCTACAATGAAATATTAATTCCATGAAATTTGGTAAAGAGAACTTCTATGAAGGAAGCCACTATAAGCTCCAAAACTTATGCTGAGTGAAGCGTTGGACAGTTTTTGGATTAGAGAGTTCAAACATAGAACTAGAAAGGTCGCATGGACAGCTTCCAATCAGAGGAGAAATATCTAGCAGTAGTATAGAGAAAAGCCTTTCTTTAAGAAAAATTCAAGAAAAAAGTTCTAATAAAATAATAGGTTAGGCTTTGCAACAGCAGAGCTGAAGAACAAACATTGATCCTCTTAGGACACTAACTCAGACATGCTGGTTTTAGGAGGGGTTATCCTGTGCAGGCCTACAATTTCTGGTTTGTCAATGTCCAATTCTAAGGTAGGCAGCAGTATAACTTGACGGTTTAAGATCTCCTATGTCCCTCAATGGATAAGAATGAAAACTTGTTTTGCATTTGGATATGAGGATTTTTAACAATGTCTGCAAATTTAGTAGTTTGTTTTTGAAACAGTATCTAGCAATCTTGAATTTAATAAATATATTTTTCATTTAGCCAGTATCTTGATCCTGTGCCCCTTGGTTATACCTTGAAAAGTGTTCAAAAATAATTATAGGTACGATGAGTATCTCGACCAAAATATAGTTCTTAAAAGAAAACAACATTTTCAATTTTCAATGAAAACTAAAGTGAAAGGCAATAGCTGTCTGTCTATAATAAAGTGGCCGGGTTCTCATTGTGGACCTGACTGTAATGGTAAAAGATGGTGTGGATCAATATCCATCTCCTTCATTCCTGAAGTAATAACTTTCAATAGGAAAATCTATTTATTTTTACTTACCTTTTATTTTATTTCATTTTGGTTTAAAGAAGTTCATTCCAGAGGGAGGGTTTCAGATTGCAAACAGCCTTTAGAAAAAAAAAATGATGATTTAACTAAGGACTGCAAAATAGTAGAGGGCATATAGCTGCATAGTTTTAAGACACACTTTATAGTACTTTATATTGCTTTAATTTCAACAGTTTTGTGCATAACTAATAATAAGCTAACCATTTTGTCATCTGTGTAACAACATACTAAGGACATTTATATTATCTGTGCATATATATGCATGTAAATATTCACCTAAAGATAATAAAATATTCTTACTCTCCTCTCACATGACAAATGCAGGAACTGAAGGTAAGAATATATGAGAGTGAAATGCATATATTCTATATACGGTATACAATAAATAAAAAAAAAAACATAGACAGACAAAGAAGCTTTCGCAGGCAGCTGAACTCCAGGCAAACAATTAAATACACAGATAAAATGCATATATCTGTCACACAGTACATACCTTTTTCCCTTAAAAAAAATACATTTAAGTATGTATTAATGAATACAAGGCTTTATTAATTGATGTCTTTTACATCTGCCTGCAGTTCAGCTTCAAAATAATTGTTGTGATCAGAGAAACCAACACAAACCAAAAGGTTGTCACTAACAAGCACCAGTACTAGCTGAAAATGAATCCCTACATACTTGTCAATAAGGAAAAGCTAAGGACTCAGAAGGAAGGAAAAGTACAAATTATCTAGAAAATAATGTTTAATTAGGAGAGTATAAATACCATTATGAATCAAAGAATATATATTATAATTATGACCAATAATACAAATAGGAATATTGTAATAAAAAATATGGAAGCACTAGAAAAATAATACTGACAGAGTTGCCAAGATTGGTACTTTGAAAAACCTCTTAGAAATCCCTCTAACATTGAGTTGTATCATAGAAATATCATACACAAATAAAGTGTGGTAACATGACCGAGTTTGGCTTAGAAGGGTATACAACATGTGCAAACACCAATTTTTAGCTTGGCAAGCCAAGATAATAATTAGCTCTAGATAATATGAAAAGCTATAAAGGCATAAAGACTAAATAAAGATCAGGTAGGTAGGCTTCAAGATGCTACCTACTGAGTTCCCGTTTCTTGACTTTTAAACCCCATTTAGACTTTTCTGGTCCGGTGCATTGCATTTTAAAGCATCCTAACATGCAATGCATAGCTGCCCATTTGCATGGCCTGCTAACACATCCCAATGGACCAGTAAACAAACCTGCACTGTTTTTTTCACAGCATTATTAAACATTATAATACTAATAAAGGCAAGCTTAACAAATTTACTTAAAAAAATTATTCCTATTATACTGGATTTATATAGACAAGTTTGAGCTGTGATTTACAATACAATGCAAAACAACAGGGTCAGGAGAGTCCTGTTCATGAGAATAATCTATAAAGGAGGTGTAAAAGGTAAATGTTTAGTTTTAAGTTATAAATGTAGAGTAGAGTAGACATCCCTGAAGAGATGAGTTTCTCGGTATTGCTTAAGAGTAGAATAGAAGTTAGCCAAAGAGGACAGTTGAGAGAGGCTCTATAGAGGTGCTGGAAGTGAACATTTGAGGATGTAATGAGAGAGCTGGAGAGGAGCAGTGACTAGAAATACATACACATAATCATTTTTAAATATATACACTATACATACACTTCCTGTCCAGTGCTATACATTTTCAATGAGGTATAGCTTGTGTATACCATGTCTCCCAGTTCAACTAAATCGTGCTGTTGCTGGCAACCATTTTTCCGGAGAAACCTTTTCTATAAAGGGGGAATGAGGGGTGATACAAAGTAAAGGTGAAACAAAGGTAAAATAAAAAGTCCAGGCTTTAGAACCATGTTAAGTTTTAAAATACATAACATCTATTTATTAAAGCAGGGTTTAAAATGATAAAAATATGTTAATGTATTATACTATATTATATAATTCAGTGTGTACATAATTGCAGCGGCTAGATTTGCAATATGCTTGGCATGGGGTTCATTCTGGGACTGGTAATTAAACAACTAGGTAGCCATTGCAGGCAAATATTATACTATATATGTGAACATTTTTAAACCTGAGCCCCTAAAGAATCCAAGTTGTTCAAATCTAGGGATGAGCCGAACACCCCCGAGTTCGGTTCGCACCAGAACCTGCGAACGGACCGAAAGTTCACACGAAAGTTAGAACCCTATTTAGTTACAATGGACGCGAACGTTCGAAATCTAAAGTGCTAATTATAACGGCCAATATGCATGTTATTGTTATAAAAAAGGTTTGGGGACCCCGGGTCCTGCCCCAGTGGACATGTATCAATGCAAAAAGAAGTTTTAAAAACGGACGTTTTTTCTGGAGCAGTGATTTTAATGATGCATAAAGTGAAAAAAAAAGTGAAATATTTCTTTAAATATTGTACCTGGGGGTGTCTAAAGTATGCCTGTGAAGTGACATGTGTTTCCCGTGTTTAGAACTGTCCCTGCACAAAATGACATTTGTAAAGGAAAAAAAGAAGCCATTTAAAACTGCTTGTAGCTTTAATGTTATGTCTTGTCCAGGCAATATGGATGAAAATCTTTGAGAAAAATTGCATGGCTAGATCATACAATATTCAATATTATTATACAGGATTTATATAGCGTCAACAGTTTGCACAGCACTTTACAACATGAGGGCAGACAGTACAGTTACAATACAATTCAATGCAGGAGGAATCAGAGTGCCCTGATTGTTAGAGTTTACAATCTAGAAGGGAGGGTCAAGTAAAACAAAAGGTAATAAATGTGGGGATGAACTGATAGTGAAAATAAAAGTACAGTTGTTAGGTGTGGGTAGGATAGGCTTCTCTGAAGAGGAGGGTTTTCGGGGTTTGTCTAAAAGCTAATAGAGTAGGATTAAATTGGACAGGTTGGGGTAAGGAGTTTCATAGGATTGGAGAGGCTCTGGAAAAGTCCTGGAGGCAAGCATAGGAGGATGTGACGAGAGAGCTAGAGAGCAGGAGAGGAATGAAGAGAACGATAAGGTTGGTATTTTGAGACTAGGCTAGGGATGTAGCTGGGGGGCTAAATTGTGCATGGCTTTCTTAGTTGTTGTTAGTATTTTGAATTTAATTTGTTGGGTGAGCATAAGCCAGTGGAGGGATTGACAGAGAGCAGTAACAGACACCTAGTGATTGGTAAGGTGGATGAGTCTGGCAGCAGAATTCATGATAGATTAAAGGAGGAATAGCCTATGTAGAGGTAAGTCAATGGGTAGGGAGTTGCAGTAGTTGATGTGGAAGATGACCAGGGAGTGAATTAGGAGCTTTGTTGTGTCAGTGGTTAGAGAGGGGCGTATTTTGGAGATGTTGCAGAGGTTGAGACGGCAATATTTGGACAGTGATTGGATGTGGGGCTTAATGGAGATTTCAGAGTCCAGGACCACACCTAGGTTCTTGGCATGTGGGGATGGGCTGATAGTTGTGCCATCGATTTTGACAGAGAGATCAGGGGAAGGGGCACATGGTGGAGGAAAAATTATTAGTTCAGTTTTGGATAGATTGAGTTTGAGGAAGTGGTGTGACATCCAGACTGATATATCTGTTAGTAAATTTGAGGAGACTAAGGAAGTGAGCTGAGGGGTAGAGAAATAGATTTGGGAGTCGTCAGCGTAGAGATGGTATTCAAAGCCATGGGAGGCTATCAGCTGACCCAGGGAGGAGGTGTAGATTGAAAATAGGAGAGGGCCAAGAACAGAACCCTGGGGGACCCCAAAAGAGAAAGGAAGAGGAAAGGAGGAAGTAGAGTTGTAAGTAACGCTAAAGGTGTGGTTGGATAAGTAAGAAGAGAAGCAGCGAAGTACAGTCACAGAGGCCAATAGCGTGGAGTATCAAAGGCAGCAGAAAGGTCCAAGAGTAGGAGTACAGAATAGTGTCCATTGGTTTTGTCCATTAGTAGATTGTTTGTTTTAGGAGAGCAATTTCTGTGGAGTGTTGAGGACGAAATCCAGACTGAAGGGGAACAAGAAGGCTATTCTCAGCAAGGTGGTTGCTCAGTTGGTTATAGACCAGACGTTCAACGAGTTTGGAAAAAAGGGAAGCAAGGAGATGGGGGGTAGGTTTTTAAGATTGGTTGCGTCCAATGAAGGCTTTTTAAGTATGGGGCTGACTAATGCATGTTTTAGAGAGTTGGGGAAGATGCTAGAAGAGAGGGAGTGATTGAAGATGTGGGTTAGAGAGTATAAAATAGAGTCAGATTGTGAACGTAGCATTTGCGAGGGAACAGGATCCAGAGGGCAGGTGTTTAGTTGGACATTAGCAAGTAGTTCAGCAACCTTGTCTATAGTGGTGGGGTTGAATAAGGGAAGTAATGAGTGTACCTGTGGGTATGAAGTGTAAAGCATGCAAGGTATCTGAACAGCAGAGATCTCCTCATGAATTGTTTCAATCTTCTGTTGGAAGTGATTTGCGATCTCCTGGGCAGTGAGTGAGTTATTGGGTGGAGGCAGTGAAGGACGAAGTAGAGAGTTGAAGGTAGAGAAGAGTTGACGGGGACGGGATGATAAGTTGTTAATGAGAGTGATAAAATAGGTCTGCTTGGCAGTGAGGAGGCAGGAATTGTATTCTTGGAGGGCATATTTATACTGGTTGAAATCTTTCTGAGACTAATGCCCCGTACACACGGTCAGAAATTCCGACGGAAAATGTCCTATCGGACCGTGTTGTTGGAAAATCCGACCGTGTGAGGGCTCCATCTGACTTTTTCCATCGGAATTTCCGATGGAAAAAATTTGAGATCCTGCTCTCAAATTTTCCGACAACAGTCCGATCGGACTTTTTCCGATCGTGTGTAGAGAATTCCGACGGACAAAGTGCCACGCATGCTCAGATCAAATTACGAGACCAAAGCTATTGGCTACTAGCCTCTACGTAGTTCCGTCGTATGCAACGAATGTCACCACGTTCAGAATGATCGGATTTTCCGACAACTTTGTCTGACCATGTGTATGCAACACCAGTGTCGGACAAAATCCATAGGAAAAATCTGACAGATTTTGTGGTCAGAATTTCCGACCGTGTGTACGGAGCATTAGTCTTATGCCGCAGGCGCTCAAGAGCATGGCTTTGTTTTTTCAGACTTCTAATGTTCTTTGTTTGCCAAGGTTGAAGGGGTCGGGCCTGATTCTGTGTGTAGTGAGAGGGCCAGTGTGTCCAGGGAGGCTAAAAGTGAAGCGTTGTAGACAGAAGTGGCTAGGTTGGTGCAGGACGGGGGTGCAGTTTTATCATAGAGGTGGTCAGTAGCAGTGTAAAGGGTTGAGATGGTGTAGGTTTCTACGGGTAACTGTTATGCGGTTGGAGGGAGAGGAGGTGGCCTCTCTGTCCAATAACCAGCTTGATATTTAGTGTAAATATGTTTTCATAATTACAGATATACATTTTATTCCACAGATCTAAGTTGTATTTTTTTTTCTTTTTAAATTGCTTTTGAAATACATATTTTACAGAATGTTTCAGATGTCATTGCCAGAATATAGGAATTAAAACAGAGAGGAAAGGCTTTTGCAAGATTTCAGTTATTTTCAACAAGTGACAATTTTCAGAGTGTGAACATTCCTAGCGCTAAATCATAGGTTATCAACTTATGAGTTCCATGGCCCCTAACTGCAGCCGTCTACATTATCCAGGGGCCACTCATAATGTTTAGTATATGTAATACTAGAGAGGACAGTCAAACACTGCAGACATACCAGAGAGAATGGTGTCTAGAGAAACGTAACATGCTACAAATGTGGTTGGAAACTGAAGACAGGCTGCAGAAGACAGTCAGAGACCAGATGTATGTTGCATAAGGCTAGTAGAGGTCACTGATATTACTAGTTTATTAATGTTCCTACTACATACTTCTGGGGTTTAGAGCCACACAAGTACCAAAAGGCCGCATATGACACCAGGGCTCTTCTGGGGTTTAGAGCCACACAAGTACACAAAATTGCCGCATATGAACATTTTATTAACAGATGCATGTCAAAGGTAAACTAGAACTGTTTTGGGTCAAAATAAATATATGTACTGTCTATTAGGGATGGGCCCGGTGCTCGATGCGAACCCACGTTCGCATCGAGCACCGGGCGTTCACTCGGCGAGCCCAGAACTATTTTGGCCGCTCGCACAACAGGAAGCAAATCATGATTGGCCAAGCATGCACTGTGACCCCGCATACTTGGCCAATCACAGCCCGGAAACTCGAAGAGCCATAATTGGCATAGTTACACGGGGCCCCCCCCCCCTATAAAGGCCGCCACGCCGTCTGCGCCGGTCACATGCTGTTCCGGCGCAGATAGAGCAGGCTAGATCTGTGACACTCTGCTGGATTTAGTTAGTTAGAGAGATTTACTTAGAGAGATTGAGTTAGATAGATTCATTCATTCAGATTGATTTAGAAAGAGGGGCTTTAGTGTGTTCGTGGCAGGCTTGCAGAGCTCCTATATTTTGTTCCCAGAAGCACCTATAGGACTTGTAGTGTGTTCGTGGCAGGCAGGCAGAGCTCCTATATTTTGTTCCCAGAAGCACCTATAGGACTTGTAGTGTGTTCCTGGCAGGCAGGCAGAGCTCCTATATTTTGTTCCCAGAAGCACCTATAGGACTTGTAGTGTGTTCGTGGCAGGCAGGCAGAGCTCCTATATTTTGTTCCCAGAAGCACCTATAGGACTTGTAGTGTGTTCCTGGCAGGCAGGCAGAGCTCCTATATTTTGTTCCCAGAAGCACCTATAGGACTTGTAGTGTGTTCGTGGCAGGCAGGCAGAGCTCCTATATTTTGTTCCCAGAAGCACCTATAGGACTTGTAGTGTGTTCCTGGCAGGCAGGCAGAGCTCCTATATTTTGTTCCCAGAAGCACCTATAGGACTTGTAGTGTGTTCCTGGCAGGCAGGCAGAGCTCCTATATTTTGTTCCCAGAAGCACCTATAGGACTTGTAGTGTGTTCCTGGCAGGCAGGCAGAGCTCCTATATTTTGTTCCCAGAAGCACCTATAGGACTTGTAGTGTGTTCCTGGCAGGCAGGCAGAGCTCCTATATTTTTGTTCCCAGAAGCACCTATAGGACTTGTAGTGTGTTCCTGGCAGGCAGGCAGAGCTCCTATATTTTGTTCCCAGAAGCACCTATAGGACTTGAAGTGTGTTAGTCCAATCACACAGAGATCATATATTTTGTTCCCAGAAGCACCTATAGGACTTAAAGTGTGTTAGTCCAATCACACAGAGATCATATATTTTGTTCCCAGAAGCACCTATAGGACTTGAAGTGTGTTAGTCCAATCACACAGAGATCATATATTTTGTTCCCAGAAGCACCTATAGGACTTGAAGTGTGTTGTCCCATCACACAGACCTATATTTTCTTCCCAGAAGCACCTATAGGACTTGGAAGTGTGTTAGTCCCATCACACAGAGATCTTATATTTTCTTCCCAGAAGCACCTATAGGACTTGCAGTGTGTTAGTCCCATCACACAGAGATCTATATTTTCTTCCCAGAAGCACCTATAGGACTTGAAGTGTGTTAGTCCCATCACACAGAGATCATATATTTTCTTCCCAGAAGCACCTATAGGACTTGAAGTGTGTTAGTCCAATCACACAGAGATCATATATTTTGTTCCCAGAAGCACCTATAGGACTTGAAGTGTGTTAGTCCCATCACACAGAGATCATATATTTTTCTTCCCAGAAGCACCTATAGGACTTGAAGTGTGTTAGTCCCATCACACAGAGATCATATATTTTCTTCCCAGAAGCACCTATAGGACTTGAAGTGTGTAGTCCCATCACACAGAGATCATATATTTTCTTCCCAGAAGCACCTATAGGACTTGAAGTGTGTTAGTCCCATCACACAGAGATCATATATTTTGTTCCCAGAAGCACCTATAGGACTTGAAGTGTGTTAGTCCCATCACACAGAGATCATATATTTTCTTCCCAGAAGCACCTATAGGACTTGAAGTGTGTTAGTCCAATCACACAGAGATCATATATTTTGTTCCCAGAAGCACCTATAGGACTTGAAGTGTGTTAGTCCCATCACACAGAGATCATATATTTTCTTCCCAGAAGCACCTATAGGACTTGAAGTGTGTTAGTCCAATCACACAGAGATCTTATATTTTGTTCCCAGAAGCACCTATAGGACTTGAAGTGTGTTAGTCCCATCACACAGAGATCATATATTTTGTTCCCAGAAGCACCTATAGGACTTGAAGTGTGTTAGTCCCATCACACAGACATATATTTTCTTCCCAGAAGCACCTATAGGACTTGAAGTGTGTTAGTCCAATCACACAGAGATCATATATTTTGTTCCCAGAAGCACCTATAGGACTTGAAGTGTGTTAGTCCCATCACACAGAGATCATATATTTTCTTCCCAGAAGCACCTATAGACTTGAAGTGTGTTAGTCCCATCACACAGAGATCTTATATTTTCTTCCCAGAAGCACCTATAGGACTTGAAGTGTGTTAGTCCCATCACACAGAGATCATATATTTTCTTCCCAGAAGCACCTATAGGACTTGAAGTGTGTTAGTCCCATCACACAGAGATCATATATTTTGTTCCCAGAAGCACCTATAGGACTTGAAGTGTGTTAGTCCCATCACACAGAGATCATATATTTTCTTCCCAGAAGCACCTATAGGACTTGAAGTGTGTTAGTCCAATCACACAGAGATCATATATTTTGTTCCCAGAAGCACCTATAGGACTTGAAGTGTGTTAGTCCCATCACACAGAGATCATATATTTTCTTCCCAGAAGCACCTATAGGCACTTGAAGTGTGTTAGTCCAATCACACAGAGACCATATATTTTGTTCCCAGTAGCACCTATAGGACTTGAAGTGTGTTAGTCCCATCACAGAGATATATTTTCTTCCCAGAAGCACCTATATGGACTTGAAGTGTGTTAGTCCAATCACACAGAGATCTTATATTTTGTTCCCAGAAGCACCTATAGGACTTGAAGTGTGTTAGTCCCATCACACAGAGATCATATATTTCTTCCCAGAAGCACCTATAGGACTTGAAGTGTGTTAGTCCCATCACACAGAGATCATATATTTTCTTCCCAGAAGCACCTATAGGACTTGAAGTGTGTTAGTCCCATCACACAGAGATCATATATTTTCTTCCCAGAAGCACCCTATAGGACTTGAAGTGTGTTAGTCCAATCACACAGAGATCATATATTTTTGTTCCCAGAAGCACCTATAGGACTTCTAGTGTGTTAGTCCCATCACACAGAGCTCCTCTATATTTTCTTCTCAGCAGCACCCATAGGACTTCTAGTGTGTTAGTGGCATCACACAGAGCTCCTCTATTTTCTTTGCAGAAGCACCCATAGGACTTCTAGTGTGTTAGTGGCATCACACAGAGCTCCCTATTTTCTTTGCAGAAGCACCCATAGGACTTCTAGTGTGTTAGTGGCATCACACAGAGCTCCTATATTTTCTTCTCAGCAGCACCCACAGGACTTCTAGTGTGTTTGGCATCACACAGAGCTCCTATATATTCTTCTCAGCAGCACCCACAGGACTACCGACTACAATGGCTGGAAGACCGCCAAGGGGAGGCAGAGCGTGCAGAGCCAAGAACACAGGGCAGGCAGGCTCTGTTTCTAGTGGACGTGGCCGTGGACGTGGACGTGGTCGTGCATCGTCATCAGCACGTGGCCATGGGACACGCGCGTCTTTGTTTTCGGCAGCTGGACATGTGGAGCCGCATCATGCTGAAGGCTTGGTAGAATGGATGACCAAGCCCTCCTCATCCTCCTCATCCTCTCTCACCCAGGCTCAGGGTACTGGCAGAGCATCATCAGCCACCCCTTCCCTAGACCCACCATGTCCTCCTGAGGAGTCCCCCGAAATCTTTGAGCACAGTGTTGGGTACATGCTCCAGGAGGATGCCCAACGATTCGAAGGCTCGGATGATGATACCCAGCTTGAGGAATCTGGCAGTACTGTTCCACCAGCTGCAGCTTACTGCCAGGTTTGCTCTAGTGGTGAAGAGGGAGGGGATGATGAGGTCACTGACTCCACGTGGGTGCCTGAAGGGAGAGAGGATGAGGAGGAGGACGAGGAGGAGGAGGATGCGGCGTCACATGTCCAACGAGGCAGGGTGCCCCCTGGAGGCCAGGTAGAGGCCAGCACAGCAACTGTACAACACCGCAGAGCTCCGCCTGTGCAGGGCGCTGCCTCTGCACGTTATCAGAAAAGTTCTTTGGTGTGGGCCTTTTTTGAGACGAGTGCAGCAGATCGCACCACTGCTATTTGCAATATTTGTCTCAAGCGTATCTCGCGTGGCCAAAACATCAGCCGCTTGGGCACCACAAGCATGACCAGACATATGGCGACCTGCCATGCAGCTCGTTGGCAGGCACACATAAAAGACCCACACCAAAGAACTAAGCGGACCTCTCCTTGCTCCTCCTCAGCTGGGATCTCCATCCCCACTACACCTTCAGTCCTCTCTGAAAGCTGCTCTGAGAGGACTGAAGGTGTAGAATTAGGTGTGTCACAACCAAGTACTTGCAGTACACCGACGTCCGATTGCAGCAGGCAAATTTCCCTGCCCCAGCTGCTGGACCGTAGAAAGAAGTACACTCCCAGCCATCCACATGCCCAGCGGTTGAATGCTAGCCTGGCTAAATTGCTAGCACTTCAACTGCTGCCTTTTCAGTTGGTAGACTCGGCCCCCTTCCGTGAGTTTGTTCAATGTGCGGTTCCTCAGTGGCAGGTTCCCAAACGCCAGTTTTTCTCACGGAAGGCGATTCCGTCTCTCTACCGGCATGTGGAGGGCAATGTCCATGCCTCGCTGGACAGGGCGGTCAGCGGTAAGGTGCATATTACCGCTGACTCATGGTCCAGCAGGCATGGACAAGGACGGTACCTTTCTTTCACGGCCCATTGGGTCACTCTATTGGCAGCTGGGAGGGATGCAGGACAAGGTGCAGTAGTGTTGGAGGTTGTTCCGCCACCACGCCTCCAAAACGCTACTACTGCTACTGGTTGTGACACACCTCTCTCCTCCACCCCCTCCTCTTCTTCTTCCTCCAGTGCTCTGTCCTTGGAACCAGCGGTGCTCCGTAGGCGTACAAGGGGCTACGCAAGTACGCAGGCAAAAAGATGCCATGCCGTGCTTGCGCTGGTGTGTTTGGGGGACAGGAGCCACACTGGGCCAGAGGTTCTGGCAGCTCTGCAGGGGCAGGCCGAGAGGTGGTTGACGCCACGTCAGCTTAAGCCAGGAATGGTCGTTTCTGACAATGGCACCAACCTCCTCTCCGCCCTGCGACAGGGGCAGCTCACCCATGTGCCCTGCATGGCTCACGTCCTCAACCTGGTGGTGCAGCGGTTCTTGGGCAGGTTCCCAGGCTTACAGGATGTCCTGAGGCAGGCCAGGAAAGTCTGTGTGCATTTCCGCCGATCTTATAATGCCAGTGCTCGGCTGACTGAGCTGCAAAAGGAGCTGAACCTGCCCAAGAACCGCCTAATATGTGACATGCCCACCAGGTGGAACTCAACGTTGGCCATGCTGCAGCGACTGCACACGCAGCAGAGGGCCATCAATGAGTACCTTTGCGACTACGGCACCAGGACAGGGTCAGGGGAGCTTGGTTTTTTTTCCCCACGTCAGTGGAGCATGATCAGGGATGCATGCACTGTCCTCTCACCATTTGAGGAGGCCACGAGGATGGTGAGCAGTGACAGTGCATGCATCAGTGACACTGTCCCTCTTGTCCACCTGTTGGAGCATACGCTGCGTGGGATAATGGACAGGGCACTTGAGGCAGAACAGAGGCAGGAAGAGGAGGACTTCCTTGCCTCTCAAGGCCCCCTTTATCCGGACAGTGTTCCTCCTGTCCCACCCATCACACAGGAAGAGGATGAGGAGGAGGAGGAGGAGGAGGAGGATTGTGTGAGCATGGAGGTGGAGCCTGGCACTCAGCATCAGCAGCAGCAGTCTTTTAGGGATGATGTACAGTCCCAACAAACCAGTGGACTTGTACGTGGCTGGGAGGAGGTGGCTGGCGATCATGTCATCCTCAGTGACCCAGAAGACTCCGGACCGAATGCCTCAGCTAACCTACGCTGCATGGCCTCCCTGATCCTGCAAAGCCTGCGGAAGGATCCTCGTGTTCTTCGGATCAAGGAGAGGGACCATTACTGGCTGGCCACTCTCCTTGATCCGCGGTACAAGGGTAAGGTTGCGGACCTTATCTTGCCGTCGCAGAGGGAGCAGAGGATGAGACATCTCAGGGAGGCCTTGCAGAAAGGTCTGTGCAACGCGTTCCCAGAAACTGGGAGGCTACAAACTCCTGGTCCTGGGCGACGAGTTGCTGAGGCTTCGGTCAGTGGCAGAAGGAGCGGTGGGGAAGGTGGACGTCTGACCGATGCGTTCAGACAATTTTTTTAGTCCGCAGCCCCAAGGTATGATCGGTTCCAGAAACCATCGCCAGCGTCTGATATACATGGTGCAGGAATACCTTGGGGCAAGGTCAGACTTGGACACCTTTCCCACCGAAAATCCTCTGGCTTACTGGGTCCTGAGGATGGATCACTGGCCAGAGCTTGCACAGTATGCAATTGAGCTACTGGCCTGTCCTGCCTCCAGCGTTCTGTCCGAACGCACATTCAGTGCTGCTGGAGGATTTGTGACTGATCATAGGGTGCGCCTGTCCACCGCCTCGGTTGATCGACTGACCTTCATCAAAATGAATCAGTCTTGGATCACCACCAGCTACCAGGCACCTGAGGCGTATATAACCGAATAATTTTTAATGTCACATCACATCCCTTCAAGACTGCCTATGCTGATGCTGAGTGACTGTCCTCTTATGTTCACTGACTATCCTCTTCCTCCTCCTCAATGATCCATGCCACCACACCAGTGCCTAAGGCACAATTTTTCAGCCCCTGTTTAACAGGGGCGTGTACATACAATTTTTATAAAAAAATGCTTCGCAACACTGTGCTCCAAGTACAGTATCTGTGAGGGGTTGCAGTGTTGTGGCACCAGCACCAGTGCCTAAGGCACAATTTTTCAGCCCCTGTTTAACAGGGGCGTGTACTTACAATTTTTTAAAAAAAATGCTTCGCAACACGTGTGACTGCTGTGCTCCAAGTACAGTATCTGTGAGGGGTTGCAGTGTTGTGGCACCACACCAGTGCCTAAGGCACAATTTTTCAGCCCCTGTTTAACAGGGGCGTGTACATACAATTTTTATAAAAAAATGCTTCGCAACACTGTGCTCCAAGTACAGTATCTGTGAGGGGTTGCAGTGTTGTGGCACCAGCACCAGTGCCTAAGGCACAATTTTTCAGCCCCTGTTTAACAGGGGCGTGTACTTACAATTTTTTAAAAAAATGCTTCGCAACACGTGTGACTGCTGTGCTCCAAGTACAGTATCTGTGAGGGGTTGCAGTGTTGTGGCACCAGCACCAGTGCCTAAGGCACAATTTTTCAGCCCCTGTTTAACAGGGGCGGGTAATTACAAATCTTGATCTAATAGTTCACAGCAGGGCCCATTCCTGCGCCCACCAAGAGTAACTATGAGGGCCTACAGTCTTGTGGCAACACCGTCCACCACCACCGCCAAAGGCCCAATTTTTCTGCCCTGTTCATCAGGTGCTTGCAATTACAAATCTTGATCTAATAACTCACAGCAGGGCCCATTCCTGCGCCCACCAAGAGTAACTGTGAGAGCTTACAGTCTTGTGGCAACACCGTCCACCACCACCACCACCACCCCCAATTTTTCTGCCCTGTTCAACAGGTGCATGCAATTACAAATCTTGATCTATTAACTCACAGCAGGGCCCATTCCTGTGCCCACCAGTCTTGTGGCTACACCAACATCTAATAGGGCAAATTTCTGCAGAGTATATACGCCAGGCCCCTACTTTCATACATCCAACTTACAAACGACTCCTACTTGCAAATGGAAAGAGAAAACAGGAAGTGAGAGGAAATCTACCCCTAGGAAGGGAAATTCTATCCTGTTAGATTTAATTTGGGAAAAAGGTATCTCCTCTCTACTGATACTTTATCACCAATCCTTGTTTCAATTAAAACCCCACTTTTTCCAAAAACATTTGTCATTGGGACGGAAAGTGAGGTGACATGTTCTGATGTGCAAAGACAGCAAATGTTACAGGGGTGATAACCCCTCCCTATGTTCTCCAAAAAGCTTAAAAATAGATTTTTTGGGATGGAGCTACACTTCATAATTACCTGTTCAGATTCTACTAAGAACAAACCTAAAGCCGCAAGTGGTTTTAAATGGCTTCTTTTTTTCCTTTACAAATGACATTTTGTGCAAGGACAGTTCTAAACACGGGAAACACATGCCACTTCACAGGCATACTTTAGACACCCCCCAGGTACCATATTAAAGGAAAATTTCACTTTTTTTTTTTCACTTTAGCATCATTAAAATGACTGCTCCCGAAAAAACGTTAGTTTTTAAAGTTCTTTTTGCATTGATATATGTCCCCTGGGGCAGGACCCGGGTCCCCAAACCTTTTTATGACATTAACATGCATATTGGCCGTTGTAATTAGCACTTTTGATTTCGAACGTTCGCGTCCATTATAACGTATAGGGTTCGAAAATTCGCGCGAACTTTCGGTCCGTTCGAAGGTTCTGGTGCGAACCGGGGGGTGTTCGGCTCATCCCTACTGTCTATTATATACTTTGTTTTACAAATAATCATTTAATGCAGAAAAAATACAAAAAAGAATTTTCAAAATACATCCAGTGATCTGTAGATATTTATTTTATTTTTAGATACTCTGACTTTGATTTAATCTTCATTAGAGACCTTCTGAAGGGTTATAAAGGGGAAAGAAGAGGATACTCTGGCTCATTCACCTGTATGTATACATTTCAATTTTAGCTATGCTTCAACAAGGCTTGCACAATGCTTTAAACATGCGAAAACAAGCTGCCACCCATCAAGTGCCCTGGAATACAAAATATCTAAGGGCAATATTTCACATTTCACTGACTTGAATAATGATTTTTAGAATTTTTATTTTTCTGTCTTGACCATAATAAAGAAATAAAACATATACAAAATCATTCTGAATTCATTATAAAAGCATGATGTGTTTTGATTAGCACCAATGTAATATGAGCAAGCTTTTTAATATGCACTCATTCATGGTTTGTAGATACTTAGATAGATTCTTGATCCATCACAATATCAATATTCGGAGAAAGGAAAAGAGAGAGCAGCGTCCCTCTAAGCATAATAAGTTAGTTTAAAAGAGCTTTAATTTGCTTCAAAATACACTCACATTTGAGCAATGGTAATCAGGCATTTGGTTATGGTTGTTGTCCAGCTGTACAGGATGTTCCCTCAGTTCCAGGCTGGGCAGCAGTGATAAGTCAGTCCACGGCCGCTCCGGTGGTGTCCGTAGCTCCGAGGCTGGAGGATATCATGGCAGGCACGTCAGCAGGGCACGTCAGCAGTAATCGTCAGACTCTGGAAAACAGTGGGTGTGGCTTGAGCGCTCGTGTTTCGAGTATGTGTGCTCCTTCGTCGGGCATGTCATGCCTGACATGCCTGACGAAGGATAACGCATGTTCCGAACACGAGCATCCATCCCAATGTCCTCATCACCATAGGTAAACACCAGAGCTATTATAACTCGGGCAGCATCTGCTTACTGCATGGTTTTTTTTCCCACTGCACCTCACTTGCCTAAAAATATGGAATGCATTATTTTGGAAACAATGATTATCTATTTCATGGTTGCACTGTTGCCTGCCTCTTCAAGCTCTCCTTCATTCCCTTTGGCTACTAAATGTGGTGGGCATCCTCACTAACCAATAGGAAGTTGACAAGAGACCATCCACCAAGTCACCATTAAATATATGGTCACTGTTGCAAAATTTTTAGGGTAATGGGTAGTATAGAGAAAGCTTGTATACAAGCACCATGGGAAGCCTGTGTTAATACAGTTTTCTATGCTCATGAAAATAACAGGTTCATTTAAATATCCAATTCCATTGGATTCATTGCAGTTTAGGAAAGACCTACTTGAATCAATATGTTATTTTAATGTAGAAGTTTATTTAATATGGATGTCATTGCTACCTTTTGTGTATCAGGGTAATCTGGCTGAATGCTTGAAATAACTTATCTTGTTAGCAACTGCCTCATGATTAACAATGAAACCAATACATGAACTGATTCGATTTTGATTGTGCCCTTAATCTGAAGAAAGTACAGTCCATAAATGCTCTTGTTTTGTATCAGTTGTACAACACATGCTATAATACACGTTTTGCAGTAGGGGTGGGCGATCGGTTTGGGCCGAGTTTAGGTTCAGGCCAAACATCGCTAGTTTGGGTGTTCGCTGAACATCCAAATTTCCAGTATGCTCGGTGGGATACTCGCCTGCCAAGCACAGTCAATAGGTTGTTAAGGAGTGGGGCTGAGAAGCTGGCTGGCGCATCCCTAAGAACAAATGAATCATCAGCAGTCAGCGGGCTTCCCCACTGACACCTGAATAAAAACAAAACTTTCTTTAAGTTAAAAAAGGGTTGTGCTTAACCAAAAAAGTGACTGATGCCCAAAAAGTCCCTGGAAATAGGATGAAATACAGTGTTGAAAAATATGTGCACTGTCTAGGGACCAATCGTAAAAATATGAATGGTGTTAACGGGAATAAATAAAACGACTCAATATACTGTATATTGTTAACAACAAACTGTTGGTGCATGTTTTACATTATTTTACATAGCAATTACTTAGAATTTGTGAGATGCACTTGTAAAGATCAGAGGCAGAAGTTAGCTCTTTTCCCTTTAGTTGGGGCTCTTTTGCAAAGCTGTGACTACTTCCTGTTCTTCCCTTTTAAATGTTAATGTTATGTCATGCACTAGCCTCCAAACCCAGCTGATGCTGGCCGTGCAGAATGTTTGCTTACACTCAAATGTGTGTCCTGTGTGTACAAAGTGTTTTAATAAACATTGCGTTTTTTAAGGATAAATGCACTATGAGCTTTTCCTACCTCCTTTATGGTTTGTAAGCGAAGAATCTGTGTTCGTCTCAGATCCAGGTAAGTGATCTTTCTACAGCTGATCCCTTCCTGCTGAGATGCGCAATATGATCCTCTGAGGATCTTTGGGTCTGGTAAGCAACCACTTTATTTCAATACACAGTGGTGAAGCAAGTGGTGAAGCAAGAGCATGTTTTTTCATGGAGACACCATTTGTTTAAGAAATAGATGGACATTTTTAATGAGCATAACAGCTTATGGATTTAAACCACTTTTATTATTCTGCTGGCATAATTCTGGCACAATTGTGGACTAATGCACTTTTTTGGGTTTTTTATATATTTTCAACAGTTTTCTGCTAACAATATATGTATATATTGAGACATTTTATTTATTCACGTTAAGACCATTCATAGTTTTTACGATTGGTCACTAGACAGCTCACATATTTTTCATAAAAAAAACATTCCCGAATTAGCCGGCAATAGAAAAAGAAAAGTGTGCCACCCCTCCCAAATCCAAACCAGGCCCTTTGGGTCTAGTATGGATTTTAAGAGGAACCCCACTACAAAATTTAGGAAAAAAACATCATGGTGTCCCCCTCCACAAAAAATCTATACCTGACCCTTACCTGAGCACGCAGTCTAGCAGGCCAGGACGGGGGGACGAGCCAGTGCCCCCTCTCCTGAACTATACCAGGCCACATGTCCTCAACATGGGGCTCTGCTTCCCCACCCCAAAACACCTTGTCCCCATTGTAATGGGGACAAGGGCCTCTTCCCCACAACCTTGGGTGGTGGTTGTGGAGTTCTGCGGGCGGACCTCACAAGGGTGGGGCACCGCCCCATGCGACATCACTGACCCAGCATGCACCAATTGGTGACGTCACAGGGGGCGATGCCACCATGTGACATCGCCAGGTGGCTCTGCCCCTATTTAAGAACTGTTAGATGGCGGAGCAGGCAGATGGTGGCTAGTCTTCATCACGGTCTGAGCTTTTTTTTTCTTTTTTCAGGTCCGGTGGTGAGGCAGGCATCATAATTAATGATGGATCTACATCAGGAGATATTGTTTTTTTATTTTTAATAAAGGAATTGTGTGTGTGTTTTTATTTCTTTATGACACTTTTTTGGTGAATGGGTAGGGGTACTATATACCCCAGGGCTCAAAATGTCAAGTCCTGAGCTACTAACCAGCTATAGCCAGGCCTCAAGAGTTACTCGCCACCAGTTGCCCTGCCCAACTCCCCGGGCCCGCCCCCAATTCCGCCCCTAAACACGCCCTCATAAATTATCTCATGAAATGACACTTAAATGTTTTATGCAGAATTAAGTTATAAAAATAAATATTAACAACAACTTTATCCATGCCCAACAATGCAGCCTGCCCGTGTCCACCAAAGCAGCTAGCCCATGTCCACCAATGCAGCCTGCCCATGTCCACCAATGCAGCCTGCCTGTGTCCACCAATGAGGCCTGCCCGTGTCCACCAATGCAGCCTGCCTATGTCCACCAATGCAGCTTGCCTGTGCCTACCAATGCAGCCTGTGTCCACCAATGCAGCTTGTGTCGGCCAATGCAGCCTGTGCCACCAATGCAGCCTGTGTGTCCACCAATGCAACTTGTACCCAAAAATGCAGCCTGTGCCCACCAATGCAGCCTGTGCCCACCAATGCAGCCTGTATCCACCAATGCAGCCTGTGCCACCAATGCAGCCTACCTGTGCAGGGGAAGAGAGCCCCTCCTCGTTGGGGCGGAGCCACATAACAATGTCCCCTTTATTAAAGTCTATTGGTCCTGAACTTGAAAAATCAAAAGTCACCATTTTTAAGGCTTCTATGCAAGTTATTGGGCATACAAAGGGTATAGGGGCCCGGGTACTGCCCTGTGAACATGTATAAATGCAAAAACTTTTTTTAAAAGATTGTTTTTACAGGAAAAGTGATTTTAATTATGCTTAAAGTGAAACAAAAACAAAAAATCCATCAAATATAGTGCCTGAGGAGCCCCCTGTACAGTGTATAGAACCTGCTGCAGCAAAACTGGAGTGGGGGGTTTGGTCCCCCACTACAAAGCACCTCGTCCCCATATTGATGGGGACAAGGGCCTCTTCCCGACAAGCCTGTGTTTTCGGGGGTCTGTCGGTAGGGGTTCATCAGAATCTGGAAGCCCCATTTAACAAGGGGCTTCAATATAATAAAAACAATCTTTTAAAAAAAAGGTTTTGCATTGATACATGTCCCCCAGGGCAGTACCTTGGCCCCTATACCCTTTGTATGCCCAATAACTTGCTTAAAAGTTGTGACTTTTGATTTTTCAAGTTCAGGTCCCATAGACTATAATAAAGTTCACGGCTTGGGTCTGGTCTTTTTACATGTTTGGGTGTTATGGTGCATACTGAGCTGAGGGGTGTTCGGCCCATTACTATTCTGCAGCACTGTCAGATCTTTCTTTCTTAGTTTAGGTATGTTCTTGAACTTAAAATATGTTGCCAACCTAGTTCTTTTTTTACCAAAAACCCCATTGTTGTTGCTGCTGCAACCTTGAATGTTTGTGTAGACTCATTTTATCATCAAAAAATCATTCTTATAAAAATCTAGGATATCTGTGACAGCATGTAATCATATTGGATAGTCTGTGCATGCCCTTTTGTTTGAATCATTTTCGCAAGCTGGGACGTGCCTCTGTATAACTAGGTAAGATATAAAACATTTTTATATATTGTTGATCATAAAAGCGAAACAACTAAACCTGAGAATGAAAATATAGCGATGCAAATAAATGTCCTTAAAGTCCATGCCTAATTAAAGACATATACACACATAGACATGCTCACCCTTTTTTTTGTAATCCAACCCTAACTATACAATTTGGTAATTATTTTTTATTAATCATTCATTCCTCTTTTTCAATATTGTATACAGTAATTTAAATTAATTAAAAAAATGATGATATCGTTAAGGATACTAATGATGGTTATAAGGATAAGAATGATTGTGTTGTTGATGATAATTTTGTGTACAGTTTCATACAAGTTATGAAACATTCACAAATAATATCAACAAAGTGATGAAAAAGAACGAAGACAGATCAGCTCAAAATTGTTTACAAGCTAAACTAACAATTAGGAATGAACTTAGTATTCAGACTGAATATTGGCTGTTTGGACTTGTCCGATAGCTGAATGTTTAAGGCGTCTGGTTTGAATGAACGCGACAGCTTCCAGCTGTCAATGGTTGCTAATGAAGCAACAGGTGCTTGCACCCACATGCCATGTAAGAAAATGGATTGGGATTGGAGGGTTTAAATCATTGGGTTTTGTTTTTTTTTGTTAGTTTTTTTTTAAAAGGACTTACCAAATGTTTGGGTGTCTCTATTTACATTATTTTGAATGAGTAGTGCTACTATGTATTAATATTATTATAATTATTATTATTACTATTATTGATCCCAACAATCCCCCCACCTGCAGACCCCCACAACCACTGGCCAGGGTTGCGAGGAAGAGGTGCTTTTCCTCACCAACATAGGGACAAGGTGCTCTACACACCCCCATGTTGAGGGAATGTTACCTGGTGTGGTCTGAAAGGGAGGGGCCATATGTTTTCTCTCCCCTTTCCTGGCCAGCCATGTTCAGATCAAGGGTCTGGTATGAGTTTTTAGTATGAAGTACCCCATTAAAATCCATGCCAGACTCAAAGGGTTGCAATTTTTTTCTTCTTGCTGTAGTGTGTGTTAAAGTAAAAGTAAAAGTGACACGTACAAACAGCACAGACTCCTCCAAAGGTCCCAAGAATACATAGCAGACTCTTGGAGTGGTCTGTGTGCTTTTTTGTATTTTTTTTTTTAAAGAAGCCAGGAATGAAATGTTTTTTGGCAGATATTTTTAAAAAAAAAAATATTTGTAACTATCTGTCCTGTTGCAGCAGGTTCTGTATATCACAGACATAAGGCCCTTAAAAGGCATGCCTGAAGTACCCTTTAGCCATGTTATTTAACCCCTTTGCTGCCAGAGACGTTTTTGCATTTTTTGTACACATGCTTAAAAAAAAAATTTTTAGTCCTGAAGATTACAGAAAACCCCACAAAATATTGTATATTTTCTGAAAGCAGACACCCTAGAGAATAAAATAGCGGTAGTTCCATATTTTTATGCCACGTGATATTACTGCAAAGGTCCAGGAAGCACAACATTTCTGTAAAATTTTTTAGGACACACGCAATAAATTACCCAATTTTTTGGTAAAATACAAAAGATGAGGATGCACTGAGTAAATAGATGCCAAACATCTCAAATCTTAAATTTGTGTGTGCCCGTAAAAGGGCAACAAACTTCTTTCTCCTTTATTTTACATAGGTGACACTTTAAAAGCCCCCTATACTGTAGGCCATCAATTTAGTGTTACGGAGGAGGTCTGGTGCTAGAAATATTGCTGTGACTGGCAATATGTTACATGTGTATCGCAATTGGCTTTTTAATGCGTGGGCACCTGCATTTATGTTTATATGTGTGTATATGTGGGGGTGAGGGACCTTAACATGTTATGGGGTGGGGGTTATGTGTTTGAGTGTAACTTGAATTTTTTACTATTTAAAAACTTTTTTTTAACTTGATACCACTATGTGATGATTTTTTGGTGACATGTTCTCTATAATGAGACATCCAGGGTCTAAATGACCATGGATTGCTCCCCTGTGCTCCACTGAATGTAATGCAATGTAGATCGCATTACATTTGGATGGGCCCTGTGTATGGTAAAGATTAGGTAGGTTTACTTGCTTTTGAATCTTGTTTTCATTTTTGGTCATTTCCTTTTTTGTCTGATTGTTGGTTTCTTTTTGTTTTTGTTTTTTCTCATTTTTTGGGGTTGGTGACATTTGTTGTTTAATGCTGCAGCTCCCATGGATATCTGCTGTTTCTGTCTTGACCTTGCCTTCTGCCCCCCCCCCCCCCCATCTGATTCCTGCTTGATTGAGCACCTGTACAATACACAAGTGCTTATAGGCTATACCTCCTCATGTGATCTTTGCTCTACCTCTGAAAGTCATAATCGACCAAGATTTTGTGCCCTATGTCCCATACTTATACCTGCTACCTATGTTTCTGTAATTATTAATGCTATGTTCAATGTCAGGGTTCCAGGGTTGTCCTTGGAGAAGAGCTTCATTCTCAAAATTTAATCTGAACCACATTATCTGAACTAAGACCAGTTTTTGAGATTTATGTTACACCAAGGGGTTTTAGATATAGCTAAATATAGATATTTAGCCCTTCTTGGGCTATTGTCTAATGATTTTCAATTTTCAAGCCTGTGTCTCTAGTGTTTTACATGTCTTCTACATGTTTAATAATGCAAGTTTGTATGTTTATACATTTGTGTGTGTTTGTGCCCTTTAAAGTGGTTGTAAACCCTTACAAACCACTTTGACCTACAGGTAAGCCTAGATTAAGGCTTACCTGTAGGTCCAATAAATATCTCCTAAACCTACATGGTTTAGGAGATATTTAGAAAAGAAAAGGCATCGCTCTCTACGGCGCATGCGCCGTAGACAGCGGCGCGCAGGCGCACTGCGCATGCCGGGTTCACGGCGATATGTCGCTTTCCTGCGCATGTGCGGGAGTGACGTCATCGCCGCTCCAGCAAATGACAGCACTGGAGCGGCGAGACCCGGAAGTCACTCCGGGTTTTATGGCGACGCAGAAGATCGTGGATGAGGACCGATTCGGGGGCTTCTTTTTCAGGTAAGTCATTCATAATGAGCTAGTATGCTATGCTCATTATGCCTTTGCCTTGCAGGGTGTCTTTTTTATTTTTTTAATTTAAGAGGCTTTACTTCCTCTTTAAAATCCCTGCCACCCAGTTCTTTTGACTTGTATTCAATTTTATCACTTGGACAACTTTGGACCAATTGTCTGCAATGCCAGCAAGTTTGCCTGTTCTTGTGTTAGTAGGTAGAGAGATGAGTGTTTTTTTTTTTTTGCTTGACCATTTCTTGCTTCAAGCTGTGACAGTCTCCTGTAGTACTTAATTTAGGTGCTCCATTATCTCACGTTTAGCTTTCTCTGAGGGCAGATTTGTGGTGTTTTGTTGAAAAAGAGCTTGTCAGGTGTTTCCTTTTTAAATTTGTAGTGAAACTTGTGTCCTTATATAGCCCCTTGTAACTAACTCCAAAAATCTGATCTAGCATACCTTTCTCTCATTTGGTTAACATCTACTGTACACTGCTCACTGGAAATCTTTCCCAAGCAGATTCAACATGAGGTCTGTCTGGAATGCATCTGGCTTTCTGTAAAAGCTGACTGTGCTTCTTATCTCCTCTACCCATTTCTTGGGGTGTTGTCAGTTTTGCAGCTGAGAAATATAGCATCTCTGATTACACAGACTATGCAGACTCACTGACTTTGAAAAGGCAGCATGTTAGATGTTCAACTCTTAACTTGCTATGGCTTAAATCCTCATCTATTAATTGTAGTCTTGACTAACCACTTGCCGACCGCCCCCTGTATATATACGTCGGCAGAATGGCACGTACAGGCAGAACCACGTACCTGTACGTGCCATTCTTCCGGCGGGTGGGGGGTCCGATCGGACCCCCCCCGGCGGCGGGGACGGTCGGGATCGCTTCAGGAGCGATCCGGGATGAGGGGACGGCCAGTGGTTTCTGGCCACCCCCTCGCGATCGCTCCTGGCGAATCAGATGCTTCCTCTGTCTGTGTCAATCAAAACACAGGCAGAGGAAGTGATGTCACGCTCGGTGCGCCGGTCTATGTGACCGGAACGCCGAGCTGTGAACATCTAAAGGTTAGTGCACAAACAGTACACTGACACCAGTACACATAGGCACACAAAACACCCCCCTGTCACCCCCTGATCACCCCCCAGATCACCCCCTCCCCCCCCAGTCACAGTGTCACTAATTGCAGTGATCATTTTTTTACTGATCACTGCATTTAGTGTCAGTGTGACTGTAATAACTGTCAGGGCAGTTAGTTTTAGGTCCAAGGTAGCCCCCCACCCCCCCCTAATAAAGGTTTAACCCCTTGATTGCCCCCCAGGTAACCCTTTCACCCCCTTTTGCCAGTGTCACTAAGCGATCGTTTTTCTGATCGCTGTATTAGTGTCACTGCTGTCGCTAGGTAACCATTTTTTTTTTTTAGGTAACCGCCATGTTTATATAGGTTCATAAATAGGTTTATAGGTCAGGTACCCCCATATTACAACCTAAATAAAGGTTTTAACCCCTGATTGCCCCTAGAGTTAACCCTTTCACCAGTGATCACAGTATAACTGTCACTGGTGACGCTGGTTAGCCAGTTAGTTATTTCGTTATTTAGGTTCCCCGTCAGGTTTTTATATAGCGTCAGGTACCCCCATATATTACCTAATAAAGGTTTTAACCCCCTGATTGCCCCTAGTTAACCCTTTCACCCCCTTTTGCCAGTGTCACTAAGCGATCGTTTTTCTGATCGCTGCATTAGTGTCGCTAGGTAACCATTTTTTTTTTTTAGGTAACCGCCATGTTTATATAGGTTCATAAATAGGTTTATAGGTCAGGTACCCCCATATTACAACCTAAATAAAGGTTTTAACCCCCTGATTGCCCCTAGAGTTAACCCTTTCACCAGTGATCACTGTATAACTGTCACTGGTGACGCTGGTTAGCCAGTTAGTTATTTCGTTATTTAGGTTCCCCGTCAGGTTTTTATATAGCGTCAGGTACCCCCATATATTACCTAATAAAGGTTTAACCCCCTGATTGCCCCTAGTTAACCCTTTCACCCCCTTTTGCCAGTGTCACTAAGCGATCGTTTTTCTGATCGCTGCATTAGTGTCGCTAGGTAACCAGTTTTTTTTTGTATTACTGTTACGGGTGACGCTGGTTAGTTAGCTTGTTTTTTATACTGTCAGGGCACCCGCCATTTATTACCCAATAACGGTTTAACCCCCTGATCGCCCGGCGGGTGATATCAATTAGGTTTTAGGGTCAAATAAGGTCTGCGTCGCCCCAGGTTAGTGCCAGTACCGCAAACACCCACGCACAAAGCATACACCTCCCTTAGTGGCACAGTATCTGAACAGATCAATATCTGATCTGATCAGATCTATACTAGCGTCCCAGCAGTTTAGGGTTCCAAAAAAAAACGCATTGTTAGCGGGATCAGCCCAGATACCTGCTAGCACCTGCGTTTTCCCCCTCCGCCCAGCCCAGCCCACCCAAGTGCAGTATCGATCGATCACTGTCACTTACAAAACACTAAGCACACATAACTGCAGCGTTCGCAGAGTCAGGCCTGATCCCTGCGATCGCTAACATTTTTTTTGTGGTAGCGTTTTGATTCAGTCGCTTCAGTCAGGAGCTTTTTTACCTGTGAATCTCAAAAAAATAAAAAAAAATAAAATAGTTGTCGTTTTATTGTTCTCTCTCTCACTCTATTCTCTCTCTATTGTTGCTCTTTTTTTACTCCATTCTATTCTGCAATGTTTTATTATGTTTTATTATGTTTTATTATGTTTTATCATGCTTGCTTTTCAGGTATGTAATTTTGTTTACTGTGTGTTTTAGTGTTGAGCATTTTTTTGTTTTCAGGTGCGCCATTCAGTTGCAACGCGGATTTATTTATCTTGACAGCAACAGCGTTTGCTCCCACGATACATAAAGCCGCGACTCCAACGCTGTAGGAGGTGATTTCACCACCACAGTTAAAAAAAAGAGCATATATGCCGAAGCATGGGGGCAGCAGGGGGGGGGAGCGATTGGCTCCTAATGCCACGTACATACGGTCGAAATTCCGACCGTGTGTACACGGCATAACTTTTGCGGGAGGATGCCCCCATGCATCGGCATATATAAATGGTGCATGTATGCCCATCATTAGAAGTGGGTGGATGAAGGGAGGTATTCTAATGGTGGGCATACCCACCAATCAATCTCTTTTTTTCGTTCAGCCAAGAGGCTGCATGAAAAAAAAAAGATTACAATATATGTCCAGTATGTTGCTGGACTTTGAATGGTTATACCAGAATGATGCCTGCAGGTTTAGGTATCATCTTGGTATCATTCTTTTCAGCCAGTGATCGGCTTTCATGTAAAAGCAATTCTAGCGGGTAATTAGCCTCTAGACTGCTTTTACAAGCAGTGGGAGGGAATGTCCCCCCTCCCGGATATAAACCGCGCCATTGGGAAATTGGGAAAGCATTTTATCACACCAATCTTGGTGTGGTCAGATGCTTTGAGGGCAGAGGAAAGATCTAGGGTCTAATAGACCCCAATTTTTTCAAAAAAAGAGTACCTGTCACTGCCTATTGCTATCATAGGGGATATTTACATTCCCTGAGATAACAATAAAAATCATAACAAAGAAAAAAAATGGAAGGAACAGTTTAAAAATAAAATAAAAAAGCTAAATAAATAAAAAAAAAAACAAAAAAAAAAAAAAAAAAGCACCCCTGCCCCCCCTTCTCTTGCGCAAAGGCGTACACAAGCGTTGGTCTGGCGTCATATGTAAACAGCAATTGCACCATGCATGTGAGGTATCACCGCGAAGGTCAGATCGAGGGCAGTAATTTTAGCAGTAGACCTCCTCCGTGAATCTAATGTGGTATCATGTAAAGGCTTTTAAAGGCTTTTAAAAATGTATGTAGTTTGTCGCCACTGCGTGTTTGTGCGCAATTTTAAAGCATGTCGTGTTTGGTATCCATGTACTCGGCCTAAGATCATATTTTTTATTTCATCAAAAATTTGAGCAATATAGTGTGTTTTAGTGCATTAAAATAAAAAAAAGTGTATTTTTTCCACAAAAAATGCGTTTGAAAAATCGCTGCGCAAATACTGTGTGGAAAAAAAAAATGCAACACCCACCATTTTAATCTGTAGGGCCTTTGCTTTAACAATATATATAGTGTTTGGGGGTTCAACGTAATTTTCTTGCAAAAAAAAAATATGTTTTCATGTAAACAAAAAGTGTCAGAAAGGGCTTTGTCTACAAGTGGTTAGAAGAGTGGGTGACGTGTGACATAGGCTTCTAAATGTTGTGCATAAAATGCCAGGACAGTTCAAACCCCCCCCAAATGACCCCATTTTGGAAAGTAGACACCCCAAGCTATTTGCTGAGAGCAATGTTGAGCCCATTAAATATTTTTTTTTTTTGTCCCAAGAGATTGAATAATGAAAAAAAAAAAAATATATATATTTTTTTTACAAAAAGTTGTCACTAAATGATATATTGCTCAAACATGTCATGGGCATATGTGGAAATACACCCCAAAATACATTCTGTTGCTTCTCCTGAGTACGGGGATACCACATGTGTGGGACTTTTTGGGAGCCTAGCTGCGTACGGAACCCCAAAAACCAATCACCGCCTTCAGGCTTTCTAAGGGTGTAATTTTTTTATTTCACTTCTCACTGCCAATCACAGTTTCGGAGGCCATGGAATGCCCAGATGGCATAAAACCCCCCAAAATGACCCCATTTTGGAAAGTAGACACCCCAAGCTATTTGCTGAGAGGTATTGTGAGTATTTTGCAGATCTCGCTTTTTGTCACAAAGTTTTGAAAATTGAAAAAAGAAAAAAAATTTTTTTTTTTCTTTACTTTCTTCATTTTCAAAAACAAATGAGAGCTGTAAAATACTCACCATGCCTCTCAACAAATAGCTTGGGGTGTCTACTTTCCAAAATGGGGTCATTTGGGGGGGTTTTGTGCTATTTTGGCATTTTATGGCCTTCGAAACGGTGATAGGTAGTGAGGAGTGAAATCAAAAATTTGCACCCTTAGAAATCCTGAAGGCGGTGCTTGGGTTTCGGGGCCCCGTACGCGGCTAGGCTCCCAAAAAGTCCCACACATGTGGTATCCCCATACTCAGGAGAAGCAGCAAAATGTATTTTGGGGTGCAATTCCACATATAACTATGGCATGTGTGAGCAATATATCATTTAGTGACAACTTTTTGAAAAAAAAAAAAATCTTTTTTATTTTTGTCTTTATTCAATCACTTGGGACTAAAAAAAAAAATATTCAATGGGCTCAACATGCCTCTCAGCAAATAGCTTGGGGTGTCTACTTTCCAAAATGGGGTCATTTGGGGGGGTTTTGTACTTCTCTGCCATTTTAGCACCTCAAGAAATGAAATAGGCAGTCATAAATTAAAAGCGGTGTAAATTCCAGAAAATGTACTCTAGTTTGTAGACGCTATAACTTTTGCGCAAACCAATAAATATACGCTTATTGGCATTTTTTTTACTAAAGACATGTGGCTGAATACATTTTGGCCCAAATGTTTGACTAAAATTGAGTTTATTAGATTTTTTTTATAACAAAAAGTAGAAAATCTCTTTTTTTTTCAAAATTTTCGCTCTTTTTCCGTTTATATCGCAAAAAATAAAAATCACAGAGGCAATCAAATACCATCAAAAGAAAGCTCTATTTGTGGGAAGAAAAGGACGCAAATTTCGTTTGGTTACAAAATTGCATGACCGCGCAATTACCAGTTAAAGTAGTGCAGTGCGAAATTGAAAAAAGACCTCTGGTCCTTTGGCTGCCAAATGGTCCGGGGCTGAAGTGGCTAAACAGCCTTGCTCATGCCACTAATGCAGCACTAAGGAACAACATGTTAGCAGTAATTTACGTTATTCTTTTTTATATATATATATATACAGTGGCTTGCGAAAGTATTCGGCCCCCTTGAACTTTTCAACCTTTTGCCACATTTCAGGCTTCAAACATAAAGATATAAAATTTTAATTTTTTGTGAAGAATCACCAACAAGTGGGACACAATTGTGAAGTGGAACGAAATCTATTGGATATTTTAAACCTTTTTTAGCAAATAAAAAACTGAAAAGTGGTGCGTGCAAAATTATTCGGCCCCTTTACTTTCAGTGCAGCAAACTCACTCCAGAAGTTCAGCAAGGATCTCTGAATGATCCAATGTTGTCCTAAATGACTGATGGTGATAAATAGAATCCACCTGTGTGTAATCAAGTCTCTGTATAAATGCACCTGCTCTGTGATAGTCTCAGGGTTCTGTTGAAAGCGCAGAGAGCATCATGAAGACCAAGGAACACACCAGGCAGGTCCGTAATACTGTTGTGGAGAAGTTTAAAGCCGTATTTGGATACAAAAAGATTTCCCAAGCTTTAAACATCCCAAGGAGCACTGTGCAAGCGATCATTTTGAAATGGAAGGAGTATCAGACCACTGCAAATCTACCAAGACCTGGCTGTCCCTCTAAACTTTCAGCTCAGACAAGGAGAAGACCATGATCACTCTGGATGAACTGCAGAGAACTACAGCTGAGGTGGGAGAGTCTGTCCATAGGACAGCAATCAGTCGTACACTGCACAAATCTGGCCTTTATGGAAGAGTGGCAAGAAGAAAGCCATTTCTCAAAGATATCCATAAAAAGTCTCATCTAAAGTTTGCCACAAGCCACCCGGGAGACACACCAAACATGTGGAAGAAGGTGCTCTGGTCCGATGAAACCAAAATCGAACTTTTTGGCCACAATGCAAAACTATATGTTTGGCGTAAAAGCAACACAGCTCATCACCCTCAACACACCATCCCACTGTCAAACATGGTGGTGGCAGCATCATGGTTTGGGCCTGCTTTTCTTCAGCAGGGGCAGGGAAGATGGTTAAAATTGAGGGGAAGATGGATGCAGCCAAATACAGGACCATTCTGGATGAAAACCTGTTGGAGTCTGCAAAAGACCTGAAACTGGGACGGAGATTTATCTTCCAAAAAGACAATGATCCCAAACATACAGCAAAATCTACAAAGGAATGGTTCACAAATAAACGTATCCAGGTGTTAGAATGGCCAAGTCAAAGTCCAGACCTGAATCCAATCGAGAATCTGTGGAAAGAGCTGAAAACTGCTGTTCACAAGCGCTCTCCATCCAACCTCACTGAGCTCGAGCTGGTTTGCAAGGAAGAATGGGCAAGAATTTCAGTCTCTCGATGTGCAAAACTGATAGAGACATACCCCAAGCGACTTGCAGCTGTAATCGCAGCAAAAGGTGGCTCTACAAAGTATTAACGCAAGGGGGCCGAATAATTTTGCACGCCCCACTTTTCATTTTTTTATTAGTTAAAAAAGTTTCAAAAATCCAAAAGATTTTGTTCCACTTCACAATTGTGTCCCACTTGTTGGTGATTCTTCACAAAAAAATAAAAATTGTACATCTTTATGTTTTGAAGCCTGAAATGTGGCAAAAGGTTGAAAAGTTCAAGGGGGCCAAATACTTTCGCAAGCCACTGTATATATATATGTATATATATATATATATATATATATATATATATATATATATATACAGTGGTGTGAAAAAGTGTTTGCCCCCTTCCTCATTTCCTGTTCCTTTGCATGTTTGTCACACTTAAGTGTTTCGGAACATCAAACCAATTTAAACAATAGTCAAGGAAAACACAAGTAAACACAAAATGCAATTTGTAAATGAAGGTGTTTATTATTAAAGGTGAAAAAAAATCCAAACCATCATGGCCCTGTGTGAAAAAGTGATTGCCCCCTAAACCTAATAACTGGTTGGGCCACCCTTAGCAGCAACAACTGCAACCAAGCGTTTGCGATAACGTGCAATGAGGCTTTTACAGCGTCCTGGAGGAATTTTGGCCCACTCATCTTTGCAGAATTGTCCTAATTCAGTTACATTAGAGGGTTTTCGAGCATGAACAGCCTTTTTAAGGTCATACCACAACATCTCAATAGGATTCAGGTCAGGACTTTGGCTAGGCCACTCCAAAGTCTTCATTTTGTTTTTCTTCAGCCATTCGGTGGTGAACTTGCTGGTGTGTTCGTTTCAGTGTTCGTTTCAGCTTGAGTACACGAACAGATGGTTGGACATTCTCCTTCAGGATCTCTTGGTAGACAGCAGAATTCATAGTTCCTTTTATCACGGCAAGTCTTCCAGGTCCTGAAGCAGCAAAACAGCCCCAGACCATCACACTACCACCACCATATTTTACTGTTGGTATAATGTTCTTTTTCTGAAATGCAATGTTCCTTCTACGCCAGATATACTTGGACACACACCTTCCAAAGAGTTCCACTTTTGTCTCATCGGTCCACAGAATGTTGTCCCAAAAGTCTTGGGGATCATCAAGATGTGTTGTGGAGAAATTGAGATGAGCTTTGATGTTCTTTTTGCTCAGCAGTGGTTTTCTCCTTGGAACTCTGCCATGCAGGCCATTTTTGCCCAGTCTTTTCCTGATGGTGGAGGCATGAACGCTGACCTCAACTGAGGCAAGTGAGGCCTGCAGTTCCTTGGACGTTGTTGTGGGGTCTTTTGTGACCTCTTGGATGAGTCGTCGCTGCGCTCTTGGGGTAATTTTGGGTGGCCGGCCACTCCTGGGAAGGTTCACCACTGTTCCATGTCTTCGCCATTTGTGGATAATGGCTCTCACTGTGGTTCGCTGGATTCCCAAAGCTTTGGAAATGGCTTTATAACCCTTTCCAGACTGATAGATCTCAATTACTTTCTTTCTCAATTGTTCCTGAATTTATTTGGGTCTCGGCATGATGTGTAGCTTTTAAGGATCTTCTGGTGGACCTTACTGTGTCAAGCAGCTCCTATTTAAGTGATGCCTTGATTGTGAACAGGTGTGGCAATAATCAGGCCTGGGTGTGGCTAGAGAAATTGAACTCAGGTGTGGACAACCACAGTTATAGTATGTTTTAACAAGGGGGGCAATCACTTTTTCACACAGGGCCATGATGGTTTGGATTTTTTTCACCTTTAATAATAAACACCTTCATTTACAAATTGCATTTTGTGTTTACTTGTGTTGTCCTTGACTATTGTTTAAATTGGTTTGATGTTCCGAAACACTTAAGTGTGACAAACATGCAAAGGAACAGGAAATGAGGAAGGGGGCAAACACTTTTTCACACCACTGTATATATATATTTATATTTATATTTATTTATTTATTTATTTATTTTTTAAGATTTTCAATATTTCAAGACAGGAACAAAACAAGTGAATGTAGATTGTTGTCATACATTTAGGCATATCAGGGTGAACAAAAGCTCAGAATCGATAATACTTAGTTTGACTCAGACAAAAATGCATAGCATTTCATCAAAGTATCAATTATATAAATTAATCATTTTATTGAGTGGTGATCAGCAGGAAGAAACTGAAGGGGTGAGAACATGTAGAAATGTTTCTCTGAAGGAGTTAGATGACGAAACGCGGTAGGAAACTGTTCCCCTGAGTGTGCTCATTAGAGTCATCAGTGACACCTGCTCAAATGAGAAAATTGATTGCCTTTACTTGCTAAAGGTGTATGTTTTTTTTTTTTCTTCTATGGGTAAATGGATCCTTCATATTCCCTTTCTCACCCAAAGTACTTTCATGTTTCATACATGTGATTGACGTGGATCCCTTTTAGCTCACCCTCTCTGTCCCACATGAGGCAGCCCCAGTGGATGTGCGTTGGCCCCTGGGATGTATCCTCATCCGAGTCCGGGGTGGACTAGCAGTTTGGTGACAGCCCTATTCTTGCAACCATCTATATTCAACCATTTTTTTCTATTGTTGATCTATTATGTAAGTATAGCATGGACTATGTAATATGACAGTGTGTTGATTCCAAAATAATACTACCTAATGTGATTGAAAAAGGAGTTTTTCTTAAATATGTCGGGTTTTCTCTCTCTACAAAAATTCAAGCCACGACAGGCATACTAAATAAATGTTTTTATATATTATGAACACATGGGCTTTTAAGACTTTTAGCCATGTTTATGTATGAACATTCATACAGTATTCTGTGTGTGTATTTATATACTCTGTGGATCATTTGCAATAAATTTGGCACACCAGCTTTTTATTGAAATGCACATGATTGTCATATCTGCCTTAAAGTCCCATAAACAGGGTTTTGTATGTTTGTTTTAGTTAAGCTAGCGATGTTGGTAGTAAGAAATTTTACCAACCCATTTCTTCTAATGAGTCGTATTAGTCTTCTAGCAACAGTCAGAATGTGATTTCCTGGGAAAGGCAAACCATAAAGTCAGTGAATAGGATATGGAGGCAAGGATACACCCAAAACTTGTACCAGTACAGGATCTCCTCACTTAATGACCAGGTGCCGTTCCAGTGACCAGGTTGTTAAACGAAATGGTCGTTAAACGAGGAGCCACAAGTAATCAATATTTTAAGCATTCTTAACTACTGTACTGTACTATATTCAGAAAAAAAGGTCTAAACACAAAACTCCAACCTAATAATGTTGTTTTAATTAGCATAAGTACAGAACACAAAAATATAAACAACAAAAATAGCCTGGCCACATCGCAATAAATGTTTAGACAATGGTGGGTTGTAGGCCTGTAAAACCTAATAGGACTTAGCAGCTATATTTTGCCCATATTTTATCCCACAATGGTGGGGGTATGGGACTATAAAGCGTATTTTCCCATATAATCATATGTAGATGAGGTTATTTGATTATTAGCTGGGTTTTATGCACTACTTTATAAATAGGAGAGAGGTTTGGGAGGGGCCTTGTGCACATATATATTCAAATCGATCTAGAGTTAAAGAAAGTTGTTTAGTGAGAAAATTATGTTACAACTGTAAATAAGAGTTTAAAGTCCTTGGGTGGACATTTGCTTTCTAGAGAATAAATCTTCAAAGGGATACAACTTGTGAGCGGTAGGGTGGATAAAATGTCATATTTGGAATAAGTTAGCTTGTTCCCAGAGTAGCATCCACACAGTAGACAAGCTATTCACAATTTCTAGATTCTAAAAAAAATGGTTAGGCATGAAAACAGAGATATGAGAGAGTAAGATTGCTTACATTTTTTCCATCTCTGTAGTGAGAAAACCAAAGTTTCAGGGAAGCTAGACTGCTTTAATTATTAGGCCACATCAATGGATTATGATGTACTAGAAACAATTGACTGTGTTCTAGTTTTGTCCAATAACTGAGAGCATTATTATTATTATACAGGATTTATATAGCACCAACAGTTTGAGCAGCAATGCTTTACAATAAAGGGAGACAATACACATCAACAGTAAAATTCAAAACACGAGGATTAGAGGAGCCCTGCTCCTGCAAGCTTACAATCTAAAGCCCCATACACACGGTCGTACAATCCGCGGACCAGGTCGGTCGGATCCTGTCCGTCATACTTTGTCTGATGTTGGTTTTGCGTACACACGGTCGGACAAAGTTGTCGGAAAATCCGATCATTCTGAACGTGGTGACGTTTGTTGCCTACGACGGGACTACGTAGAGGCTAGTAGCCAATAGTTTTGGTCTTGTAATGTGATCTGAGCATGCGTAGCACTTTGTCCGGTCGGACAACCGTACACACGATCGGATTTGGTGTGATCGGACCGTGTTGTCGGCAAATCTTTCCAGCAGGAGATAAGACTTTGTCCGTCGGACAATACGACGTACACTGCCCGATGGTGCATACACACGGTCTGATTTTTCAACAACATTGTCCGATCGGACAGAATCCATGAAAAAGTCCGACCGTGTGTATGGGGCTTAAGAGGGAGGGGCTGGTGAAACAAAAGGTAGGGACTGTGATTTGGTTGTTAGCTGGAGGAAGGATAAGCCTCCCTGAAAAGATGAGTTTTCAGGGATAGCCTAAAAGTGGACAGAGTAGGAGATAACCGGACATATTGGGGTAGTGAGTTCCAAAGGATGGGCAGTTGATGAAGTCCTGGAGATGAGCATGGGAGGAGGAGACATAGGAGCTAGAGAGCAGAAGGTCTTGGGAGGAGTGGAGAGGACGGTTTGTGTGATATTTGGAGATAAGATTGGTTATGTAGCTCAGGGCAGAGTTGTGAATGGCTTTGTATGTTATTGTTAGTGTTTTGAATTTTATTCGTTGGGCAATGGGAAGCCAGTGGAGGGATTGGCGGACACTGAATGGTTGGTAAGGTGGATGAGTCTGGCAGTGGCATTCATGATAGACTGAAGAGGGGATAGCTTGTGGAGAGGTATGCCAATGAGGAGGAGTTACAATAGTCATGGCGAGAGATAACAAGGGAGTGAATAATTTGCTTAGTGATGTCAAAGGTAAGAAAGGGGCGTATTTTGGAGATGTTTCAAAGGTGAAGTCTGCACGATTTTTGGACAGTGATTGGATTTGGGGCTGAAAGGACAGATCAGAGTCTAGGATTACACCTTACATTGAGTTTGAGGAAGTGGTGTGACATCCATGTTGATATGTCAGTTAGTAAGTTAGTAATTTGAGAGGAGACCGAAGGAATGAGGTAAGGAATAGAGAGATAGATTTGTGTGTCGTCAGCATAGAGGTGGCACTGGAAGCCATGGGAGTTTATTAACAGGCCAAGGGAGGAGGTGGAGAAGAGAAGGGGTCTGAGGATAGAACCTTGAGGTACTCCTATAGAAAAAAGAAGTGGTGAGGAGGAAACAGAGTTTTATAGGTTGCAGTGAAGCAGCCTGTGATAGGTAGGAGGAGAGCCAAGAGAGAGCAGAGTCTTGAAGGCCAAGAGAGTGGAGTTTTTTGAGGAGGTGAGGATGGTCAACAGTATCAAATGCTGCAGAGAGGTTGAGAAGTATGAGTATGCAGTAGTGGCCATTGGTTTTAGCAGTTAGTGGGTCATTAGTGAGTTTCAGTAGGGCAGTGTCAGTGGAGTGTAGCAAGCGGAAGCCAGACTGTAAGGGGTCAAGAAGGTTGTTGTCAGTGAGGTAGGAGCTAAGACGGTTGTAGACTAAGCATTCTAAAAGTTTTGACACAAACGGGAGCAAGGAGATGGGTCTTAAGTTGTTCAGGCTGGTGGGATCCAATGAGGGCTTTTTAAGTATGGGGGTGATCAGGGCAGGTTTTAGAGGGGAGGGGGTGGTGCCATTAGAGTGAGAAATTGAAGATGTGAGTGAGGGAGAAACAGATAGAAGAAGAGGGTGACCGTAGTAGATGTGAGGGAACAGGATCCAGGGGACAGGTGGTAAGGTGGGTCTCTGAGAAAACTTTAGAGACCTCTTCGGTAGTAGCAAGGTCAAAACAGGAGTGTTGAGAGTGGATTTGTACAGGGTATGTTAAGTGGGTTAGATGTCTGTGCAGTGGAGATGTCCCCACGAATTGCATCAATCTTGTCTTTAAAGTGATTGGCAATCTCGTGAGCAGTGAGCAAGCTACTGGGTGGAGATGGTGGTGGAGAAAGTAGAGAGTTAAAAGTAGAGAAGAGACAATGAGGACTGGAGGACAGAGTATTAATGAGGGTGACAAAGTAGATTTGTTTGGCAGCATGGACAGAGGAATTGTATTTTAAGAAGGCAGATTTATATTGGGTGAATGAATGCTAGGAGGTTTTACCCAACACTGACTCCAGTGCTCAGCTATGTCTCTTAAGTTTTCTGGTGTTGTCGGTCTGCCAAGGTTGTAAGGGTCTGGGCCTGACATTTTGTGTAGTGAGAGGAGCAAGAGAGTCCATTGAGGATGAAAGTGAACTGTTGTAGATAGAGGTGGCCAGGTCAGGGCAAGACAGGGGTGAGATTTTGTCATGGAGGTGGTCAGTTGCAGAGTAGAAAAGAGAAGGAATAAAGTGGCAAAGGTTTCTGTGGGTAATTATTTTCTGCTTGGTGGGACAGGTGGTTGGAGACAAGCACAATTTGAAAGTTATGAGGTTGCGGTCAGAGAGAGGAAATTCGCCTGTTCGGTGAACCCAAAACTTTGTGGGCAGTTCGCGTCAAATTCGTGTGAAACGAACGGCACCGCCAGTCGCAGTGCATTGCTGGCTGATGAGTGGCCACACGTGCCCTAAGACCCTGCATGCTTGGTCAATCACAGCCCCGGCAGCGAGGAGAGCCATAATTGGCCACAGGTAGGATGCCTGTGGCCAATTATAGCTCAGGGGGGTTTAGTACACGCCCCACACTACATAAGGCCGCCAGCGCGGCGGCCTTGTGTAGTGTGTTGCGGCATTCATAGAAAGAAGAATAGGCAGGGACAGTGTCCGCTGTGCTTTACTTCTTTAGATAGCGCTGTTACAGTGGGTGTAGTGTTCAGTGTTCAGGGAGTTCAGGAAGAGAGCAGGATAGGCAGGGACAGTGTCAGCTACCCCCTCATTGCTGGTGTTGTGTAGTTGTTTTGTGCAACACAGGCATCTGCCTAATATTCAGTCAGTGTAGTGTGCCTCCTGCACACTGCACAGCATACACCTGAATCTACCCCCTCATTGCTGGTGTTGTGGTGTTGCTGGTGTTGTGTAGTTGTTTTTTGCAACACAGGCATCTGCCTAATATTCAGTCAGTGTAGTGTGCCTCCTGCACACTGCACAGCATACACCTGAATCTACCCCTTCATTGCTGGTGTTGTGTAGTTGTTTTGTGCAACACAGGCATCTGCCTAATATTCAGTCAGTGTAGTGTGCCTCCTGCACACTGCACAGCATACACCTGAATCTACTCCCTCATTGCTGGTGTTGTGTAGTTGTTTTGTGCAACACAGGCATCTACCTAATATTCAGCCAGTGTAGTGTGCAGGAGGCACACTGCACAGCATATACCTGAATCTACCCCCTCATTGCTGGTGTTGTGTAGTTGATTTGTGTAACGCAGGCATCACCAGTGCCTAAGGCCCAATTTTTAAGCCCCTGTTTAACAGGGGCGTGTAATTACAATTCTTGATCTAATAATTCACAGCAGGGCCCATTCATGCACCCATCAAGAGTAACTGTGAGGGCTTACAATGTTGTAGCAACACAGTCCACCACCACCACCACCAAAGGCCCAATTTTTCTGCCCCTGTTCTACAGGGGCATGCAATTACAATTCTTGATCTAATAATTCACAGCAGGGCCCATTCATGCACCCACCAAGAGTAACTGTGAGGTCTTACAGTGTTGTAGCACCAGCACCACCACCAAAGGCCCATATTTTCTTACCACTGTTCAACAATGGCATGTAATTACAATTCCTGATATAATAGTTCACAGCAGGGCGTTCCAGCGCCCACCAAGAGTAACTGTGAGGGCTTACAGTGTTGTGGCAACACCAACGTCTAAGGGGCAAATTTCTGCAGAGTATATACGGCAGGCCCCTACTTTCAAACATCCAACTTACAAACGACTCCTACTTGCAAACGGAAGGAGACAACAGGTGAGAGGAAATCTACCCCTAGGAAGGGAAATTCTCTCCTGTAAGAGTTAATATGGGAAAAAGGTGTCTCCTCTCTACCGATACTTTATCACCAATCCTTGTTTCAATAAAAACCCCACTTTTCCAAAAACATTTGTCATTGGGACGGAAAAGGAGGTGAAATGTTCTGAACAGGTGCACAGACAGCAAAACAAATGTTACAGGATAACCCTTCCCTATGTTCTCCAGAAAGCTGCAGCTACACTTAAAAATGTACCTGTTACAAATTACAAACAGAACAAACCTACAGTCCCTGTCTTGTTTGCACCGCCTGTATACTGCTGTTCAGAGTATATAGGGTTTTAGGTATAGGGTTTTATTTTGGGTGCGGAGTTCCCCTTAATATCCATACAAGACCCAAAGGGGCTGGTAATGGGCTGGGGTAGAGGGGGTGATGGGGTTGCCATGCCATTTTTCTCAAATATTTTCATCCATATTGTCAGGACAAGACATGACATTAAAGCTGCAAGCTGTTTTAAATGGCTTTTTTTTTCCTTTACAAATGTCATTTTGTGCAGGGACCGTTCTAAACACGGGAAACACATGCCACTTCACAGGCATACTTTAGACACCCCCCAGGTACCATATTTAAAGGAATATTTCACTTTATTTTTCACTTTATGCATCATTAAAATGACTGCTCCAGAAAAAACATCAGTTTTTAAAACTTCTTTTTGCATTGATACATGTCCCCTGGGGAAGGACCCGGGTTCCCAAACGCTGTTTAGGACAATAACATGCATATTAGCCATTATAATTAGCACTTTAGATTTTGAACGTTCGCCTCCATTGTATTTAATAGGGTTCTAACGTTCGCGTGAACTTTCGGTCCATTTGCAGGTTCTGGTGCGAACCAAACCGGGGGGGTGTTTGGCTCATCCCTACTGAGTATACTGAGATGAGTATACTGAGATGACCACATATGGGCATGTGTACAGTAAGTTTAACTTCTGAGGTAGGAAATGAGTACAAGGCTTGGATTACTTTAAAAAGTGGACCATTACGTTTGAAATGCCATAGGAAAGAAAGATGGCCATCCTAGCCTATTAAAAGCTTTTTGGGCATCTAAGCTCAGTAGCAAGGCAGGAATATTTACATTTAATTACCAAGTCTATTAAATCTATGGTCAGCTGGGTATTATTACTCGCTTGTCTAGGCAATACAAATCCAACTTGGTCTCTATTAATTAGTCTAGGCAATATCTTTAACTTTTAACCTTAACCAAGCTTTTAAGAAACTGACATTACTTAACTTTTCTTTGGAGTGCATTACAAACTCCATATACTGTAATTTGGCTGATGTAACTCTGCTGCTTTTTTGTTCCCATATCTGTCACATCCAGCCCCCCCCCCCCACCCTCTGGCCCCCCACCCTCTGGCCCTACCCCTTTCTACCTATTTCCACACATTGTTTCTCACGTTCAGTTACAGGCACTAGGCATTAAAGTTTTACATATGCAATATGTGTTTAGAATCTATGTGTAAGTTACCTGTATACTATTGTATAGTATATTATTCAAAAGTATTAAAACATATATGCAATTTCTTAAAGTGATTGGAAAGTATTTTTTTTTAAATAACAACCATGTCATACTTATCTGCTCTGTGCAATGATTTTGCACAGAGTGGACCAGAACCCCCTCTACTTGCGTCCTCCACTGGTGCTCCTGACTCCTCCTCTTCTTGATAGTACTCCATAGGAAGCTGCTTCCTATGAGGTACTACCTCCGGCTCACTCCCGAGCCTTGCTGCCTGCATCTATAGACAGACAGTGCAGCTCGGCCCCGCCCCCCCCCACTCCCTCATCACAGGATTTGACTAACAGAAACATGGGCCAATGGCTCCCACTGCCTCAGCAAAGCCTGTGAGAGCTGCTACAGATAGGCACAGCACTGGATCAAGTAAGGACTAAAGGGTATAAAAAGGGTGATACTGTTACCTAAACATTACCTAAACTTTTTATCCTAATGCAGAAAAGAGATACAAATGTTTAGGCTTTAAAACCACTCTAATGATGCATGAAAAGTTTTTTTTCACCTTCATAAATACAAAATCTATTTTAACACAGACATTTCACAAAAATAACAATTTTTTCTAGTATAATCATAGCTTCCAATTTCATGTCATTTAATGTCTCTAACTGGCTTTCTTTACTAACTACTATTATTCCTAATGATACATTGACAATATATGAATATACTGAGACGGAGGAATGTGTAACATTGATATGGGTGCTTATCTCCACTGACATCTGGAGTGACAGCTCTGTGATATAACATTGGAGAACTAGAAAGATAGTATTATGATTGATAGATTAATAATACCCATCACAAAATATTGGTATTATGTACGGATGTGAAACATCTGCAGGAACTGTTACTGTATCTCATGATACAAAGACACGTTAGAATGAGGTAATTCAATTAAAGCCAAACTCTCCTTGAATTCTAGATAATCCACTATGATATGTTTACCTGTGACAATCCTGAGATATTTCTGCTTAAACATTCCTACCTTTAGAAAATATTGGCTATGTGTCACAAATTAATGTTATAACAGAAAACAAGTGTACTTCAGGAATTAAAAAAAAAAACTTTGTCTTGTCATTATTCTTGGTATTTTGGTTGAAAATTTCAGTTGCAAGTGATAGCACCATCCTATCAATCCTTTAATAAAGTGTCAGTCTACCCAAAATTGATATTTCAGTTTTTGGTAGATGACTGATCAATGTATACTGTATAAACAATGACAACAGTTGCGGGCACTAAAATAATATTAAAAGAAAACTAGCCCACTCCAGAAGCATTTGAAACGGCCAGTCATGTACTAATTTATGGTAATGTATGTTTTCAGAAGATTTCATAGTTACATGGTTAGCTAGGATGAAAAAAGACATAAATCCATCCAGTTCAACCAATAATCACACAATCAATTTCACAGCATTCTATGTGTGTTTCTTAGTCATTGTAAAAGTCATTTAGGCATGTTCAATTAGTAAGTTTAATCTTAAAATGTATTTAAAAATTTTGGAAGATAACGAATAGCTTAATTATGGTACCTGTCAATTTCTTATTACTATTAGTCTACTAGTGAGATATTGGCACTTTTTTAGGTCTAGGGACCTGATGCTGGGACCATTATAAGGGGGTCCCATTTTCCCATATAGATATCCACTATATTACCAAAAGTATCTGGACGCCTGCGTTTGCACGCACATGAACTTTAATGGCATCCCAGTCTTAGTCCGTAGGGTTCAATATTTAGTTGGCCCACCCTTTGCAGCTATAACAGCGTCAACTCTTCTGGGAAGGCTGCCCACAAGGTTTTTTGGAGTGTGTCTATGGGAATGCTTGACCATTCTTCCAGAAGCCAGGAAGTCAGGCACAGATGTGGACGAGAAGGCCTGGCTCACATTCTCTACTCGAATTCATCCCAAAGGTGTTCTATTGGGCTGAGGTCTGGACTCTGTGCAGGCCAGTCAAGTTCCTCCACCCCAAACTCGCTCACTCGCAACATTCCCATAGATACACTCCTAAACCTTGTGGACAGCCTTCCCAGAAGAGTTGAAGCTGTTATAGCTGCAAAGAGTGGGCCAACTTAATATTGAACCCTACGGACTAAGACTGGGATGCCATTAAAGTTCATGAACGTGTAAAGGCAGGCATGCCAATACTTTTAGTAATATAGTGTATTTATTTCACATTATAAAGAATTATATAGGAGATGCTGGACTACGCATAAATGGATGGAAATATTTTAAAACTTTCAAGTTTACAGAAACGTAGTTTGCTAAACAAATACGGCAACCACTCCAGTCAGTCTATAACTAGCTTTTTAAAGTAAGGTCTGCATGCAAGGTTTTTGCACAGAGAAAACACAGTACAAAAAATGTCCACTTACATACTAGCTAGCCAGCAAAAAAGTTAAGGACCACAATATACAAAATGGGCCTTGACGAGGCTGTGGTTTCCACATATATTTGGAAATGTTGTGCAACTAAAGCCTTTGTATTTACCTTTAATTGTTAGACACTGCAATTAGATTTTTTTTTTTTTTTTTTTGCTGGCTAGCTGGTAAGTGAGCTGGGACATTTTTGCACTGTGTTTTTAATATATTGTTTGGCACGATTGCCATTTGATTTAGCTTGAAAGATTTGGTGTGACACACTTAAAACAGTATTAAATCCAAAATCTAAAATTTACCATATTGCAGCTTAGCAATCCTTACATGTGGGGGCTGCATTGGTTTTCTTTTTTCCCTTTGTTTTCTTCTGGTGGTCTGGCCAGTAACACATCTCCTGTATTAGGGTTCCTACACTTTTTATGAAGGAGCAACAGAGGCGCCTTTGGACAGCAGCATTGTTAATCTATGAGGAGGGGAGTGTAAGATTCACTAGCAGATTTAGATAGACTAACAGATTAGGGCGAAACTCAGGCTACTGGCTACTACTGAAGAGATTACAAAACTTTTCTCAGATGCCCACCTAACCAATTGTCCCTTGGATCCTGTTCCCTCACAACTACTACGGTCATCATCTTCTTATATCCTATACTTCCTCACTGACATCTTCAATCTCTCCCTCTCTAGTGGCACCTTCCCCTCCCCTCTAAAACATGCGCAGATCACTACCATACTTAAAAAGCCCTCACTGGACCTCACCAGCCTGAACAACTTAAGACCCATCTCATTGCTCCCATTCACCTCTAAACTTCTAAAACGGTTAGTCTACAACCATCTTAGCTCCTACCTCAGTGAAAATAACCTTCTTGACCCCTTACAGTCTGGCTTTTGCTCTCAGAACTCTATGGAAACTGTAACAAAAAAACTGGCCACTGCCCACACCTAAAACTGGCCTTCACAGTGAGGAGCCCATTGAGGACATATACATATAAAACAAAGACAATTCCATAGCTCAACTTACCAACCAGTCTGCTGATCAACCAAATTAACCTGTCTAGCCGTCTGTTAAAAGCAGGGGTTTAGTAAGCACACATTTGCAAACGCATGTGAAAGCTGCAAGGCCTCGTCACGGCACCCTGCTTTGCTTGCAGTCCTAACACTACACATTTGCAAACGCATGTGAAAGCTGCAAGGCCTCGTCACGGCACCCTGCTTTGCTTGCAGTCCTAACACTACAATTTTTTTTTAAGTGTCTCCACAGTGGAAGCACATGCATGGAATGGATATATGTGGGACAGGTGGGCCTGGAGACTGCCCAAGCCCCCTTAAAGGAACAGGAGCACACTTGACACCCAGCAGGAGCACAATGGCAGCGAAGGTGCCCAGTGTGTCCACGGACCATATATACAAACAGTAACAAAAAACTGGCCACTGCCCACACCGAAAACTGGCCTTCACAGTGAGGAGCCCATGGAGGGCATATACATGTAAAACAAAGACAATTCCATAGCTCAACTCACCAACCAGTCTGCTGACCAACCAAATTAACCTGTCTAACCGTCTGTTAAAAGCAGGGGTTTAGTTAGCACACATTTGCGAATGCATGTGCAAGCTGCAAGACCTCGTTGCGGCACCCTGAGTTGCTTGCAGTCCTAACATTACAAATTTATAAGTGTCTCGACAGTGGAAGCACATGCATGGAAGGGATATATGTGGGACAGGTGAACCTGGAGTCTGCCCAAGCCCCTTTAAAGGAACAGGAGCACACTGGACACCCAGCAGGAGCACAATGGCAGCGAAGGTGCCCAGTGTGTGCCCGATGCCGATGCGAGTGCCCAGCTTGCTACAAATTGCAACAAGCCAGTGGGTCATGCCAGTGGGTCATGTCATGACCACATTTGGTTAATGACATCACCCAGCTCCCAGCCCTTTTGTTTACATACAGCTATGGAGCTGGGAAGTGTTAATCACAACAAGCAGACTTTGGGAGCATAATAAGTGTCAGTAGATCAATATATAAAGAGAGGTGAATACTGCGCTAACCATATAAAACAAAAAAAAAAACCCAAACAAAACCAAGAAGCTGCTAGAGGTGAGATACACACAGGAGTAAATAAAAAAAAAATGTAGCAGCGCTGACAAACAATTACCAGTGTATTAACCCAATAATTAAATGAATGTGTTTGAAAGGTATATTATTTACCACATACATAAATTAATCATAGAGAAAATGCAAGATCAATGCCATCAATACCTATACCTATACCAATGGTACTGAATTAGTGAATCAGTGCCAACAAGGTGTGTAACAAATAAGTGTATAGCAAATCTAAAACAGTAAACAGCTACGAAACTAAAAATATCAATCAATATGTTACTCAAACTAATGACAACATAACCACTTCTTTCTGGATGATAGACCAGGCTGAAAGATAAAAATACCCCACAACAACGTCCACCTCACTTGCCTCAGTTAAGGTCAGCGTTCATGCCTCCACCATCAGGAAAAGACTGGGCAAAAATGGCCTGCATGGCAGAGTTCCAAGGAGAAAACCACTGCTGAGCAAAAAGAACATCAAAAAGAACATTATACCAACAGTAAAATATGGTGGTGGTAGTGTGATGGTCTGCGGCTGTTTTGCTGCTTCAGGATAAAGATAAGTGGGAAATATATATATATATATATATATATATATTTTTCATATATATATATACAAACATAATATATATATATATATATATATATATATAATGTATAATATTGCATTAAGACAAATTAATAGATTAGAAATTATGTGTGTACAGGGCCGGAGAAGTTTTACATATTCATTTACCTTTAATACTGTGCTAATTTCTATATCCTCATTTAACCCTTTTGGGATCATACTGTCCAAGGTGAAAATCCAGTATGTTTACTTACTGAACAATTTGTCAACTTTCTTTTTTTTGTCAGCTGTGGGAAAATAACTTCTATGGCAAACACTTTCAAACCTTCTGTGTTACCATTAAGATACCGGACAAAATGTTTGGGGATGCTGTGCTCAATGTCACCGTCTTCGATTAGCCAGCGATGCTCCCCAAACCTAGTCCTCATTACCCTAACCGTTCTTCCTGCATAAAATCAACCCACAAGGACAACTCAAACCATACACCACATAATGTGTAGAGCATGTAATGAACTGCCTTGTCGTGTATTCTTTTCAGTACCACAGAATGTTTTTTGCCCCCATGTTATATACTTGCAGTCTTTACAGTTGGATTAATTACAAGTGTAAGTTCCCTTGAGATCCAGAAAAATGGGCATGTTTCTAATTACTGTTTTGTTGTTTTTAGGTCTATTGGGTGCCACAATATTTTTAATATCCTTTGCTTTTCTGAAAACAACTTTAGGCTTGCTAGGTAGGACATAGGGTCCTTTAATAGAATAGGCCAATGTTTGTTCTTGAAATTGTAGAGAACTGATTTTCAAGATTCACTTCCCATTTAGTTTAATGGGGTTCAGATTAATGTTAGCAAATTCTCCAGCAAGAAACTGTAACCAGACAGGTTGGGGGGGATTTACTAAAACTGGTGCAGCTGTGCATAGTAACCATTCAGCTTCTAACTTCAGCTTGTTCAATTATACCTGGAAGCTGATTAGTTGCTATGAACAGCTGCATCAGGTTTAGGTAATATCCCCTGTTATGTTTTAAGTAGCAAACAAATACTATGCAGGAAAATAAGTCAATGTATTTGGTTCCTCCATCGATAACGGTTGCAGTGAATCTGGGCAGTATCTAATTTAAAGTCTGCTCTTCGTGCTGTTTGTATGAAGCAGGGATAGGTTATGGCAACACCAGGGGGTTGATTTTACTAAAACTGGAGAGTATAAAACCTGGTGCAGCTCTGCACAGAAGCCAATTGGTTTTTTGTCAAAGTTTATTTGGCCAAGCTGAACATAAAAGTGAATCGGCTACCAGTACAGCTGCACCAGATGTTTGCATTCTCTAGTTTTAGTAAATCGACCCCACGCTTTGATAAGTTTAACTGACATTTAGTACCACATAATATTTATGTAAGGGAAACCAAACCCTTCCACGACCTATTTTAGAATATCAACAATCTGCAGAATAGCTGAAATGTAATGATATGGAGCATACTTTTGCTTGTACCAATGGGTATGTTTAAGCATTATAGAGTGTGAAACTTATAAAGATAGAAGTTTTTTTTTCTCTTAATGCATTCTATGCATTAAGAGAAAAAACCTTCTGCGTTCAGAAACCCCCCTATTACTTACCTGAGCCCATTTAAATCTAGTGATGTTGCAGGAGTGTCTCAGCTGCCGGGGACTTCCATCCTCATTGGCAGAGACAGCAGCATGGCGCCAATTGGCTCCCACTGCTATCAATCAAAGTCAGTCGGCCAATGAGGAGAGAAAAGGGGGGGACTGGGCCGCAGCTCTGTGTCTGAATGAACACAGGGAGCTGTGGCTCGGCTCGGGTGCCCTATAGCAAGCTGCTTGCTGTGGGGGCACTCAACAGGAGGGAAGGGCCAAGAGCGCCATAGAGGGAACCAAGAAGAGGAAAATCCAGGCTACTCTGTGCAAAACCATTACACAGGGCAGGTAAGTATAACCTGTTTGTTATTTTTTACTTAAAAAAAACAAGACTTTACAATCACTTTAATATGATGCTCCCAAAAATACTATGTACTCCACTAATTATCTTCACTAGCCATCCTTTGCAGTGCATTTATTTCTTTAATATTATAGATGTTCTTTCAGCAGTGTATAATATAACAGGTTTCACATAAGGACAAAATCTGAGTTGAAGGGATTCCATTCAATGTGGGTGCTTTTTGAACTCTATCTACTTATATAGTATATATGAAGTGTCCTTCACAATCATATGAAAACAGTTTATTATATGTAAGGCTCCACACATGTATTTTTAATCAGGATTACATTTCACATAGATCTATCATCGTGCACAAGTGTAACAGGCCAGTCCTTCTTGAACACATATCATTTCTCTGCATTCCTCCTTCAACCTTTTTTAATTTGTATAAATCTACTGCATTCTGACCTGCAAGGCAGTATTTCTTTAGGAAAGCAAAAATGTTTTGTGACAGGGAAGAACAATTTGTTTTTTATGCTCAGACAAAGAATTCTTTAATGTGGAACAATATCCAGGTCGCTTGTGCAGCACAATGTGAAGAATGCAAACAGATGCACAGGCTGTTTCTCAAAGAAGTGCTGGGCTCAGACAACTGCTGCTGAAAAACATTATTTTACAGGTCTGCTTTTTGTTTCATTCCTTCTGTGTTTTTGTTTGCATTTTTTTCATATTGGAAGATGATTTCAATAGGAAAGTTCTATGAAAGTTGAACTTAGAACTGACTGTCAGTTGAATAGCTACTAATGTATATGGACCTGAGGAAAAGGGGGGGAAATCAAATCAGATAAGGCTCCTTATGGCTAACTTTCAACATTTCACAGTACTCTACAATAGCCCTACTGCTGTAATTTGTATCAGTGCTTTGAGATACAAACTGGCTCTCAATTATCTCAAGGAAAACCACAAGAAAATGTGTGTAGAGCATCAAAGGGCTCCACTGAAAAATCACACCAATTTTCAGCAATTATTCTTATTAATTTAACAACCACAAAGTGACTATCTCAGGGAATTTTCCACATGTACTAGTAGCTTAGGTTTTTTCTTCTGCATGAATAATCCTTGAGGTTTTGGCATAATTTCTTCCTGTTTTTTTTCTCCTTATATAGTTGCATAGTTACATAGTTAGTCAGGCTAAAAAAAGACACACGTCCATCCAAATCAACCATAAAAATAAATAAATAAATAATAATATCATACAATCCTATATACACAATCCTATAAGCAACAATGTGATAAATGCAAAGGAAAAACAACAAATTATATATCAAACAGTATGTATGCACATTTCCCAATACACCCAAACAATAAAGTCCAGTGACATAAAAGATGAATAAAAAATGAAAAAAGTGAAACAAATTTGTGATAAATGAAAAAATAGTTCATAAGTGTGATGATGTGAACTTAGACTTCTGGTGACAATAAAAATCGAAAACACCGTGATCCACCACCAATATAAGATTGCGCTTACCAGAGGGCAAGCTTAAAAAAGCCTGTAGTATAATGTAAACGGGACAGATATGGACCATCGGACATCAGCAGCAATCTGGATCTCCTCAGACAAGTTAGACCAGGGATAGAAATTCCAATGATGTTTTACCGCTTGGATCAATCAGGAATGACACACTCTCCAAACAAAAGCATCGACCCCAGAGTCATTCAGCAGCCAATATGGAATACAGGAAGAAAAGGGGATGCTCCCATAGTGTGATACCAAATATTACGTTTATTAAAAGAAAAGCAATCCTACTTACACAAAACGAAAAGCATATAAGCAGGACAAGTAAAATACGCCGGCCGGCTTGCAATACACCCGCTCACAACGCGGAACGCGATGACGTCAGTGCGTCAGCCTCCCTACGTCCGTTTCGACCAATCGTCGTCTTCTGGGGAACGGAACGTTGCTTTTCGTTTTGTGTAAGTAGGATTGCTTTTCTTTTAATAAACGTAATATTTGGTATCACACTATGGGAGCATCCCTTTTCTTCCTGTATTCCATATTGGCTGCTGAATGACTCTGGGGTCGATGCTTTTGTTTGGAGAGTGTGTCCATTCCTGATTGATCCAAGCGGTAAAACATCATTGGAATTTCTATCCCTGGTCTAACTTGTCTGAGGAGATCCAGATTGCTGCTGATGTCCGATGGTCCATATCTGTCCCGTTTACATTATACTACAGGCTTTTTTAAGCTTGCCCTCTGGTAAGCGCAATCTTATATTGGTGGTGGATCACGGTGTTTTCGATTTTTATTGTCACCAGAAGTCTAAGTTCACATCATCACACTTATGAACTCATTTTTTATTTATCACAAATTTGTTTCACTTTTTTCATTTTTTATTTTTCTTTTATGTCACTGGACTTTATTGTTTAGGTCACCTATCACCCATCTGTTTAATTAGCGCGGCTTTATTTACTGTTTTTCTTTGTTTATCCACATTTTTTTGCTGCTGCTACCTATTTACACCAAGGTATAGGTCACTTTTTAGCCCTAATATTTGCTGTATTGGGGTTTTTTGCATTTACTTGCGCGGTGTTATGCTACATTTTTTTGCTGCTGCTACCAATGTACACTTCATTTTATGTCTTCCAATTGGCTACAGCAGGGGAAAACAATCCTTCCTGATCCCCGGAGAGGCAATCAAATTTTTCCTGGATCAACTTTACCTATAAATATCAGTTTCCAATTATATTATGTACATTTAGGAAAGAATCCAGGCCTTTCTTAACTGCTTGACGACCTGCTCACGCAGATATACTACTGCAGGTCGGCAGCGCTGCACGCTACCGGAGCGTGCCTGTGAATTGGGTGGACTTGGTGTCTGCTGGCGACCCGCAATCACGGTGAGGATGTAAACAAGGCGATTTCCCATTCTGCCAGATGACATGACAGAGATCTACTGTACCCAGTGATCAGGAACAGTGATCTCTGTCATGTCCCAGGCAGCCCATCCCCCCCACAGTTAGAACACACCTAGGGAACACACTTGACCCCTTGATTGCCCCCTAGTGTTAACCCCTTTCCTGCCAGTGTAATTTTTACATTGATCAGTGCATTTTTATAGTACTGATCAATGTAATAATGTCACTGGTCAGATTTGTCTGCCGCAATGTCGCAGTCCCACTAAAAATTGCAAATCACTGCCATTACTAGTAAAAACAATAAAAAAAAATAAAAGTCCCTAAAGCTATCCCATAGTTTGTAGACGCAATAACTTTTGCGCAAACCAATCAATATACGCCTATTGCGATTTTTTTTTTACCAAAAATATGTAGAAGAATATGTATCGGCCTAAACTGATGAATTAAAGTGTTTTTTGGATTTTTTTGGATTTATTTTGGATTTTCAAAATAGTTGCTCTTTGTTTATAGCGGGAAAAAAAAAGCAGAGGTGATCAAATACCACCAAAAAAAAGCTCTATTTGTGGGGAAAAAAAAAGACGTCAATTTTGTTTGGGTACAGCGTCACACGGGCCACACAATTGTCAGTTAAAGCGGCACAGTGCCGTATCGCAAAAAAATGGCCTGGTCATTGAGGGGGCAAACCCTTCCGGGGCTGAATTGGTTAAAGCAATCTACTGAGCTGGCCAGAAACACCAAGTTCACTATATGGACCCCTTATTTATTTGTACATGTTGATCATATCCCCCCCTTAATCTCCTCTTCTCAAGAGAGAATACATTCACTTCCTCTAATCTATCCTCATAGCTGAGTTCCTCCATGCCTCTTATCAGTCTGGTTGCCCTTCTCCGCACTTTCTCCAGTTCCCTGATATGCTTTTTGTGAACTGGTGCCCAAAACTGAACTGCATTTTCCAGATGAGGTCTTATTAATGATTTGTACAGGGGCAAAATGATATCTCTCTCTCGAGTCTTTACCTCTCTTAATACAAAGGATTTTTCTTGCTTTGGAAACAGCAGCTTGGCATTGCATGCTATTATTGAGCTTATGATCTAACGAAACCCCCAGATCCTTCTCCACTACAGATCCCCCCAGTTTTACTCCCCCTAGTATGTATGATGCATGCATATTCTTAGCCCCCAAGTGCATAACTTTACCTTTATCTAAATTAAACCTCATCTGCCAGATAGTCGCCCAAACAGTGCATTGAGGTTGGCTTGTAAGGTTGGCTTGTAAGTTGGAGGACGTTATTCCACTGCATAGCTTTGTGTCATCTGCAAAGACTGAAATGGTACTTGTAATTTGAGACCCTATATCATTTATAAAGGTATTAAAAAGTAAGGGTCCCAACACTGAACCTTGGGTTACACCACTGAGAACCTTAGACCATTTAGAGTAAGAATCATTAACCACTACTCTCTAAATTCTGTCTTTTAGCCAGTTTTCTATCCATTTACAAACTGATATTTTCAAGCCTGTAGACTTTACTGTACACATTAGCCATGTGTGGGTAACTGTATCAAACGCTTTTGCAAACTCTAAGTATACCACGTCCACAGCCACCACACACCCCTTATCAAAGAGTATAGAAGAACTTGAACATTTAATATGGTTATACAATATAAAGGCTTCCTTCATAGAATGCATTACATGTTTCAATACACGTTTTCTTGTGTTGCTGCTTTAAGTTAAATTGGCTGAAACAAATATTATACAATGTAATTGGTTTAGATAGTTTTAAATAGAGTGGAGAAGTTGTACGATGTCTATCAAGTTTTACTGCTGTCTGGACCATTGCTAGAGAAATTTCCCATCATTTACTGTTCTGGTGACAACCATTTCACCAGACAGGAAATTAGAAAAAAAAACTCCAACAGTAACACACACAGAATTTTTTTTCTAGAAAGGGAAAAGGCTAGAACCCCTGTCAGATTTATATTGCTGTCCATGCCCATATAGTTGCAGACTTACCACACTTTGGGGCTGACTTACTAAAATCAAATAGACAATTCACTAATTTTCACTATGCAAGGAAACTTTCTCCTATCTTAGTGAATGGGATGAAAATTCACTTTGCAAGAAATGCATAATTAGGTGCACAAAAAAATAGGAAAAAGTGTATTTTTGCTACAGGATTGGATGATGGAAGTCAGCAGAGCCTCAGCTCATTCACTAAGCTAAATACAAATTCCCTTTCAAAGTGAAACCTCCCTGAAGAGTGGTCAGTTAGCTGAATAGCCATTTTTCCTTAGATTGGAGCCTCAGATACCTTTGTATTTTGGCTGTGTTGCTATTGGTGATTGCTTACTGGAGTACTGAGTACTGGAGTAATTGTTGCTGAGGTTTGAGTACTGGGTGTTATCAATTATCAGTATATAAAATAATATGCAAAGTGGTTGGAGGGAAGCTTCAGAATGGCAAAGATGTTTTTATTACAAATTATGTGAGCAGACTGCAGTTCATCTTTAAATTCAAACACAGGTACTAACCAAAGTTAGTTGGCTGTCTCCAAATTCCTGATGTTTTCAAACTAGTTTTGAATAGCAGTAGTTTGAAAACATCAGGAGTTTGGAGACAGACAACTAACTTTGGTTAGTACCTGTGTTTGAATTTAAAGATGAACTGTAGTCTGCTCACATAATTTGTAATAAAAACATCTTTGCCATTCTGAAGCTTCCCTCCAACCACTTTGCATATTATTTTATATACTGTGATTCTGTACTTGCCAAATATGCTGCAGAAATCACCCTCCACTGAGTCTGGCTGCAATCATTATAACTGTGGGCAACTAAGCTATTTGTTCACTTCCTGGATTTACAAAGACACACAGAGGCACACCTCCAGCTCTGCAGCTCTCATTGGCCCTCTTATGACTTATCCGCCGTCCCTTCCTTACAAACTCTCACGGGCCTAGGCTTTTTTCCAGACAAGAAACAGGAAGTGGGCTGTATAAGGTCTTTACTGGCAGAAAAAAAAAATGTTTTACTATCCAAAGTTAAAACAACAAGGGCAGAAGATTTAATAGGTAGAAAGATGAAAAAAATTACTGAAGTTCCGCTTTAAGTAAATCTTTTTTTTTTTTCAAATAGATTTTATTGAAAGAAAAGGCAATACATGGAATCACAATAGATGATATAACATTTTCTCAAAATAATAACCATAAGCCAGTAGTTAAGGCACATACAAACATGGTGTAGATAAGTAACAAGAGTAGAAGTAACAGGTGTTTCAAAACACTAAAAGAGAACCATGTCGCAGTAACTGAATGGATCAATATTGAGAGACCCTAGAGAGCTACTGGTGGAACAAACAAAGGGAGAGGAGGAGGGTAGATTGGGGGGGGGGCAACAACACCATTGCGTAGTTCATAGGAAATAGAGAGGTGAAGTCCAAGAATGAAAGCCTCTTGGGCTAGGAGCCAGACACGGGATGTGCGCTCACGTGCATAGTAGAGTTGGTTGAATTTGACGGAGGTGGGATATTGTGAGTAGGGAGGACGACGTCTGAATCAACTGGAGTCACACGTGAAGGGTTGACGGCAAAGGAGTCAGCTCCTGCAGGAGTGCTAATGTGGGGACCATAGTAGGAGAAAGAGAAATTTTCAAAATTTTGTAATTCCTCACTTGATAGGGTTGAATGCATGAAAGCCCACCATTTGGAGTAGAAACGTAAGTTGGATTTTACTTGTTTGAAGTCGGTGTTAAGTTTGTCTTTGTGAAGTAGATTGAGAAGCTCCTTTATAAGTTGCGAGACTTGTGGGCAGTGAGAAGAGGTCCAGTTTTTCAGAATTAATCTTCTGGCTAATAAGAGACCAATCAAGACCCAGTCTTTGTGGTGAGAGTGGGTGGTAGGGGACCACGGTAGCAGTTGATCGTCCCAGTATCCGAAGATCAGTAGAAGGGGGTCCTTGGGCAGTTTCAACAGTGTTATGTCGAAAATAAAAGATATGACCTGGGTCCAGAAGGTGGAGATAGAAGGGCATAACCAAAATCGGTGAGAGAGGGATGGTTTAGGTTGGTGGCACATGGGGCAGCTGGCTTCATCTAAGTCCTTCTTGTCTGAGAGAAAGGGTATGTAAGCCCGGTGCAATATCTTCAGTTGGGTTTCTCTCCAAATCTCATTGGGGATCAGTTGAAGCGTTTTTTTGTAACCTTGCATAATCTTTCCCACTAAGTCTGAGTCTGGAAAATCCTTACCCCAGTTTGCTACTGACGATGAAGCAATTGAGGGAGTAGACTTCAACAAGAACGGTTTGTATATGTCCGAGATTGTATAAGAGTCACTTTGTAGTAGCAGATCCGTGAAGGATGTACGAAATCTTTTGCTTTCTTCTCTGCAGGAATCCCTCAGGAAACTGACGCATTGCGCGTAATGTAACGCATGGGATTGAGGGAGGGAAAAGGTTTCAGCGATGGCAGAGAAACGAAGGGGGCGACCTGTGTCCATGTTACATAGGGCGGAAAAGTTTGTCAGTCCTTTTTGTCGCCATACAGAGAATTGTTTGTTATCCAGTCCCGGTGGGAAGCTAGGGTTTCCTTGAATCGGGAGGTGTCTGGACAGAAAAGGCGATAGTTTTAGCGTTTTCCTTATTTCCCTCCAAGCTATAGCCGTGTCTCTGAGAAGAAGATTGTGTTGTAGGGGAGGGGGTATAGATTTCCACCTGCAGTGGAGTAGGGCAGCCAAAGAGTAAGGGTGGGTCATTGAAGATTCCAGGGAGTAATTTGAGTAGTGTGAGCATTGCGATATCCAATCCAGACCTATCCGTAAAAGGCAAGAAAGGTTATAGGCTCTAATGTTCGGGAGACTAATCCCTCCTTCGCGCCTGGGAAGAAAAAGCTTAGCAAAGGCTATACGTGGTCGTTTGTTGTGCCATAGAAATTTGGAGATGGCTTTATTTAGGATTGAGGTATCTTTGTGTTTCAGAAGCAATGGGATTGTTTGGAGAGGATATAATAATCGAGCAAAACTGACCATCTTTACTAGGTGACATCTTCCCAGGAGCGAAAGAGGTAGATCCATCCAGTTACCCAATTCCTGAGTAATTTTTGTTATCAAAGGGGGATAGTTGAGGTGGTAGATAGAAGAGGGTAGTTTCCCTATCTTAATACCTAGATATGTAATGTGGGAGTTGGCCACCGAGAAGGGTGAGAGGCGAGCCCAGGGAGGGACAGATAAAGTGCCTATGGGGAGGATTTCGCTCTTGCTGTAGTTTATGCGAAGGCCCGAACAGAGACGAAATTCATCAAATATTGTTTTAATGGTGAGCATGTCAGAGGAGGGATTTGTCGAAAAAATAAGGATGTCATCTGCGAAAAGTGATGTGCGGAGTTCTCGGGAGCCTATTTTGATACCGTGTAGTGGGGCCTGTTGAATGAGGTATCGAGAGAGGGGTTCTAGTGCAATGTTGAAGAGAAGAGGGGAAAGGGGGAAGCCCTGTCTGGTACCCTTATAGAGACGGAATTCTTCCGAGAGGAGGCCAGCTACCACCAACCTGGCCGCGGGAGATTCATACATGGCTTGTACGAGGTGTTGAAAAGGGCCTGTGAAGCCCATTTTTGATAGGGCCAACGATAGCCAATCAAAGCTGACATTGTCAAAAGCTTTTTCCGCGTCCAGGGTGATGATGGCATGGTCCCCCCCGGGTTGTTTTTAGCATGTTCCAGGGCTGTCATAACTTTCCGGATGTTTATAGTGGCCGTTCTTCCTTTCACAAAGCCTGATTGAGCTGGGTGAATCAGAGAGGGGATAATGGTGGCTAATCTGGAAGCTACTATTTTTGAAAGTAGCTTTACATCTAAGTTGAGGAGAGAAATGGGTCGATAAGAGCCTGGTTCTTGGGGGTCTTTGTCTTTTTTAGAGAGTAGTTTAATGATGGCCTGATTTCCAGTTGGCAAATAAGGACCGCCGGACCAGATACCATTATAGACTGTGAAGAGAACAGGCTCAGTAATAGAATGTAAGGTCTTGTAAAATTCCCCCGTAAATCCATCTGGGCCCGGGGCTTTAGAGGGAGCTAGTTTACGAATGGCGGTCGATATTTCGGGCAAAGAGATAGGTGCATTGAGGGCTTCAAGTTGGGAGGAAGAGACTGTAGGTATGGATAATCTGTCTAGGAAGGAATTAGCTACGTTTGGGGTCTGTGGCATAGAGCGCGGAATAGTTTTTTAGCATAACTTTGTTTATATCCTGTTGTGAGGATTTTATGGTGCCTGAAGAGTCCCGTAGGGAGGTGATGTGCGTTGGGCGGAAAGGACCTTTGCAGAGTCTTGCTAGTAGTTTGCCGGCTTTATTGCCAAATTTGTGGAGGGTGGCCTCTAAGTAAGCCCTACGTGTTCGCTCAAGGGTATCTGCCCAGGTGTCGAAAGACCCTTTTGCTGCCTGCCATTTATGTCTGTTTTCAGGGGAGTCCCTAGTGTAGAGAGATCGCTGTGCCAGACGAAGATCTGCACTGGCTTTCTTATAGTTTGTTAGGGTGTTTCTCTTAAAAGAAGCAGCGTAAGAGATGACGCTTCCCCGCTTTACCCGCTTCCCAGAAAAGGTTCGGATTTTCCGCATGAGGAGAGTTGGCTGCAGAGTATTCCGACCAAGCTCTCTCCATATACTGTTGAAAGTTCGCATTATTTTGGAGATAGGAGGGAAAACCCAAAGCTGAGGAGAGGGATGTAAGTCAGGAGTGTCTAGTGTTATTGAGATGGGTGCATGATCGGAGATGGCGATGTCATGGATGTCAGACCCTGAGACCATTGGGATAAGGTTGTCAGTACAAAAGAGGTAGTCAATTCTAGTAAAGATATTGTGAGGGTTGGAGTAGAAGGTGTATTCTCTGTCCGCTGGGTGGTGGAGTCGCCAAACATCTTGGAGGGAAAGGGAGTCCATAGTGTGTGCGAAGTGTGTATGGTCATAAGACGCAGGTGGTGATCGCAATCGTTTTGGGTGAGATCTATCCTCTGTTGGGTGCAGTGTAGTGTTAAAGTCTCCCCCAACTATATGTGGTATGATCGGGGCACGTAGCAGCCAGGTGGACATCTCACAGAAAAATTGCTTACTGGGGTTGTTTGGGGCATAAATGTTGGATATCATCAGTTCTCTGTTTCCCATCTTTATGTGTATAGAGATAAAGCGACCTTGGCTGTCGGTGTCTACGGATAACACTTCGCAGGGAAGATTTTTGTGGATCAGAATGATAACCCCTGCTTTGTGATCTAGCGCACCTGAGCCCAGGACAGTGCCCACCCAGAGTTTTCTCATGCGTTGGAAGTCAGGGGGAGTTAGGTGGGTCTCCTGGAGCAGGGCTATATCAGTTTTTAGTCTCTTCAGGTGACAAAGTATTTTAAGTCTCTTGAAGGGAGACCGAAGCTCTTTCACGTTCCAGGAGGTGACTCTCATGTGGGTGAGGTCGAGTGTGTGTTATGGGAGGGTTTATTATACACAGCATGTGGAGACTTGAGGAGAAGGGTGGAAACGACCGTGTGCACCAGGGTGGATTGGTCATGAGAAAGTGGTGTTACCTGAGTGTCTGATGATCGAAGGGTGTTGTTGAGAAGAAGGGTTAGAAGAGGGGGGGAAGAGGGGAAGGCAGGAGCAATTAACCAAGCCATAACAAAACAATGAAAGAACTTCACTTTTTTCCGCATAGAGTCCCTGTGTAAACCAGCTCTCCCTAGCGATCCAGGTGCAGTGATGTGTGCATGCCCTGATGCCTCAGTGTCTGTCTGAAGCCGCGGTGACAGGTCGCACATAGGCAAAGGATCAGGAGGAGGGCATACACAGTGAGGCTATAGGAGGTACAGCAGAAATAATGAGAGACAGAGAAGAAGCGAGAGAACACCAATAACATAGGCGGTGGTAGACACAAAGAAAAAAAACAAAAACAAACAGTCACTTGTTAATGTGTCAAATACCTGAGTTGACCATAGGAGTAAGCTGAGGTGTTATGAAACAAACAATAGCTTGAGATCATAAGGGAAGCAAGACGGACGAGTAGACTTCACGTTAGCGAGGGGAGTTGCGGTGAGCAGGTCCAGACGACCTGAAGCGTTTCGGGGATTCTTTCCTCGGGCTTCGCTGATCCAGAAGGCGGTTATTCGAAGAGGCTTTGTGCGGGGGGTCAGTGTAAGCGTCAGATCGCAGTGAGCGCAGGAAAGCTTCCGCTTCTGATGTGTCCTGGAAGGACAGTTGATCCCCATTGGGGGCTTTGAGACGGAGAGTCGCGGGGAATGCCAATGTAAATTTTATCTGACGCTGGTACAATTCAGTACAGACGTGTTGGAATGCCTTCCTCTTTTTTGAGACCTCCAAAGAATAGTCTGCAAAGATCAAGATCTTGATACCGTCAATTTGGAGAGATCTGGTGTGCCTGAATTTTTGCAGGATTGTGGTCTTGTCATTGTAATTGAGGTACTTTGCGATGATCGGGCGGGGAGATTTGCGGTCAGGGGTAAAGGTTCCCATGCGGTGAGCCCTTTCAACCTTGCAAGGGCCAGGAAGGCCCAACGCCTCTGGGATGCGTCTGGAACAGAATTCCATGAGGTCTGACGATTGTAATGATTCTGGTATCCCCACAAATCTCAAATTGCTCCTCCTGGATCTGTTTTCCAAATCGTCCAGTTTTTGAAGTATATATTGATTCGTTTTGTCCTGTGCTTGTTCGGTGGCTTGCGCCTGATAAACTTCTTCCTCCAGACTCGAAAGGCGGTGTTCAACCTCATCGATTCTAGTAGAATGTTCCCCTAATTGCGCTTTGATTCATCTCATCCCCGCATCCACCGCCTTTTCCACTGAGGCGGTTATCATGGGGGACAGGAGAGCAGCTACAGCCTGGGCTATACGGTCAGTATTGCTGTCTCCCAGGTCAGGTGATGAGGAAGCAGCATGCGGGGAGAGGGTGGCCTGAAGTGAAGAGGGAGATTGAGAGTGGGAGCTCACCTCCATATCTGGTTCGTCAGCCTCGTCTACTGGAGAGGCCGAAACCGAGGCCTCGATTTGAGGGTGGGAAGGAGGAGGCCAGAGTGTGCTGGGAGGGTCAGGTCGGTACTTTTATTCTAGTACCTGGTTGGATGTGAAGGCCGAGACCAGGGCCTCGATTTGAGACTATACCTGGTGAAACTATGTGGCCGATCGCAGGTGTGTGCTGGTATTATTGCCCTGGAGGGTCCGCTTGGGGCTGGGGGGGGACCCGGAGAGGCGGCAGGCGGCAGGAGGGGGTCCGGGAGGTACTTCCAAGGCCCTAAATAGTCCGTGAAGGCCGAAGCCGGGGCCTCGATTTGCGGCTATTGCCAGTTCGGGCGTTGCGGCCGTTCGTGGGATATTGCCAGTACTGTGGCACAAAAAAGTCCAGCTGAGGGTGAGGGGGGACACCCGATGAGGTAGCAGGCGGGCGATTGCAGGCCTTGAGACGGATGGCGCGGTCCGTGTAGGCCGAGACCGGGACCTCGATTTAGCGCTCAGGCCGGGAGGATCGTTGCGGCCGTTTAGGTGCCCGTGCAGGTAGATGAAGGAACTGATCGGTTCGTAGGGGGGTCGGGAGACACCCGAATGTGTTACAGGCGGCGGGGGGGGTCGGGCAGGTATTTACATGCCGATTTAGGGATCCGGAAGTGTAAATCTTTTTAAAGATGTCTGGTTTAGTTCAGTGCAATACTTCTTTGACAATTGTTTTTTGGAAGCTGGGATGCTGTCCCATTTGTATACATATTTCTAGTCTATGTGATGACCCCCAGGGGAGTTAAAAAAGCTAGTGAATTCAATGTTGATGTTGTGCACCTTGGCACAAATGATTTGTCCCAGAATGATGTGCATTCTGTACAATTTTAACCAAATTTCACTGCTTCAGCCAATCATGGCTTACAATGAACTGTTCAGCACTGCAATGCATTGTGGTCAGTTCGGGGGGGGGGGGGGGCAGAACAAACAGTCCGAACAGCGACAGCTTGGCCCAAATTTATGCTCGGGCTGAACTGTTCGCCAATTCCTACACAAGACTGACAGCTAATATTGTACCTAGCCACAAAAAGGACAGCAAGGTAGAAGCTGGCAATTACAGGCCAGTGAGTTTAACATCAGTTGTAGTCATGTTAATTAAATCACTCCTGAAAGGAAGGATCATTGATCACCTAAAAGTACACTTGACCCAAAACAGCATGGCTTTACAGAGGGCAGATCATGTCAGACTAATCTGATTGAAATTTTTGACTATATTACCAATGTTTTGGACCAGGGTAGTGCTGTGGACATAGCATATCTTGATTTCAGAAAGGGATTTGATACAGTTCCACATAATGATCTAATACAGGTTGTACAAGCTAGGACCTAACCATTGGGTAGTTCAGTGGATATGCAGTTGGCTAAAGGATAAATACCAGAGTGTGGCTGCAAATGGGATTCACTCAGAAAAGAGACCAGTCACTAGTGGTGTACCACACGGCTGTGTACTAGGTCCTGTTCTCTTTAATCTATATGTAAGTGATAAAAGGTAGGTATGTATTTTTGTTAATGGTACAAAGATGTGTAATAGGGTTGATATCTCTGGAGGTGTCTGTAACATGGAACACAATTTGGCATTGCTGGAAGATTGGTCAAAGCAGTAGAAACTGCAGTCCAATGTTTCTAAATGTAAAATAATGCACCTAGGGAAAAAAAATCCCTTGAGAGAGTACACCATTGGGGGTGTAGTGTTGGTCAACACTACAGAGGAAAAGATTTTGGGTACTTATTTCAGATGATTTGTTCAAATGAACAAACAGTGTGACTAGACAGTGGGAAAAGCGAATAGAATTATAGGATGCATCACTAGAGGGATCACCAGCAGGAGGAAGGAGGTTCTGATTCCCCTATATGAATCTTTAGTGAGACCTAATTTAGAATAATGGGGTTATTTACGAAAGGCAAATCCACTTTGCACTGCAAGTGCACTTGAAAGTGCACTGAAAGTGCACTTGGAAGTGCAGTCGCTCTAAATCTAAGGGGTGGATCTGAAATGAGTGGAAGCTCTGATTTTATCATCCAATCATGTGTAAGCTAAAATGCTCTTTTTTATTTTCCTTGCATGTCCCTCTCGGATCTACAGCGACTTTACTTCCAAGTGCACTTTCACTTTCAAGTGCAAAGTTGATTTTCCTTTAGTAAATAAACCCTACTGTGTCCAGTTCTGGAGACCTCACTTACAGAAAAATATTGATAAAATAGAAGGAGTCCAGAGACGGGTAACAAAAATGGTTAAAGGTCTGGGGAATAAAACATATTGAGATCGACTTCAGGAACTTAATATGTACAGTTTTGAGGAAAGAAGGGTAAGGGGAGACATGATGGGAACTTTTAAATACATCAATGGGGTGAATAAGGTGAATAAGGTTCAGGAGGGGAGTTTTTTCAATATAAAACCAAAATCAAGAACATGTGGACGTGACTTCAAACTAACTGGAGGAAAGTTCAAAACTAATTTCAGAAAGTATTATTTTACTTAAAGGGTAGTTGATTCTTGGAATAAACTTCCAGCAGAGGTATCTGTAGTAAATGGCTTCAAACATGCTTGGGACAAACATAGATCTATACTCTAGTTAACAAAAAAAAATGGGCAGACTCGATGGGCTACTCAGTCTTTTTCTGGCATCACTTTTCTATGTTTCTATGAAATACCTAAGAGGACATTGTATGTATGTATGTATATGTATATATATATATATATATATATATATATATATATATATATATATATATATATATATATATATATATATATATATATATATATATATATGCTGTTGTTGCTATGGTTGCAACAGTTATAAGGCAGCAACATGTGAATCTTTTCGCAGATTTAAAAAATTAGATGGCTACTGCTTCAATCAGAAAGATAATGTTAGTAGAATTACTTTCAAAATGACTTGCACAGGAATTCCTTTTAACAGTCTTTTGGTAGCTTAAAACCTAATAGTAACCTGATTTACTTACACAATAGACAAAATGATAAGTAATGGTTTACAACTCAGCATTTACATTGGTTATAACAAGAAGCAATTATTTCCTTCTTTCCCCACCATACTTATACGTTTTCCTTTTTCTTCTTTTTCATTTATGTGTGATTGAACATTCTTCATAAATGTATTATTTCAGGTTAAGGATATTTAGTTGCAACCAAGGGTATCCCTGGATGTTCACCACCTTCATGTTGCACAGATGTATCATAAAAGTTTTCAGCACTTCCAAATTTTGATTACTATTTACCTAAACCACACCAAGTGTGGAAGGTGTTTAAAGGAGTATTAAACACTTGTTTATTTATACCTACAGGTAAGCCTATAATAAGGCTTACCTTTATGTACAGTAAATAGTTCCTAAACTATATAGTATAGTATATAGTGCATTGTTTAGGAGATATTTACTTTCATAGCAGCCAGTGATGTCACATTGAGAGAGCTGTGTCATGGCCGTGACTTCCACGTGCATGCACTTGAGTGACGGCATTTTGGCTTGTCCATTCAAACAGCCAGAGCCCGCAAACCCAGAAGGAAGATCAGGTGAAGATGGAAGCCCTGTCAGCAGTGATAGCGCACCAAAGGAGGGCTTCATTTGCTAGCCCTTGATGCTCTTGACTTGCAGGGAGAATTTTTTTTTGTTTTTTGTCTGGTTTACTACCGCTTTAATGTAAACAGAATTTCAGTCCATGAAAATGTGGAGTAAAAAAAGTTTGCCTCAGTAGGAAACTGCTGTCTAGATATTTACATATGTCCTGAAAATGCCATGACTGCAGCACCAGTTGAACAAAAGACTGGTCATATTGAGCAACTATATCTCTTATAGCCAAGCAACTGCTCATAAAGGCACCAAATAAAAAGCAATGTGAAATTTAAGATGAATGAAAATGCCACAGCTGATATTTTTTATATTCAGTGGGTTGTAATAGCAAAACATATCAGATGAAAAGAAGTACATTAGAAACACTCTATCACCAGCTGATTATGTTCGCATTGCCTACAAAGAATTTTAAGAACACTTCAGGGACTTTTATTGATAGAAATACTTCCGATGAAATGTCCAAGTTTAAAGCAAGAGGTTACTATAAAGACTGAACACCTGCGTAAAAAGGAAAAGGCTTTATCAAAGAATCCAGCATCACTCAGTCAGTTTGTGGATTTTGTCATGCTAAACAAGCTAATGAATGAATTATTAGAACACAGAGAAAATATTCATTGATCCATAATATCATATGGTTATTGATTTATGCAAAAATAATAATAATAATAAAATAATGCAAATACAGTGGTGTGAAAAAGTGTTTGCCCCCTTCCTCATTTCCTGTTCCTTTGCATGTTTGTCACACTAAGTGTTTCGGAACATCAAACCAATTTAAACAATAGTCAAGGACAACACAAGTAAACACAAAATGCAATTTGTAAATGAAGGTGTTTATTATTAAAGGTGAAAAAAAATCCAAACCATCATGGCCCTGTGTGAAAAAGTGATTGCCCCCTTGTTAAAACATACTATAACTGTGGTTGTCCACACCTGAGTTCAATTTCTCTAGCCACACCCAGGCCTGATTATTGCCACACCTGTTCACAATCAAGGCATCACTTAAATAGGAGCTGCTTGACACAGTAAGGTCCACCAGAAGATCCTTAAAAGCTACACATCATGCCGAGACCCAAAGAAATTCAGGAACAATTGAGAAAGAAAGTAATTGAGATCTATCAGTCTGGAAAGGGTTATAAAGCCATTTCCAAAGCTTTGGGAATCCAGCGAACCACAGTGAGAGCCATTATCCACAAATGGCGAAGACATGGAACAGTGGTGAACCTTCCCAGGAGTGGCCGGCCGCCCAAAATTACCCCAAGAGCGCAGCGACGACTCATCCAAGAGGTCACAAAAGACCCCACAACAACGTCCAAGGAACTGCAGGCCTCACTTGCCTCAGTTAAGGTCAGCGTTCATGCCTCCACCATCAGGAAAAGACTGGGCAAAAATGGCCTGCATGGCAGAGTTCCAAGGAGAAAACCACTGCTGAGCAAAAAGAACATCAAAGCTCGTCTCAATTTCTCCACAACACATCTTGATGATCCCCAAGACTTTTGGGACAACATTCTGTGGACCGATGAGACAAAAGTGGAACTCTTTGGAAGGTGTGTGTCCAAGTATATCTGGCGTAGAAGGAACACTGCATTTCAGAAAAAGAACATTATACCAACAGTAAAATATGGTGGTGGTAGTGTGATGGTCTGGGGCTGTTTTGCTGCTTCAGGACCTGGAAGACTTGCCGTGATAAAAGGAACTATGAATTCTGCTGTCTACCAAGAGATCCTGAAGGAGAATGTCCGACCATCTGTTCGTGTACTCAAGCTGAAACGAACTTGGGTTCTGCAGCAGGACAATGATCCTAAACACACCAGCAAGTCCACCACCGAATGGCTGAAGAAAAACAAAATGAAGACTTTGGAGTGGCCTAGCCAAAGTCCTGACCTGAATCCTATTGAGATGTTGTGGTATGACCTTAAAAAGGCCGTTCATGCTCGAAAACCCTCTAATGTAACTGAATTAGGACAATTCTGCAAAGATGAGTGGGCCAAAATTCCTCCAGGACGCTGTAAAAGCCTCATTGCACGTTATCGCAAACGCTTGGTTGCAGTTGTTGCTGCTAAGGGTGGCCCAACCAGTTATTAGGTTTAGGGGGCAATCACTTTTTCACACAGGGCCATGATGGTTTGGATTTTTTTTCACCTTTAATAATAAACACCTTCATTTACAAATTGCATTTTGTGTTTACTTGTGTTGTCCTTGACTATTGTTTAAATTGGTTTGATGTTCCGAAACACTTAAGTGTGACAAACATGCAAAGGAACAGGAAATGAGGAAGGGGGCAAACACTTTTTCACACCACTGTAATTATGTGTAGCGCCGAAACTTTTTCTAAGTGTGCGCTATTTTGTAAATTTAGTTTTTCCAGAACTGTAACTGAGTTCTGGGGGTTAATTGTTCTAGGTCTTTACTTTGGCATCAATTCGGTTGGGATGGCCAGTTCGAGGCACAGTAACTGAAGGAGGATTCTGAAGTGTCCTCTCAGGATTGGAGAGGCACAGCAACTCGTACAAGCGACTAGGGGAGGACTCTTCGGAGGAGGACCATGAAGCTGGCTGCTCGGTAAGAGCCTGGGAGCTGAGATGTATGGACACTAGTTGAATCCGCATTTCCTACGGTATCTCCGAAACGGCTGAAAGATACAGGTACCATAGGAAAACTTCCTACCCATCCTTCGGTTACAACATAGTCTGTGGCAGAGACTTTTACATTGTTCACTTGAAGTTTCACAACCTAGTCTGTGGCAGAGACTTTGCTAATTCCAAATCACTTGTTGGCTGCTAGATCTACAAACAAGGGTTTATCCAACAGTGAAGAGTCCAGTTGCGAGTGGCTACTCCCTGGATCATCTAAAGAGACATTTATTTGATGTCAGCAGTTCTGAAGTGCCTGAGCTATTCCCAACTGAGAGACTGTGTTATGTTTAAATGTTTTTTTTGCAAATAAAAATCCTCAAAAGGACTTTGAGTGTCAGTCTCAGCAATTACTGGGTACTAACCCTGGGAACCCCTAGACAACGAACGATGAGCTACAAGGAGGAGGTAATCGGTAAGCCCAGAAATCCATAGCCGCCCTGCACAGGGTTATTAGCTCTACACGTGTGGGCTCGCAGTCCAAGATTTACCGTTACCTCTCGCAAGTTTATTGAAATAGAGGGTGAAGTTTTTTTGAACTGTGCCATCAGCGCCATCTTTATTGAGGCAAGGACTTTCACTGTGGTGCGTAGGCGTGGGAGGAGCCCTGCCAAAAAGCCTGCAAAGCTACACAGCTGGAGGAACCAGTGGGAGGAGTCTACACCTGTCTTCCTGCACGTGGCACCACATGAGTGTGTTGCGGAAGGAGAGTGAAGCTGGTTGAGTTTCACTACGCTGAAGAAAATCAATTTCAAAGAGAGAATGTTCCGTGTCCCGGGTGTGCAGTCTGTTCCAGGACCGAGGATGCCTTCCGTGGACTGGGTCACGGGCATAGCCACCAAAGAGTCCATTATCTATGTTCCAGCTAAAGGGCCTGATGTTTTGGCCTCATCTACAGTTGCTGGTGCAATGAACAAGTACCCCTACTGCTACTGTCATGCCTACCCTGGAGGAAATAGAGCCTGTAAAGCCTCCGGTTAGTCGCAAGAAAGGTCCACAGCCCTCTCCGGTGACAGCCAATCGATGGAAAGCCATTGCTTTGGAAAGGCCAACACAGTCTACTGGTGAGAAAACAACGGGGAAACTGTGAGTAGAGGAACTGTAAAAAGTTTTATATTGCGGGACTCTGATTTGGATTCCTTCTGTTCCTCAACGGAAGCTGAGGAAGTTGATGAACTGTTTGATGGAATGTCTGAGGAACTGTTATGGGCATGTGGGGATGATGTGGCTGCTACTTGTGGTGACATTTCGGGCTGGCTAGCCCTTACTTCAGAGGACGTAACGCCACAAGTGGAGACCCCCTCTGCCAGTACCGTACTGTTGCCAAGACTTGAAAACTTGCCTATGCTCACTAGGGATGCTGCAGCCTTAGTGAAGAAATCCCCAAATTCTTGCATACCCCCTGGGGATGGAGCTGCCCACAGCCTGCCGAGACTAGCCCGGTCTTGGGGACTTTGGCACAGGCAGGTGGCAACAGAGTGTGGACTAGTGTTCCCTTATGTGCCCAGGGAAATCGTGGACATCATTGAAGAGAATCTGGAAAAGTGGTATGCAGAAGATGTCTGGGACTACCTAAAAGTTCCAAAGCCACTTCGGAAAAAGGCATTTTCTCGTGAAATGTATGAACGCTTTCAAGGGTGTCTGCAACACTGGAGCTATGGTCGGCACATTTACAGTGACAAAGTTGTGATTTGCAGGCCAGATAAAGACAGTGCCGTGTACTTCATCACCACCGTGGATGTACAGTTGGGAAAAGACTTAGTTTTGCCTGACCCCCAGTTTTACTGGTGAACTGCTGTTTTTGGAACCAAGCCTTTGGATGCAAGAAGAGTTTCTTCTCCCTCCTCTTTGCAGCCTTTTTTCTTGAAAGTACAAGAACTGTGGGTAGACAGATAGGTTAGTTGCTGGAAGAACTACGTGTCAAGGCTACCACACTGGATCACAGTACTTGCTTTCAGGGAAGGACTTGTAGTTACCGGGTCCTTGACCACTAGGTGGCATGGGTCGGCAGAACAGAATAGTTTTTCTACTTTAGCGAGTATGTCGTTTTAGAAAAAAAAGAAAGAATTTTTAAATTTAGAGAAGAGAGTTTGAGATTGGGATGGAACTCTGCTTTCTAAACGATAATGTAATACATGTTGCATTGCTGTTGTTTTTCTTACAGGATGCCCTAAGATCATCTGTCAAGCTGCCAGAGAATGGGTGGTGTAGACAGTTAGATTGGGTGGTATGTGTATAGTCTGTGAATTGCTTTACTGTCAAAAATGTTTAGTGTATTGTTGTTCCCTTTCCCAACACCTAAACAAGCTCAGGCACAAAAATATTTTTTTGTAAATGTTAGGAGCTTTTTTAGCTAGACGATGAGGACATCGTCTAAACAAAAGAGGGGAGTGTGCGCTATTTTGTAAATTTAGTTTTTCCAAAACTGTAACTGAGTTCTGGTGGTTAATTGTTCTAGGTCTTTACTTTGGCATCAGTTCGGCTGGGCTGTACTCGAGTTCTACCTGCTACTGCCCAATGTAGCAAGGGACCAAGCACACCAAAGCCAGGTCCAAGGAGTTCCCTAGCGTGGCAGTTCTTCAAACAATGTGATGATGACAAGACACGAGTGATTTGCATGCTGTGCAACCAGAGCCTGAAGCGACGCATAAACGTTCACAACCTGAGCACAACCTGCATGACCAGGCATCCAAGTTGCAAAGCATGAGCTGCAGTGGAGAGAACACCTCAGAAACCAAAAAAGGTCCTGCTTCCTCTTCTGCTGCAGTCTCGGCCTCTTCATCCACCTCTGTAGTGACAGTGGCACCTGCCGACCCGCAAACAGAGGATCTGCCAGCAACACTACCACCTGGGTCACCAACCATCTCCACAATGTCCCATGGAAGCGCTCAGCTCTCTATCTCCCAAACACTGGAGCGGAAGAGGAAGTACCCCCCTAGCCACCCGCGATCCCTGGCCCTGAATGCCAGCATTTCAAAATTCCTCGCCTTTGAAATGCCGTCTGGTGGAGATGCAGAGTTTTAAAAGCCTGATGGCATTGGCTGTCCCACAGTACGTCGTTCCCAGTCGCCACTATTTTTCCAGGTGAGCCATCCCTTCCCTGCACAACCAAGTGGGGGACAAAATCAGGTGTGCACTGCGTAACGCCATTTGTGGCAAGGTCCACCTAACTACGGATGCGTGGACCAGTAAGCACGGTCAGGAACGTTATATCTCCCTAACAGCACACTGGGTAAATGCAGTGGGGGTTGGACCTGAAGCGGATAGCAGTTTGGCGCATGTCCTTCCACCACCGAGGATTGCAGGGTGCTTCAGTTTGCCTCCGGTTGCTAACTCCTCCTACTCCACTTCCACATCCTCTACTGCCTCCTCATCCGGTCAGCGTAACACCTTCACCACCAACTTGAGCACAGACAGGGGTAAACGACTACAGGCAGTTTTAAAATTTTAAAACCCCACACCGCGCAGGAGTTGTGGAGGGACATGGAACAACAGACTGATGAGTGGTTGGTGGCAGTGAGCCTCAAGCCCGGCCTGGTGGTGTGCGATAATGGGCGAAATCTCTTAGCAGCTCTGGGCCTAGCCGGTTTGATGCACATCCATTGCCTGGCACATGTGCTGAACTTGGTGGGCCAGAGGTTCCTTAAAAACTACCCCGATATGCCAGAGCTGCTGCAGAAAGTGCGGGCCGTCTGTGCCCACTTTCGGCGTTCTCACCCTGCTGCTGCTCACCTGTCAGCACTGCAGCGTAACTTCGACCTTCCCGCTCATCGCCTCATATGCGACGTGCCCACAAGGTGGAACTCCACCTTGCACATGCTGGCCAGACGAGCAGCAGCAGGCGATAGTGGAGCTTCAGCTGCAGCACGCACGCGTGAGTCACTCTGCGGAACAGTACCACTTCACCACCAATAACTAGGACTCCATGCGAGACCTGTGTGCCTTGTTGCGCTGTTTCGAGTACTCCACCAACATGGCCAGTGCCGATAACGCAGTTCTTATCGTTACTATCCCAGTTCTATGTTTTCTTGAAAAAACGCTTCGGGCGATGATGGAAGAGGATGTGGCACAGGAGGAGGAAGAGGGATCATTTCCAAGGCTTTCAGGGCAGTCATTCAAAAGTGGCTACGAGGGTGGGTTCCTGCACCAACAAACGCTAGGTACACAATTGTCCAGCAAGGGCACAGTTCTGGAGGATGACGAGGTGGAGGAGGAGGGGATGGAGGAGGAGGAACCATGTTCACAGCAGGGTGGCACCCAGACCAGTTCATGGCCATCACTGGTGCGTTGCTGGGGGCATACAGAGGACACAGACGATACACCTCCCACAAAGGACAGCTTTTCGTTGCCTCTGGGCAGCCTGGCACACATGAGCGATTACATGCTGCAGTGTCTCCGCAACGACCGCCGAGTTGCCCACATTCTAACTGGTGCTGATTACTGGGTGGCCACGCTGCTGGATCCCCGTTACAAGGACAGCGTACTGTCCTTAATTCCCTCACTGGAGCGTGATCGTAAGATGCGAGAGTACAAGCGCACTCTGGTAGACACGCTGCTGGTGGCTTTCCCACCTGACAGCTGGGGGTACGGTGGAAGCACAAGGCAAAAGGCAGAGGAGGAGGAAGAGGTCGCCAACGCAGCCGGGGCACCGCCAGCACCTCAGAAGGCAGGGTTAGCATGGCCGAAATGTGGAAAAGCTTTGTCAGCATGCCACAACAACCAGCACCACCAGCTGAGATGGAACGTCTTAGCAGGAGGCAGCATTTCACCAACATGGTGGAGCAGTATGTGTGCACATGCCTACACGCACTGAATGACGGATCTGCCCCCTTCAACTTCTGGGTCTCCAAATTGGGCACATGGCCTGAGCTTGCCCTTTACGCCTTGGAGGTGCTGGCCTGCCCTGCAGCCAGTGTATTATCTGATCGTGTATTTAGCCATGGGCGTTATCACAGACATGCGCAGCCGCCTGTCCAGAGCCAATGTGGACAAGCTCACATTTATTGAAATGAACCAGACATGGATCCCACAGGACTTGTCCATACCATGTGCAGAATAGACATGTACACCGGTGTTCTGACAAAAACTGTCCGGCCATCGTACTGCACAGGCGCAACGCTTGTGCAGTATGGAGGACAAGGAGATTCCGAAAATCTCCGAAGATGAACGGCGCCTGCGCTGTGAGTGCAGGTTCAAGCCCCACCATCCAAGTGGACATACGGTAGCACATAGTAACAGGGGGCTTGAACCTGGACTCGCCGCACAGGCGCCGTTCGTCTTCGGAGATTTTCAGAATCCCCTTGTCCTACGTACTGTGCAAGCGCAGTACAGGGCAGACACTATCCGACGGGGGACAGAATTCGACACATCACCGGCCTTACCCAGCCATTGTTGTATTTTTGATCTCTCTTTTGGGGTGTACCCTAATTAAAAAAAAAATTAAAAACAAAAACCAGTGTTGGCTACCTCGTCCTCCTCCACCGTCGCTTCCACCTATACCGCCACATCCACCGCCACCTCAACCTCCTACTCCATATGGACCTCGCCCTCCTAGGTCAAGATTATTATTTTTTATTTTTTTAATTTCAAAGTATTTTATTTTCCCACTAGCTTATCCATTAAATTGAATCATTTAGGGCGTATTCTGGGGCATTTCCACCATATGTGTGGCATCGTGCCGTTGAGTTTCTGAGGTTCTTAATGACTTCCTGTACCTCTTCTTCTGAGAAGGGGGCCACCAGCATATTATTATTTTTTTTATGTATTTTATGTTATTTTAAGTTATTTCCCTATCCACATTTGTTTGCAGAGCACTTGCCATGCTCTTAACAACATTTTGTTGCCATTTGTAGCCCTCTTCCATTATTTTTTAGAGCCATTTTAGTCCTCAAAAGTTCGGGTCCCCATTGACTTCAATGGGGTTCGGTTCGGGGTCAAGTTTGGTCTTTTTTGCGAAGTTCGGCCGAACCCGTTGAACCCGAACATTCAGGTGTCCGCTCAACTCTAGTTATGACTTCATTTGCTGTATACGTGTTTTGGGTCTTTGAAAATATTAAAGTCCGGCAACTAGCATTTTCAGAAGAATGTCAGAAATGTATCATAAATTGCATTTGTACAACTTGGGTTAAATGTTGAACCAAAAAATTGTGTATAAATTGAGCGCTACAAAAAGAAGAAAACTGTAGCTACTAGCACCTACAACTCCCATATAGAATATAAAAGATTGTAGGTGCAGCGCGATACCATATATTAATTAATAATCAAAAATTGTGAAATAATAAAAAAAAATCAAAAAAGTGATATAGTCTCAAAATAGAGATAGATGTGTATATATATATATAACAAAAGAGGAAGTCCTTCATAGAAAGTCAATGTCCAACATGTGCGCTGAATGTCATCCAGTGATCTGAATACAGCTCAATTAAGCACTCACCAGATGTGTGTGACTATAAAGCCTTATGCCAAAATATCAATAATCCACTCAGTGTTGAAAAACCAAATCCACCATCTATGAGCCTCCACTGGCTAATACACTCGTCAGAGATCAACTGGAACCAAGCCGTAATCGACTCAAATGGGATATAGGTTTTCCTAATTTTGCTTGCCAACTTAGATGGAAGGATGGGTCAAAGAAGTGCTTGTGCTGCGTTAAAAAAAGCTCACCAGTGGGAGCCTATAAAATGCATTATAGTGTAGCATTTATTTAAAACAGATTAAAATCCAATATATTGCTATAGCATACATGTACAGTAACATCAAAAAGAACTGGCCAGACTTACAGCAAAAGCCACCGCTCCGAATAGCTTTTGCTATAAGTTTGGCCAGTTCTTTTTGGATGTTACATGTATGCTATAGCGATTTAGCATTCAGAGCACATGTTAGACAATCACTTTATATGAAGGACTTGCTCTTTTGTTATATATATCTCTATTTTGGGACTTTATCACTTTTTTTAATTGTTTTGGATTATTTCACTATTTTTGCTTATTAATTAACCCCTTCAGCCCCGGAAGATTTGGCTGCTTAATGACCAGGCCATTTTTTGCGATACGACACTGTGTCGATTTAACTGACAATTGTGCGGTCGTGCAAAGCCTTACCTAGACAAAATTTACGTCCTTTTTTCCTCACAAATAGAGCTTTCTTTTGGTGGTATTTTATCATCTCTGTGGTTTTTAATTTTTGCGCTATAAACAAAAAAAGAGCTACAATTTTGAAAAAAACTCAGTATTTTGTACTTTTTGCTATAATAAATATCCCCAATTTTTTTATTTTTTATTTTTTTCTCAATTTAGGCCGATATGTATTTGTCTACATATTTTTGGTAATAAAAATCACAATAAGCGTATATATTGATTGGTTTGCACAAAAGTTATAGCGTCTACAAAATAGGGGAAAGATTTATGGCATTTTTATTATTATATATTTTTTTTACTAGTAATGGCGGTGATCAGCGATTTTTATCAGCACTGCAACATTATGGCGGACAGATCGGACACTTTTGACACATTTTTGGGACCAGTGACATTTATACAGCAATCAGTGCTATTAAAATGAACTGATTACTGTGTAAATGTCACTAGCAGGGAAGGGGTTAACACTGGGGGCAATCAAGGAGTTAACTGTGTTCCCTCATGTGTGTTCTAACTGTAGGGGGGTGGGACTGACTAGAGGAGATGGCAGATCGTTGTTCCTAGCTAGTAGGAACACAAGATCTGTCTCTCCTATCCTCACAGAACAGGGATTTGTGTGTTTACACACACACATCCCTGTTCTGGCTTTCGTGCCAGCAATTGCACGTGGCCGGCGGTCATCACGACCGCCAGCCATGCGCATCGGCACAACGCTTAAAGGGCCCACGTCCAGCTACGACGGTTCACGGGAACATGCCGACCTGCCGCAGTATAATGACGATGGCTGGTCGGCAAGCGGTTAATATATGGTATAGCGCTGCACCTACAATGTTTTATATGGGCTAAATGTTGATTTAAACAATTCAAACTATTAACAGGAAGCAGTTGGTAATGATCATTTTTAACAAACAGCGGACAAAGATTTACCAGAAGCAACTACACACAATGTCACTTGGCATTGTGAGAATAAATAATTTACTTTCAAATACAAAAATGAAGCGGTTCTTTTTTTTTATAGACTGCCATTGTATTTTCTATTTGATCATTTCTATTTAATTGAGTGGCCATGAAATCTCCCACATCAAACATGGCTGCTCGGTCTTTACATTGTTCTTAGTCTGTTTTTGCCATCAACAGAGATCACATGTTTACCAGGCTCAAATTCACAGCTCAAAAAGCTTGATGTTTACAGGATTCAAAAGCTCAAGCTTGCAAAATAATTAGTTGAATGGGGGGCCCTCTCCACACCATCTGCCTGCTCATATAAAACATAACATAGATCAAGTAAACTACCCAAATGAATCAAAGAGTTGTATGCAATTGATTGATATTCTAATGATATTAGGAGCATGAGTTACATAGTAGCACATACCTGCAAAAATTCACAACCATGCATGAGTAATCTTTTCAATAGTGCATAGGTTTCTCTTGTCGGTAGCAATATAGAGTGGGTAAAATAAGTATTGCATATGTCACCATTTTTCTAGGTAAATCTCTTTCTAAAATTGCTATTGGCATGACATTTTCACCACATGTCGGTAACAACCCACGCAATCCATACATACAAAGACATCAAAAAAAATAAGTTATGTGTAATGAGATGGAATGATGCAGGGAAAAAGTATTGAACACATGAAGTAAGGGAGGTTCAAAAAGGCATGGAAAGCCAAGACACTAGTTAACCGATTCCCGACCGGCGCACGACGATATACGTCGGCAGAATGGCATGGACAGGCAGGAGGGCGTATATATAAGTCCCTTCTTAATGCCGTCTGTGCCATCAGGAGCACGCCGGGAGCGGTGCGCTCCCGCGCTGGTCGGGACCCCCGTGAGGCCGGTCGCGGGTCCCGCGGACTCGATCGACGCGGGGACACCCGCGATCGTCTCACGGGAAGGCTTAACGGGGAGATGCGGAAATAAACAGCATCTCCCCGTTCTGCCTAGCAACTAGTGACGCCGATCTCTGCTCCCTGTTATTGGAGCAGAGATCAGCATTCACTAGCTGACAGCCACGCCCCCCCCCACAGTAAGAAACACACCCCTAGGCATACTTAACCCCTACACTGCCACCCCTTGGTTAACCCCTTCACTGCCAGTGTCATTTATACAGAAATCAATGCATTTAAATAGCATTTATTGCTGTATAAATGACAATGGTCCCAAAAATGTGTCAAAAATGTCCGATGTGTCCGCCATAATGTCCCAGTCACAATAAAAATCGCTGATCACCGCCATTACTAATAAAAAAAAATGATTAATAAAAATGCTATAAAACTATCCCCTATCTTGTAAACGCTATAACTTCTGCGCAAACCAATCAATAATCGCTTATTGCGATTTTTTTTTACCAAAAATATGTAGAAGAATACGTATCAGCCTAAACTGAGGAAAAAAAAATGTTTTTCTATATATTTTTGGGAGATATTTATTATAGCAAAAAATAAAAAAGAATGCGTTTTTTTTCACGTCGCACGACCGCGCAAATGTCAGTTAAAGCGACGCAGTGCCGAATCGCAAAAAGGGGCCTGGTCCTTTGGCTGCAAATTGGTCCGGTCTGTATGTGGTTAATACAGCGAGTTTACAGCTGTTTCTATCGCTGAATATTGTATAAGAATATTGTATTGTACTGTATAAGACTATTGAACTGTATAAGAATATTGTTTAGAGCTTATATTATTGTTGTACATTGCAAGAGGGTCTTGTAAGTTAAGACAACGACCCTTTGGTTAGTTTGTATAAGTTGTGTGTAACCAATTTAAGAATGGGTTAGGGAGAAAGTAAAGTATACGCCCCACCTAATCCCGGAGAGACCTGTAAAGAGTATGTGATCAGAGTATGTGGAACGTATTATTTTTTGATAAATCCTTTTATATATGATCTGGCCGGATAAACTGAAAGTATGTACAGTAGCTCACCCTTCCTGCACACAGGCGCAAATGACCAATTTCATATGGATATGGTCAGGGGGCACTGTTTAGTGGATAAGAATGCTTTCCCATGGTACACAGGGGACCCTGAGTGGCACATAAAGTACATGAAGGAAACGGGGACCCTTAAGGCCGGCTTCACACTGGGGCGGTGCGGGGCGGTGCGGGGCGGCGACGGTAAAGCAGCGCTATATTTAGCGCTGCTTTACCATCGTTTTACCCGCGGTATGCGGCCACTAGCCGGGTGGTTTTAACCCCCGCTAGCGGCCGAAAAAGGGTTAAAAACCTCCGCAAAGCGCCGCTGCAGCGGCGCTTTGCCGGCGGTATCCCCGCGGTCTCCCATTGATTTCAATGGGTAGGAGCGGTATAGGAGCGGTGAACACACCACTCCTTCACCGCTCCAAAGATGCAGCTAGCAGGACTTTTTTTACAGTCCTGCTAGCGCACCGCTCCAGTGTGAAAGCCCTCAAGGCTTTCACACTGGAGACACAGCAACAGCTGTTTCAAGTCGGTTTGCAGGCGCTATTTTTAGCGCAATAGTGCCTGCAAACCGCCCCAGTGTGAAAGCAGCCTGACCGCTAAATTAGACCAAGAGGAAGCTACCTCTTCGGCAGATATGATCCTTGATAGTGAGTGACTTTGTCACTGGAACTGTACTCTTACATCATTCATTCAGGATAATACCTTTATGCCCGATAAATCTTTTGGGAAGAGATTTAATAGGATTTTTAGAAATTAAAATGTTCTTGACTTGAAGAGGGGGAGTAGCCATAGAATTACCACTGTTCTTTCAAACTGAAGTCCCTCCCCCATTTCCACAGGACCACCCCCTCTGGGCTAAAGACAGTCTTGATGTAGGATGTAGGGTACCCCTTACCATGCCAGACTAAAACAAGGAGTATCCCCAGTTTACCACAAGCAGTACCATCTCTCCAAAGAGAAGGAGAAATGCATCAGACCCATTATTGAGTAATTCCTGAAACAATAATGACCCCTTCCAAGACCAATCACTTGTCCCCTTTTAAGATACCAATGGGTCGACCTTTTCGCACACCCTGGATTAAGAAACCCTTGGTAATAGAGCAGAGATATCTGAGTTTGATACAGGAAGAATATTGTATAAACTTGATTTTGAAGTTGAATGGCAACTACGGTAAAGTATTCTTTTTCATTACCCTCACACGAACCAACACACGAGTTCCAACCCGGAGATGTAGTCGTAATTCGCCAGCTGAACAGGACCATGAAGCAAGATTACCCTTTTGGCCCGCCCACTTTCATAGCCGCAGTGACCAGAACCGCTGTCCTCATAGAACAATTCGGAGCCTGGATCCATGACGAGAGGATAAAGAAAGTACCAAAAAGGACCCCGAAGCAAAACACAGATAAAGGAGGTCAAACAGGTGATGCAAATCCTCCAAGAGCGAATGAAACAGGTGATAATAAGACTCTGAAAAAGATGACCTCACTTCTCTCACAACAGATATTTGGGAAAGCCTTGTGACTACTCTTTATGCTGACACTGATGGTGTTTCTGCCACGTGGATCATCACTAACTGTATCTATCATCCTGAGGACTTGGGCACCCTAAAGGCCATATGCAGCCCCCCTTCTAATGGAACAGTAACTAGACAAAGGAGGGAATCCAACGTGGAGGACCCAAAGGACTCATACCCCCCTACTGATAAAATGTTGTTGCTTCAGTATAAGTATTCTTATGCTTAGAGGTCAGGTTATGACAAATGTTGGGTATGTAGTAAATTGCATCCAAGCACACTCCAAATTCCTCTCTTAGCTGCCCCTATAAATATAACCCAGAACCTAATACAAATTTAAATACCGTTTTGAATAGGGGAGCTGGTATCAACAATCCCCTGAGTTTCGTTTTTGAACCAGTTGACCATGGCCGCCATTTCTGAAAGTTTTCAGGATACTAGAAGCCAACAATCATTTTTCCTAGGGAATAGTGTATATGTATGCTGCGGCAAAGAATGCTATCCATGGATACTGGTGGTACCTGTGGGTGGTGTTATTTTACCTCATTGATTCCAGTTATGGGAATCATAGGGGATGAAAAAGGAAAGCACCAACATCTTTTGAAAGCTAGAGCATACCCCAGGTACCCCCTTAAACACATAGAGAAAAGAGAGTTGTTTTCTTATAAAGACCAAGCCTGGGCAGGGTTTCCCTCATGGACAGGATGGGGAATAGAAATAATGAAAAGATTGAATAACTACTCCAAAATTATGGATTCAATTATGGAAAAGAATTCTGTAGACATCAAACTGTTAAGTATTGAACAAGGGGCTATTCATAAACAACTAGATAGACACAAAGTAGCTATCGAATCCAGTGCTGCTCTGACTGGACTCTGAAATAACAGAGGACTGCTGCACATGGATTCATAATACCAGTATTGAAATACCTGATTATTATGATATAATTGATAAACACCTAAAAGAGGGATCAAACCTCCAAGCTGAAGGGAGAGATATTGCCAAAAATGGGTGAAACCCCTTTAAGGGACTAGGAAGTTTTGGTGATTTTTTTGGTTCCATCTTCTCTTGGTTCCGACAGGCAGGAATGTTAATTTTAATGTGCCTGGTTTTTTTCCTTGTTATATATTGTTTAAGCTTATTTAATGTATCTGTAATTATACAACGCAACAAAATTACCTCACACAGAGAACATTAAGTGATCATGGTGAAATCACTTTTGTGATTTAAGAGGGGATTGAAGGAGTAGAAAGAGTTAACATGACTAAAACTTTAAAATAGCTGACAGAGGAATATCTTTATTTTAGTGTCTTGTTTGTGACGATGACCACAGGATAGATAAGGCCTGGTAAGAACTGGTTTTGAAATGATGTCTTCATACATGCGCAGTCTAAATAAATGGAAGTGAGGGGGGAAAGGAGAGGTTTGGAAGACCATGGAAGATATTAAAAACAGGCAGGAAAGTAGTAATGTATAGGGATTATTTTTAAAGTATAAGGATATTGTGTAGTGTCACTTTAAGATACTGCAGAGGATACAGTTGTGTAAAAATGGCCAGCAGTGGGATATCTTTCATCAGGGATAACAGGCCAAATGATGAAAGCATGTGTGGCAAACAAAAGAACAGACAGTCGCTAACAAGTGAATGCTCTGCATGGTTAACCTAAAATAAATGACCCTATCAACACTAAATAAAAAAACAAAAATGTCCAACAAATAAATTAAAACCCCATATTATCACCCCTTCAAACAAAACCCTTTTTCAAGGAAAACCTTGCAGCAAAAAGAAGAAAAGTTTGCTATGGACAGGACAGCAACTAAAAGTAACAGCTGATCCCAAATTATCCACAAAATAAAATGAAAGCCCCCGATAATGAGAACAACAAAAAGTAGCGATGGGATAAATAGCCAAAGTAGCCAAATACATTTCTAACTGTGTGCAGTTTGGCAGCATATGTCGTATGCTTACCCGACAACAGATTCTAATTTACTGCTTTGTGCCCCCATCCCCTTTTATAGTGAGCAGGCTGGCTTAACCAAAAGCCCCTGTAATATGGTTTAAAAGAATTCTTGGAACAAATCTGCACAAAAATGTGCCAGGACCTCAAATCTTGAACCTGCAAGATTCACCTCATACTCATGATAGCAGCAAACCCAAAACTCATCCCTATATATCAATCACTCTATCACAAAATAGTAAATTTTACATATCTGCCAGATATGCTTGCTGTGTAATCTAAATCTGATAAAGGAGGCACTGGTAGTACTTTGTTCTTTCCCTGAATGAGACAGTTGAACTCATGTATCATTGCTTGCCAGTGGTAATTTTTCAATCCATAGTGGACCCAGCCAAGCTTGATCCCACTTGCATATCTTGCTGTTTATGACCCTTGGCCACGGAGCAAGTTTTTAGAATTCATGTGGGGAATTGTGTTAGTATTGAATATTATAAAGCTTGCTGGCTAGTAGTCTTATGAATCACTCTTTACCTCAGAATCTATGTTGCGGAACCATCTATCAGTTAGTTTGCTATGTACAGCCCTAGATTTACTTCCACACCTTCCCCATGCCTTTGACCATACCATTGTGCTAGTAGTGGACTACTCTGGTTTGCTCCCCTTACCTCCTGAAGAAGTGGGGTGTACCCATGAAAGGCTTTGAGAAATCAAGAGATGGGCCACCTTCGGAAGACACCTTATATATATTCTGTATCAAATTTGAATTTATTGTGATTGATACAGTTGCAGCATCTGTTACTTTGCAGGGGGCAGTTGGAGGGGGAGGTTTCATTTATACACACTCGTGAATAAATGAAACCTCGGTAACTTTATGCTTAGTTTCCACTATATTCCAGGTGGTGGACTTCCAGCATTTGCTTTATCGTTTGCTTTGCAGCCATGGTTACTTGTAATAGCAATCTAAAATTGAGTCGAGGTGAGGGCTGAAGGGCAGGTATTTAAAAAAACAAGTTGAGGATAATGAGCAACTGTAGAGATAATGTGGAATATATCAGTTCAAAGTTGGTGTACTATCGGGCAGGACGCCAGATATACAGGTGTGTACCTGAGACTCTGCTGCCTCGGAAACAGACCCCCGAGTAATTGGGGACACATTTAGAAATTCTTGTGGGAACAAGGTAACAGCAAGGCAATACTTTATAATTTGTTTCCATGGTGACAATATTTTGGACTGAGAAATTAGTAGTAGCCCAGATGTCATCCCAATCGTCTGCTTCAAATGTGACTCCAAGGTCTGTCTCCCTGTGCCACATTTGTGTGGGGGTATTAACCAGGTTTGTCAATAAGTTGTATGTTGAGACTCGATATGATGCTTGGGGCATGGGGGCTGTGCCTACATTTTTTTTTAAATTGGGTCGTTTGATTGAGGTGCCTGATATAAGCGGCAAAAAAAAAGCTTAATTGGCAAGTAACGAAAATTTCAGATTTAGGCAGACAGTGTTGTTCCTGTAGGGTTGAGAAGGTTTTGAAGGCTGTGGAGGTAGTACGTTTATGAAGTCTAATCATCTTCTCATCAACCCACTTTTAAAAAGAAGATGGGGAGACAAAGGCTGGGTAGCATTTTTTTAAAAGGATAGTAAAAGTACATGTGGGGCGAGGAGTCCGAATGTGGTCTTAAGCCTGGCCCAGAGGGTGAGAGAATGTTTAGTAATAAGGCTGGAGATATGTCCTCAGCCTGGAGTACGTAACCAAAGAAGATTTGCGATTGACAGGTCACAATTGATCATTTCTATATCCACCCAAAGTGGGATTTCATGGGTCAAATTATATTTTACAAGTTGCACCAATTGTGCCATGTTAAGTTATTAGTTATACATTAAGCAGAAGTATACAATAGTTCATGTTTGCTAGACAATTTCCAATTTATTTTATTTTTTATTTTATTTTATTAAGTTATTTTATATTTTATTAAGTTATGTGATAGTATTTAGCAAAATTGGGAAGACTTATTCCTCCTTGTGATTTAGGACGTTTCAGGGTGCATCAAGGGATTCAAGGTTTTGATTTGCCCTGGATATATTGAACTACGCGGCATTGTAGATTTCTCTAGAAATAAGCTGGGACAGGGATGGGTAGTACTCAGAAGAGGTAAAGTACTAATTGCCCCATCCAAGAAATCAGGAGATAAAGTCATCATGTGTGAAAGAAGGAATGGTTAGTCAACATGGGGGGAAAATTCAGTCAGAAAATTACTGGACAGTTTAGTTCGTAGATAGGAGAGGTGGCTCTGTGTGCAGAAAAAGTAGTATGAAGTTGAACTAGCTCGGATTCTGACAAAGATATCGACCGTCAAAGAGCTTGTGATTTCTGTGAATTAATTGCAGCTCGAGCTTGGCTTGCATACACACGGTCACACAAAAGTTCTCTGAACTTTTGACCTTCAAAGAGCTTGTGATTTCTGTGAATTAATTGTCAGTTCACGGATTTTGGTGAAGCTATCTAAGATTCTCAAAAGACTGGGTATAGAAAATAGCAGGGATGTCAAAAAGGGGATTATGTTGCCCGCGATAAAACAGCTTACGTTGGTGTCCCTCTAGTTTTATACCTTTGACGTTTGAGTTAGAGTGCATTAATGGGGCTAGCGGCTCAATTACCATAGCGAATAGGAGAGGGGAAAGGGGCCAACCTTATCTAGTTCCTCCTTTTTTTAGAAATGGGGTAGGATCTATAGCCTGCATATTTTAGGTATGCCCTTGGTTTTAAATAGAGAGGTCATCCACTGCAAGAAATGTGGTGCAGATCATTCTGTAATTATGGCCAGGATGTTGTATCAATGCTTTCTTGATATCCAAAGTAAGAAGACAAGATGGAATACATTGGGAGTGGGCTGCGTGGAGTTGCAGGGCCACTCTACTAACATTGTCATTTGCTTGACGTAAAGGTATGAACCCCTCTTGGTCCTAATGAACCAGGGATCAAATGATGGGATTAAGGTGGCTAGCGAGAACTTTAGCCAAGATCCTAATATCCAGATTAGGGAGGGAAATGGGTCTATAATTCAACCAAGTAGTGACGTCAGAGCATGGCTTGGAAAGCATAGTGATAATCACAGTCAAGGTTTCAGTCTGGAAGGATTGATGTTCTAAGAGGGAATTAAAGGTGTTGGTCAATAAAGGAACTAGTAATTCTGGGAATGTTTTGTAGTATTCCACTGGCAAACCATCGGGCCAGGAGGCTTGTTTGGGTGAAGTGATTTAATGGCACAAAGCACTTTTTCAGCAGAAATAAGTTGTTCAAGAGGATCTTGTTGCACAGCAGGGGCTGGGCAGTTTGAGCTGAGCAAAAAGTTTGTCTGCACAGGGGTTGTGAGAATTCCCCCTCAGCTATGTATAGTCGGGACAAGTGTCTGTGGAATTCATGAAGCACTTTAAGGGGGTTGCTCATGTAAAGCTTATAGCGAAAAGGTTTAGGAGTATGGTCGAGCTTCCTAAGGGCTAAAGTAAAAAAAGTACCCGGTTTGTTTGCCGTAATAAGGTATTTATGTTTGGATCTACAAATTAATTTGTCAGCAGGATCCATCAGGGTATAGCCTTTTTTTTTCTACATCCATAACCTTTTAAGCCCACCTCCAGGGAAAGCAAAAATCCTCCCTGTAGTGGGGTTGTCCCAGTGCTGCAAAAGTTAAATTCTTCTTTAGGTCTAGGGGAACAAGAAAAGCAGTTGTACTAACTGATCCCACAGCATATGGTGCTCCCCTACAGTCCAATAGTGGACTTTTTCTTGGCTTCCTCACACCCAGTGTAAAAGAGTTGCAACTGGCAAAGCATATGGAAGAAGAGGCTGCATGGACTGCTTTTCCAGTGTTAAGGAAGCCTGCGGGAGCAGAAGATCAGGTAAGTCTAACTGGATTTCATGTTCCCCTACGGGGAACTTAGGCCCTCCCAGATGTTTTTAAACTACAAGTTCCATGAGACATTGCAAGACCCTGACAATCACAGGCATGACTCCTAGAGGCAGAGGCATGATGGGATTTGTAGTTTCACCACAGCTGGATGGCTGAGGTTTCCTACCCCTGCCCTAGACCTAAATGAGCATGTAACCCTTCCAGTGGAGTGGCAACCTCACTGTTTCACTGGAAGGAGGCATTTTTACTTTCTCTGGAGTTCACTTTAATGACATTATACACCCTGCACTCGATATAACCATTGCAAGTGAGACAGCTGCAAGCAATATAATTGTCTGCAAAGCTAGACAAAATTACAACAGAAGCTCATTTTACGTCTATAAAGTTACAGTGAAATACAGACGCAACAGTCATCTTTGCAATAATTAGTCTGGTGTAAAATATATAGCACTGTCCCCAAAACTGAAATCTGATTGGTTTTCAAATGGCTGAAACGTTATAAGCATGGCACTGCACACAAGAACAAGGTAGCCTAATTTGAATCAACGTTATGGACTTATAGATAAATAAAAACATGAATATAAACAAATCATTGCTTTATTACAAAAATATTAAGCAATGGATATGTTTGTTAAGTTATTAGTTAAGTTAGCAGAGGCATATGATAGTTCATGTTTGCTAGAAATTTCCAAAGATATATTTTATTTCTAAGTTATATTTTTGTTTAAATTGATACAATTTTATTTGCACTACAAGCTTTCGGGGTATGTCCCCTTCTTCAATGTCCCCACAGTACTATACAGCTACAATCACCTCAAGCAATATGTTTAAATAAATAAATAAAACAATTTGTATAAATATTATACAGAAAAATGTTGGTGCCCAAAAAAAAAAATATTTTGTTTGCAGTGATTGGATAAAAAACATACAAGGTTTTATAGATAACCTGTTGCCTATAAAAGAAAGTCTGCCCATGCAAAGATTTACTAATTAGATAATATATTGTGTTTCTTCTAAGCCTGTCAGTCTACATTAATGCTACAATGTAATAATAATCAGCCCTGTTGATTAATTTCCTTCACTGCCTGAGCATAACCCCTAGAGGTCATGACTCCCAAATATGCAGTTTAAATGCAATTTTTATTTCTGCACAGTCTAAAATTGTTCGATAGCAACAAAATATTACTATAGAAATGTCATTCACTTTAATCAAATTGTTAATTATGTATTGTTATTATTAAAAAAATAAAATAAACTTGAAATCAGTGAATCCGTCTGAGGATATAATGAAGCATAAGTGTGATTCCTGCATTTCATGTAAAAAATAAATTTTAAAAGATGTTATTACTACTACTACACACACACACACACACACACACACACATGCCTTAGCATTGCATCTTTTTTTAGTGTGTCCTTTACTTTGTTCTTCAATATAATAAATAACTTCATTATAAAGAATATCACATTTTAGACAATCAACCTCATGAGTTAGGGAAAAAAAAAAATCGTCACAGCCCTCTGACAGAGTCCCAGGGTATAGCATGGAAGGGTAGAACCTCTGTCAAATTTTTGTCACTGTCTATGTCCCTGTTTGGTAGATTCACCCTCTCAAAGGTCTGGTTCACAACAGAATGTGTTCATGTATGCAGTTTTGTGCATTCCTGCGCATTTGCATGCAATGTGTTTTTGATAGTACCTTAATTTTAAAGTGGTTCTAAAGCCTAAACATTTTTACCTTAATGCATTTCTACCTGCTCTATGCAATGATCTTGCATAGAGCAGACCCGATCCTACTATTGTCAGGTTCTCCGCCGGTGATCCTGACTCCTCCTCTTTGGCCAGTGCCCCCTTGGAAGCTGGCTTTCTATGGGGGCACTCGTGTGGGCTTGCTCCCATGCTGCCCTGTCTGCATAGATTGACACAGACTGTGCAGTTCAGCCCCTCCCCCAGCTCCCTCATCACAGAATTTGATTGACACTGTGCCAATCAGTCTGCCCTGTGAGGAGGGATATAGTGGAGAGAGATGCGGCTTTCATGCACAACTCTCGACTAAGAATGGGCTCAGAAAAGCATAAAGGTGGTGAGGGGTAGATTCTGTGACACAGAAGATTTTTTTTACCTTAATGCATTAAGATAAATGCATTAACATAAAAAAACTTTAGACTTTAGAACTACTTTAAATTACACTACAAAACAAATTAACACTTATTATAATCAGCCCTAAAAATATAATATAGTTTTCTTAGCTTCAGTTCACATTAAGAACCACATGTGAATAAAGCAGCCCTCTTTCCCATAAGGCAAGCAGGCCATACTCGGTTGCCCCCAGCACCTATACACAATGCCATAGCGCCTGGTTATCACGCAAGGGCATGCGTGAACTGAGCAAAGCAAATAGGTACTTGCAGTTGGCAGACAGGCAATGTTCTGAATAGTCAGGGTCAAGATCCAAAGTCACAAGGCAGGCAGAGTTTAGAGAATAGTTGATTTCCGATCTGAGGTCATCAACGTGGTAATACGTGGCAGACAAACAGGTAGCTTGATGAGGTATTACACATGCTATCACAAGTATGAGACTGCAGGATTAGCTGGCTTAAATCAGGTTTGGTCTCCACCCAGAGACTGGTCATATTAATCACCTTGTAGGTAGACAGACAGACAAGGAGAATGCCACAGCCAAAACCAGGATGCTAGAATGAGGAGCAGGAGCGCTAGAGGCTCCTGACAAGTGTATGGGTAATAGCTTTTCCCACGCCGCATTAGTGTGAACCTAGGCTTAAGCTGTCCATACACTGTTCACATTTCAGCAGGTCCCTAATGAACCAACCAAAATTTGCTTAGTAGGTTGCCCTGTCAGCCTCCTCCTGCCTGACATTCTTTGATTGGAAAAACAATGATTAAAGCAACTGGGAGGAAAACTGTTGGCTTAACAGCAACTGCATCCAATTAGATGCTGCTGCTGTTTGTGTCTTCTTTATACACCAGACAGGGCTCAGACTTTCTATTTGTTGTGCAAAGTGAATCAGCAAAGTATAACAGGGTTACCTGAATGACAGAAATCTTTAACCAGAACAATATATAAATAAAAACATCTGACAGCTGACAGCAGCCCAGCCTTGATTTTGGCAAGTAAAACCTTCATCTAGTGCACTAAAAAAACTCTATTTACTCATTCTTTGAATTGTTAAGGTTGGTATTCCTAGCAATGAATGGTTTGTTCTCTTTTTTGATTGAAAATAAATTTATTAAAATCCAGAATTTCCACAATTTTGTTAGACTTCTGTATATGATAACAAGTGCTTCTGACCAAAAGAACCAATATTAAAACTTAAATTTCATCCGGAATACAGTAGCCCCAAAAGGAAATGACAAAGTGATAGTAGAGAGGTAAAGATCACCAAAACAACATTAATGGTCTACCACGTGAAAAGCAGATAAAACTTACATTTTCTGTCTGCATGGGTAGTCTAATGCCCCGTACACATGGTTGGATATTCTGATGGTAAAAGTCTGATCGGATTATGTTGTCGGAAAATCCAATCATGTGTAGGTTCTAGCGGGCTTTTAGAGTAGGATCCAAAATTTTCCGACTTTTTCCGATCGTGTGTAGAGAATTCCAATGCACAAAGTGCCACGCATGCTCAGAAGAATTTTGGAGATGAAAGCTATTGGCTGCTGCCCTGTACGTAGTCCCGTTGTACATTTTGTACGTCACCTCGTTTGGAATGATCGGATTTTCCGACAACTTTGTCTGACCGTGTGTGTGCAATACAAGTTTCGGACAAAATCCGTCAGAGAAAATCCTCCGGATTTTGTGGTCAGAATGTCCGACCGTGTGTACAGTGCATTCGCTTTTAGCATTCATAAGGCATGTATAATTTTTAATGTGCAAAATAAAATAGCTGATTTACACATATTTATTTATAAATACTACCTTCTTAGAGGAATTATTTTACACCTACCTATTTAAATGGCCAGGTTTAGGAACATTTCTATTTTAAATAAGGTAGTGAAAAAAATAACTTTTAGTAAATGATTCCCCATATGCTTATACTGGTAAAGTTAGTTATAATGTAAGCATCTAGCACAGGATGGAAAATAATAGTTAACTTATTTGTGAAGCCACTTTTTAGATTTTCACTAGTTTGTACAAATCCAGGTAAGTCCTCAAAGGACAAAATCCTTCTACTATAGTGAAACCAATTTAATTTTTTTTTTTTTTTAATTAAGTTTTTTTCAGAATTAGTTACCAAAATACCTGTGTCTGTCCCAAGATGTTGTCTTGAATATATGTCTTAATATAGCTGTGTAACAGTTTATATATATTTCATAATTCTTACCTGTTTCTTACATTAAACATACTAATGATGATGGCTTATTGTCATACTATGCCCAGTTTTGGCATTGGGGCAGGAAGCAATATTTAGCAGCAGATTCTAAATGAGAACTTTATTATATCATTATTATAACAAATGCATACATACAAAATGTAAATAGTACTTATAAAATCAGATAATATAATTAAACCAACAAGTATTAGCTCGTAAAAGTAATTTGGGCACATTTTTTTTTTTATTCTTCATTGAACATATTCACATAACCAGTGTTTCCTAAACAATAGTGGTGATCACACAGAATAACATGGCTAGAGAATTTATTCCAGACATTTAACCAAACAACCTGGAAAATAGGAATTGGAAATAGATGTAGGATGAAAATGAAATGATGAAATCTAAATCTGAATACAACAGTGGCAAGATGCACTTCACTTACAACAACATTAAATGGTCATAAAACTAAAAGTGTAGGCCTAAAACCCAATTGCTGCTTTGGCCTTTGAAAGATATTACAGTGCTATAACATAAAAAGCGACCGCTAGTAACGGGCTTTCATTCCATCCACTTAAATACTGCACTAAGTCTGGTAATACCACTGTGAAATCATAAGCCAGTTCTTTAGCGCGGTTGTATCTGTTACAAATTTAATCTTCACTGCTATGTCACAACTCATTTTATCCTAGAAGCTTTAAGATGTGGCGCAAAAGATTTCTGTTCTTCAAGTCAAACCTGAAACTGACTGTTTAAAAATACCTGTCTAAACAATCGTCACAATAGTTACGTTCATGATCTGTCATTGACTGCATCTATATAGCCTTTTCCAAAGTTACCAATAGAAATATTTAGCGAAGCATCATTTATTTTTTTTTATACTTCAGGGTGATGATGCTTATATAAGTTTACTTTAGGCATTGATGATCTACTGTTTGGATTTTTTTTTTTTAAAAACCTTTGAGATCAAAAATAACAATGGTCATATTTGGAATGGTAACATAAGGTTATCACATTTTTAAGGACATTGAATAAAAAAAGTCAGGTCAATTAAAGTTTATGAAAACAAATCTCTTAAAAATTATCTAATCAGTATACAAATTACATTTATACAGGGGCAACTATGATTTTTTTCACTATAGACACAAGCTAGTTTCGGTTTCATAAAGGGGTCCCAGAATAAGGAATTTTACTAAATGTCGTTGTATAGTTAAACATTGTTGCTTTTAATATGAAAGAAATTATATCATAATTATCCTGCTTGTAAATCATTTTTGAACTTGATAGCATATTCAAATCTATAGAAGATAGTTAAAGTTACATATTATTTGAGTCAAATAGGGGCAAAACAGTAGAGATAGGTTTATTATTTTTTCACTTACATTCATATGTAAGATTTTACACTAGTTACAAGAAAGTATGTATGTATGAAGAACCAGACAATGAAAGTGATCTTGTATTTCATTAAATATATTTTTAAATGACTTTCTTTGAAATGAACACAGATATAATACTTATATTTCAAAATACACTACGCTTCTTGTAAGAATTTGAAGGTACTTTTTAAGGGGTAATGGCTCATGCCAGATTAGCAACTTTCAAAAATTGAATCATTTAAAGAGGAAATTAAAATAAATAATCATCCTTTCCATGGTGTTTTAATCAAATGCAGGTTTGCTGGACTTTTACACAAAGTACTCACTTTAATAAATAGCCTCCTAACTTATTGGTTCATCCCCGATTTTAATACGTTTTTCTGTAAGGACAATATCATTATAATATTGTAGGTTGGATTAGGTGTTTCCTTTTGTCACTACACACAGTATAATAAACTACCCCTTTTAAACAAAAAAAAAGAAAGGAAACAATTAAGGCAACCTTTTAAAAAACACATTCTCATGAAATATGGCATTTTTAATTCGTTAATATCTTTCTATACCAAACATTTTCCCACATGCATACAATATAGTGGGGTTTATTTCCTAAATTTGGAAAGTACAAAATATGCTGCAGCTGCAAATAAACCAATCAGCTTCCAGGTTTTTTTTTTTTTTGCTAAAGCTTAATTGCACAAGTTGAAGTTAGAAGCTAATTGGCTACCATGCATAGCTGCATCAGATTTTGCACTCTCTAGTTTTAGTAAATGTAATCACAGTTAGCATATGTCATCATATGTTTGGGTTTTCATTATTCAGATATGGGGATACATTTTGTGAACTAGAACATCATCACTTCTAACCTGTATTCAGTCATCCCACTAATTTTTTTTTTTCTCTCAAGCTAACTGATACCTTGAGTAGAACATGTGTTTGCAGGGCCAGGTGTGCCTTTTAGTAAAATACAATTCACAATCCAAAGCAATTAATGGAAGTATAAGAGAATAAGAATACATCTAACAATATGCACTGAAAGACAAAATCCAAGGCAAAAGCTTTAGAAAAAAACAATAAAATCTATGATTTTCACAAATTTCAATATCAAAATGTAAGCAAATCTGCAGATTATGAAATGCAAAACTAGCTACCAATCTCAAAGAATATCCATGCCTTTGTAATATTTGTATGACAGCACATGTATTTATGTATGTATTTATTTTTAGTATAACCAATGGATTTTTTCATCTCTTTACAAATACCATTGATCTGATAATTTCACCAAAATAGCAAATGAGATGCAATTACTTACATTTGGTATTTAGAGAAAATTATGTATTTATGCTGAAATTATTTCACCAAAAAAAAACAACAAAAAAGTCCCAATAAATGGTAACCAACTGAAAAATATCAGTATCTTATTTAGTATAGGCATGCATTTTATTGTTATTCTCTATCTAACACCTAGACATAAGAAAACATTTCATAATACTATAATGTATATTTAATTATAAACAATCACATTTTATGCTTCAGTTTTCTGAATCTCATTAATATAAATTTATTAATATATAAGTACTTAAATGATCAGCGAAAATACATGTCTTGCTACATTTGTAAAATGTAGGCTATATAATAAAACAAAGTCCTAATCTTCTCACCCATGCACATATTAAGTGATTCCATCAGAATCCACATGTACTGGGGAATTATGGTTTCATTTTTCAAAACAGTCTACATTTTATCTAATTGTCTTAGCTAGCAAGTGCTTATTTTCAATTCTTTCATGATAGGGGCGCTTTCAAATTTTGCCTTAGGCAATGTATTCAAAGTTTCACTTGTAGAGGAAAAAACAAAGTGATTTTTTTCCCACGCTGTTGAATACGATCGCTAATTAATTCTGCTACGGGCAGTATAGATGAATGCAATTGCTTGCCAAATATAGGTTAAAAAAAAGAGCACAACAATATGTTAGATGATTTACAGTACCAAAGTAGTGTTCTATTAAATTACATTTATTTCTCTAAATATCACATATATTGTTTTTTAGAATAGTGAAATGCAATGTTCTTGTTATCCATATTTGTTGATAGTCTCATCTGTGACTATTCAAATTGAATTTTAAGAAATCTATCAGTCTATAGTAAACATATTAAATGCAATAAGAGCACCAACATGTGTAATCAATGTGGAGGTTAAATTATTTTGGTTATAATAAAGGCAGTTTATATATTTTCTTTCATGCCAATTATGTAATAGTAGTATTTTTATGAAATATAAAAATAATAAGAATAAAAAAAAAAAAAAATACAAAAAACATTGCTTTCTGTGATTCTTTAACTCGCTGCATTGCTCATGTCTAGAGCCACTGGTCTGACTGAAGGGAAAGGTTTTAAACCGTATATTCTTACATTATACATGTTAATATAGAAGTCGGTCTCCTAAACTCATAACACATAATAAAATAAATGCTCTTAAGTAATAAATGGAACATGTCCAGCAGAAGGCAGTGTTACAGTAACTTTATACTGCAAAATTGTGCATTTACAAGCGTATAAAGTCGTTTATAGCAAGTCGGTTATACAATAAGAGCAAGAAAATGTTTATTAGCTGTTTTCTAGCTTTTATGCTCCTGAAAAATAAATATAGTAATGTAATAAGAGATTTTGCTAGCATCTCCAAATCCATTTACATCCACGGGTCTGAGTATGTGCTATTATTTTCTCTTTCTGAACGACAAGCTATTTAAAGTCAACTTGCTGATCATCACTTACCATGTTAAACAAAGCACTTGGTAATGAGCTGTGTCCTCAAGAATAGAGAAGAACATAGATATTATCTTCAAAACAGCGCTGCTCTCTCCATTATTCATTTAAACAAGCCTCTAACCTTACACTCATTAACCTATTCATTTTAGGATGATCATTTGATTTCTACTATGAGGAATGCTTGTTTTATAGAACTGAAGGAAAAAAAAAACTAACAAAGATGCCCTCCGCCCACCCTAATTTTAGTCTGTGTCAACAGAGGAAGATAATTTTTACTTAACGTGTGTTGTGTACAAAGTCTGCTGATCACCTATCTTCCAATTTGGAAAATCCATGTTAAAGAAGAGAACGCTGAGAAGTAATGTAACAGCATTTGTTTGGATTTTTGTATTTCAAAGAACTGACTAGTTTATCTGAATTCCAGATTTAGAGCTTTGTTATGTGTGATAGTTATGATAATATGATCAGCATAGGCACTGAGACAGGGAGACACAAATCCCTTTGAAAATCCCTTCCTCTATTTTGTACAGCTGCTGCTGATGCAGTTTAATATCTGCTAGGATGATTGGAAGCGAAAAAAAAAAAAAAAAAAAAAAAAACAGGCCAAACTCCCGGTTTAATAAAAAAAATTTAACAGGTCTACATATAGTTATGAAGGACATTATTTGCAATACCTTCTTTAATAAAAGAATGTTTCTTAAATCAAGGGTTTTCCCACTGGGGCAGACCAATAAGGATAAAAAAAATTTCTACATTTTCTATATGGTTAGAAAGATGGAAGATGGAAAACATAATAATTTTATATATGTATGAATGTATTAATTTATTTTCAGAAAGACATGGAATCTGTCAACATTATTTTTATATCGTATGAATGATGCATTAAAAAAAAAAAAAATATCAGGTACAAAAATAAAAGAAAATATCTTATTTGGTCAATAAATCATAATTTATCATATCCCTGGCTTACACTAAGGAATTCATGGAACATTTGGCACCAAAACACTTACAAATGGTTAGGTTTAGGTAGTTTCATACTCTATTAGACAAGTTAATTTCACTATTAGAATGTCCCATAAAGAGTGTGCATTAGTTTGCGTCAAACGATTCAGTTTTTAACTATACTTAGGCACTTAGGATGGCTCAGTCCAAAGATGGATCTCTGTCAGGCAGCGGCACATAGCAAGCCAGTTCTCAAACCTAAAAATATTGATTTAACTATGGTAAAGAGTCTTTTTAGATATAACCAAACTCCTATAGAAAAGTGAAACCCTTGGTCTCCTGCTCTAAAGTTAGCAGCCTACTGCAAAGTGCCTCTCCTGTTCCATGCTAGTGTTGTTAATGTTAAAAAAAAAGTGGATAGAATATACTTTGAGAAGGCTGTAGTAAGAAAAAAATAGAAAAATTGGGTTAAAGCAATGGGTTGGATTGGGTTTAAAAAGTCCAAATTAATATCCACAGTAGGGTGAAGCTTTGGAACTGAAAATGGGAAACCAATAGTAATAGTTTTCAAAATTGTCGCTCTTTTTTTGTTTATATCGCAAAAAAAAAACCCTGCAGGGGTGATCAAATACCACCAAAAGAAAGCTCAATTTGTGGGAAAAAGTACATATTTTTTTTTTTATGTAACGTCGCACAGCCACAAAATTATCAGTTAAAGCAACGCAGTGCTGAATCACAAAAAGTGCTCTGGTCAGGAAGGGGGTAAAATCTTCCGAGGCTGAAGCAGTTAAAGTGGTTGTAAACCATTACAAACCACTTTGACCTACAGGTAAGCCTAGATTAAGGCTTACCTGTAGGTCCAATAAATATCTCCTAAACCTACATGGTTTAGGAGATATTTAGAAAAAAAACAGGCACCGCTGTCTACGGCGCATGCCGTAGACAGCCGTGTGCAGGCGCACTGAGCATGCCGAAGATCACGGCGATATGCCGCTCTCGTGCGCATGCGCAGGAGTGACGTCATCGCGACTCCAGCGAATGACAGTGCTGGAGCAGCGAGACCCAGAAGTCATTGATGGCGGCGGAGGAGGACGTGGACGAGGGTCGCTTTGGGGGCTTCGTTCTCAGGTAAGTTATTCATAATGCTATGCATACTAGCTCATTATGCCTTTGCCTTGTAGGTTCCGTTTTTTTTTTTTTTTTTTTTTTTTAAAGGAGGCTTTACTTCCTCTTTAAAACTTCCAAGCATATATTTTTTGAAAGCAGAAACCTTGGAGAGTAAAATGGTGCAGTTGCATTTTTTTAAGCAAATTATATTAGTGAACATGTTTATCAAACCCATATTTTCAGGAAGAAAATACACTAACTTTGTTTTTAGCGTACAAGTAAAATTAATTAACCAAGGATGAGGCTGCATTGGGTAAATACATATTAAACATGTCAAATCGTAAAAATTGTGCGTACCCATGAAACAGCGACAAACTTTGGTATCTAAAATTGTCCATAGCTGATGCATGACGAGGCATGTGTATACCTATTAAATGTATTGCAATCACGCACATTTTTGTGCATATGTGCATATGGTAGGGGCAGGGCTTTAAATTTTTGTTATTGTTTTATGTAATATATATATTTTTTAACATTTTCTTTTTTTACACATAACTTTATTGTTATCACACAGGGGGCTAAAAGCAGAGTAGAAATTACAGGTATGTTACCTATGGACTCAAATATAGTAGATCAAGCACAGATTGTGCTTAATCAGCTTATTCACAGCCACGAGATAAGTTTTTTAGGGGGACCTGGTCCCCAAACCAGGGCCCTCTAGAGGGGGGAGCTGTCGGACTATCACGGTACAGTATAACACAATAGCACAATTGATAATCCGGTATATATAAAATACAAGGTTTTTATTTATACACTTGGATGCCCTGTGGGTATGCAGATGCATCCGGCATACCCACAGGGCATCCAAGTGGGGTAAGAGACTGTCTATTATCATGTATTCCTTCTCCCCATATTAAGGTCTGAACAAACTGCTGCTGAATGTTGATGCAGCTAATTGAACTAATTATACATGGTTACCAATTTCAAATTTTCTTTTGCATATGTAAACACTGTATTTCCTGATGAAGCTATCTCTATAGCGAAACTAGTTGAAATATTCTACGTATGCATTTTTTTTTTATGACTGGAAAGTTTTTTTTTGCATAAATAAAAACCTTGTATTTTATATATACCGGTTTATCAATTGTGCTATTGTGTTATACTGTACCGTGATAGTCCGACAGCTCCCCCCTCTAGAGGGCCCTGGTTTGGGGATCAGGTCCCCCTAAAAAACTTATCTCATATCATACAGATGATGGTACTTTTATTTTATATATTTTTGATTTATGTAGAAAGTTAGGCCTAAACATTTTCCATTATTCACAGCCACAGCAGCCATGAGGTGACAGCTGTGAATCTGAAAGTGAAAAAAAGATTGTCTCTTCTGGATTCATTCACTGAAGGGACGATAAGTGAATGGATGTTCACTAATCTCCCTCTGTTCCACCCACTGACACCTGCTCTGCCTGTCCAAGACCTGCAGTAGATGCAACATTGCTTTGAATACATGGTGAGGGTGGTCAGGGAGGGAGGCAGTACCTTCAGGGGGTGTGAAGGTACTCGGGCAGCTTTACAGCCTCCCAAACCTTTACCAAAAAAATGTGACAGTTGGCCTAACAGTAGTGAACACAGACCATAACACTATAGCAGAAAGTGACGTTCTATTTTGCTACAGGAAAGCCAAAGGTTTTGACTGCTTAGGGGTCTCCTTAGAGTTTAGTCCGGCACTGCCACAATGTGCAGATTTTTTTGAAGATTAGACAATAGAAGTCTATTGTCTGTAGTTGCATATATAGATAGGGGAGTATGTCTGAAAAACAGGAACAAGTGGTGAGACATCTGCCTTTCCTCTTCTAGGAAATGAGTAAATGCCATGGACATAATTTTTACATTGTGCATGTGTTTTGCTTCTGTGAAGAAAAGGGAACGATTGCTCATCACAGAATTAAAAGTTTCAACAAGTTGGTGATAACCCAAACAGAGCAATTTCTGAAATATATCAAAAACTGGCCCATATATAGTCACTGTCTGGCAAATTTTATCTTAATGTTGCCTAGTTGTCTTTTAAAAAGGATATCAAAGCATTCTTAGTTTCTTGAATGCCATTTTAACATTACAACCAAGACTGTGCCCAGGTACAACCCCTTGTTGTTTTGTTCTTGTTTATCTTAACTCTTTGATCACTGAAAAAGCCAAGAGCTGATTTACTTGCATCTTGTTGCTTCAAAGAGAGCAGTTGGCCACCAAGTTTACATGGCAATGTAGATTTACGATTTATAGTTTTGGCTAGAGTTAAATCCAAATTTAGGCCAAGGCTTAGACTTGGGTTTGGATAGGGGCTGGAGTTCTAGCTTGAGCTAATCTTCATTATAGCTTCAATTGGGATTTGTAAAAGGGGTAAAAACTAGGTTTAGGGCTGGTGTAAGTTCTAAGTCAAGTGGTATACCGCACTAAGTTAAAACAGAGAGTGACCGTAAATAGCAGCAGCGACTAACTATGTGATATTGGCATAGTAATAGGTATAATATATTAAAAAAACTTCACGCTCTTCAAAATAAACCAAAAAATGTGAAGTGACACAGTATGAATCAATAACAGTGGTTAAATACAACAGTAAATCTCAATAAAAAAATTAAAAAGTCCATATACATCCATATGTGATCAATTCTGAAAAAAGGGTAGAAGTTGACTCCACGTAATATATGAGAAGGAAGAAATAATACCTCAACAGAATTCAACCACCAGAGTTTAAAGAGGTCCTCTTGTGACACCCATTACCCTGTTAATGAGGTCGCTTACCAGAGAGGATGGACCATCTATTTCTAGAATGGTCAAACATGCTTGCAGTTAAACCTCTGCAGGGTAACAAACAATGAGACCTTCTATGGATCACTGAAGCATACTAGTTCTATGGGAGTGCATCCAAGAGTGACAAACTCCAAATCTTACAAGAACATATTTGAGAAGCACACCCTCAGGGTGTGCTTCTCATATATGTTCTTGTATGTTGTAATAAACCTGACCAGGTTTTTTTGGGGGTTAAAGCACCCCTCCCCCTCCTCATTCCCTTTTATTTAGTGGCCACCAGTGCATAGGAGGAATTCCTTCAGTTCTCCCACATAGAGGAGTTTGGCTCCCATGGTTGAGACACAGGATCTTTCATTCTATTACTAGGGTAGGACCCACTAATTTGGGGTACTTTGTTGCAGTAAGTGGGCTTAGCACTATATAACCATATAGTGTGACCAAACCCCCGTATTTTTTGAATATGTTCAGGTGTTTTAACTAGCCCTGCAGAAAATGTTATTCTTGAATGTGTGCGCTGTAATATGTTCGCTAAACTCCAAATCTTGGCCAAATACGGTAGGTATGTGGCGAAAGAAGGGGCTCCAAAAGTGTAATAAAGTATGAACTGTTTTATTGTAAAAGTCAAAAACCTACTTACAATAAGTAAAAACAAAAATGAGCCTTGTTAAAATTCGTACGTCATACGGGCACTTTTTATTTACATTTTTTTATTGAGATTTACTGGTGTAAGTTCTAGAAATAGTTTTTCTGGGTTGTATTGCACCTGTAGTGCTTAAAGTAGAATTAGACATTGTACGTCTCTTCTACAATAAAAGTCTCTTGACTATATTCTTCTTATTGTATATTGTTGTTTTTGAGTATATGATTCTGCTATTTAATACTGTTATACACACTGAAAAGCTGTTGGATAGTGTATGAAGTCAAGCTATTGACAGTACAGCAACTACCAGTCTTGAGATACTCAGAAGCGATGCGGGACGAGGTAACGCCAGTCGTTTCTGGCCACCCCCTCCCGATCGTGGCCAATGGGATTCGTCCGCTTCCTTCCCCTTCCTGTGTAATTGTAAACACAGGCTAGGGGAAGTGATGTCACGCTCCTCGTGTCGGTCTTTCTGACCGGGACGCGGAGCTGTGAAGACATCAGGTTAGTGCACCAACACTACACTGACACCAGGCACACATAGGCACATATTTCACCCCCCTGTCACCCCCTGATCACCCCCCAGATCACCCCCTGCCCCCCCTGTCACAGTGTCACTGATTGCAGTGATCATTTACTGATCACTGCATTTAGTGTCAGTGTGAAATAAAGGTTTTAACCCCTTGATTGCCCCTAGAGTTAACTCTTTCACCAGTGATCACAGTATAAGTGTCACTGGTGACGCTGGTTAGCCAGTTAGTTATTTAGTTATTTAGGTTCCCCGTCAGGTTTTTATATATCGTCAGGTACCCCCATATATTACCTAATAAAGGTTTTAACCCCCTGATTGCCCCTAGTTAACCCTTTCACCAGTGATCACCGTATAACTGTTACGGGTGACGCTGGTTAGTTAGCTTATTTTTTTATACTGTCAGGGCACCCGCCATTTATTACCCAACTATCGGTTTAACCCCCTGATCGCCCGGCGGGTGATATCAATTAGGTGTTAGGGTCAAATAAGGTCTGCGTCGCCCCAGGTTAGTGCCAGTACCGCAAACACCCACGCGCAAAGCATACACCTCCCTTAGTGGTATAGTATCTGAACAGATCAATATCTGATCTGATCAGATCTATACTAGCGTCCCAGCAGTTTAGGGTTCCAAAAAACGCATTGTTAGCGGGATCAGCCCAGATACCTGCTAGCACCTGCGTTTTCCCCCTCCGCCCAGCCCAGCCCACCCAAGTGCAGTATCGATCGATCACTGTCACTTCCAAAACACTAAGCACACATAACTGCAGCGTTCGCAGAGTCAGGCCTGATCCCTGCGATCGCTAACAGTTTTTTTGTAGCGTTTTGATTCATTCGCCAGCAGCCTAGGAGCTTTTTTTCCTGTGAATCTCACTAGTGTACTACTAAATTTAGAGCCCAAAATGGCAAATCGCAAGTACACTAGTGAACAGGCCTACTTGTTTCTGAGTATGTCAGATAGTGAAGAGGAGGTCACTCATCTGTCAGAATCAGGCTCAGAATACGATCCAGTAGACGACAGTGGCTCCATGACAGATAGCTCTGACGACGAAGGTGAGGTCCCTGCTAAGGTCAGGCGTACCCGATCCCGATCTTCTGATGTTGTTGAGGTGCAGGAACCGCAGGTCTCTCGTATGGAGCAGAGAAGTACTAGCGCCGCTATTCCTTCTGGTGAACTGGCAAGCACCAGCGGCCTAGTACACCCTGGACGTAGTAAACCAGCACTGCAGTAACACTTGGTGACGTAGTCAAACCAGCACTGCAGTAACACTTGGTGACGTGGCGAGTCCCATAAGTGCAGTTCAAGCTGGCGAGGTGGCAAGCACAAGTAGTGTCCCGCTGCCACCAAGAAGAAGACAAAGGCAGGCCCGTCGATCACATAGTGTCCTTCCTGCAGAATTCGCCAATCCTGATTGGGTGCCCACCACTTCTGCAGAACCCGTACTTCCCCCATTCACTTGTACGTGGACAATTATTACACGAGCGTGCCACTGTTTAGTCACTTGTTTGGAACGCTGGTCAACACATCGCCGCTAATCCCCAAGTGCCTTCCCTTGCCAGAGATTGGAAACCAAAAAAAGTTTTCCGAATTTAAGACCTTTCTGGGCCTTTTCCCTCAACATGGGCTTACACAAATTCCCGACGCTGAGGTCTTATTGGTCCACCTCTCTGCGTTGGTGAATGCTTTGAACGCTACCACGAACTAGTGAGGTTTTAGCGTAGGGTACAGCATTTCACAGGGTCTCAAGAATGCCATCGCATTTTGAGACCCGACCGTTGCAGTTAAAATTATAGTTACAGGGTCTCAAGAATGCCATCGCATTTTGAGACCCGACCGTTACAGTTAAAATTATAGTTATAGTTTAAAAAAAAAAGTGTAAAAAATAAAAATAAAAATAAAAAGTACAAAAAAAAAAAAAACCCCAAAAAAAATATAAAATAAAAAACCAAAATAGTTGTCGTTTTATTGTTCTCTCTCTATTGTTGCTCTTTTTTACTCTATTCTATTCTGCAATGTTTTATTATGTTTTATCATGCTTGCTTTTCAGGTATGTTTTATTGTTAACCATTTTTTTGTTTTCAGGTGCGCCATTCAGTTGCAGCGTGGATTTATTTATCTTGACAGCAACAGCGTTTGCTCCCACGATACATAAAGCCGCGACTCCAACACTGTAGGAGGTGATTTCACCACCACAGTTAAAAAAAAAGAGCATATATGCCGAAGCATGGGGGCAGCAGAGGGCGGAGGAGCGATTTTGCTCCTAATGCCACGTACATACGGTCGAAAAAAGTCCGACCATGTGTACGTGGCATAACTTTTTTGCGGGAGGATGCCCCCATGCTTCGGCATATATATATTTTAGGCACCGGTTGCGTTAACAAAATGTTTTATTTTTTACTATGTTTTTTTTTTTGGTATTTGCTTTGCAGGTATGGTATGGTAAGGTCTTACTGTTATACTCTAATGTTACTTTGTTTTAATGTTAACCATTATTTGCTTAGCAGGTACGCCATTCAGTTGCAGCGTGGATTTATTTATCTTGACAGCAACAGCGTTTGCTCCCACGATACATAAAGCCGCGACTCCAACGCTGTAGGAGGTGATTTCACCACCACAGTTAAAAAAAGAGCATATATGCCGAAGCATGGGGGCAGCAGAGGGCGGAGGAGCGATTTTGCTCCTAATGCCACGTACATACGGTCGAAAAAAGTCCGACCATGTGTACGTGGCATAACTTTTTTGCGGGAGGATGCCCCCATGCTTCGGCATATATATATTTTAGGCACCGGTTGCGTTAACAAAATGTTTTATTTTTTACTATGTTTTTTTTTTGGTATTTGCTTTGCAGGTATGGTATGGTAAGGTCTTACTGTTATACTGTAATGTTACTTTGTTTTAATGTTAACCATTATTTGCTTAGCAGGTACGCCATACAGTTGCAGCGTGGATTTATTTATCTTGACAGCAACAGCGTTTGCTCCCACGATACATAAAGCCGCGACTCCAATGCTGTAGGAGGTGATTTCACCACCACAGTTAAAAAAAAGAGCATATATGCCGAAGCATGGGGGCAGCAGAGGGCGGAGGAGCGATTTTGCTCCTAATGCCACGTACATACGGTCGAAAAAAGTTCGACCATGTATACGTGGCATAACTTTTTTTGCGGGAGGATGCCCCCATGCTTCGGCATATATAAATGGTGCATGTATGCCCATCATTAGAAGTGGGTGGATGAAGGGAGGTATTCTAATGGTGGGCATACCCACCGCGCCATTGGGAAATTGGGAAAGCATTTTATCACACCGATCTTGGTGTGGTCAGATGCTTTGAGGGCACAGGAAAGATCTAGGGTCTAATAGACCCCAATTTTTTTCAAAAAAAGAGTACCTGTCACTGCCTATTGCTATCATAGGGGATATTTACATTCCCTGCGATAACAATAAAAATGACAACTAAGAAAAAAAAAATGGAAGGAACAGTTTAAAAATAAAATAAAAAAGCTAAATAAAAAGAAAAAATAAAAAAAAAAAAAAAAAAGCACCCCTGCCCCCCCTTCTTTTGCGCAAAGGCGAACACAAGCGTTGGTCTGGCGTCATATGTAAACAGCAATTGCACCATGCATGTGAGGAAACACCGCGAAGGTCAGATCGAGGGCAGTAATTTTAGCAGTAGACCTCCTCCGTGAATCTAATGTGGTAACCTGTAAAGGCTTTTAAAGGCTTTTAAAAAAATGTATGTAGTTTGTCGCCACTGCGTGTTTGTGCGCAATTTTAAAGCATGTCGTGTTTGGTATCCATGTACTCGGCCTAAGATCATATTTTTTATTTCATCAAAAATTTGAGCAATATAGTGTGTTTTAGTGCATTAAAATAAAAAAAAGTGTATTTTTTCCACAAAAAATGCGTTTGAAAAATCGCTGCGCAAATACTGTGTGGAAAAAAAAAATGCAACACCCACCATTTTAATCTGTAGGGCCTTTGCTTTAACAATATATATAGTGTTTGGGGGTTCAACGTAATTTTCTTGCAAAAAAAAAATATGTTTTCATGTAAACAAAAAGTGTCAGAAAGGGCTTTATCTTCAAGTGGTTAGAAGAGTGGGTGACGTGTGACATAGGCTTCTAAATGTTGTGCATAAAATGCCAGGACAGTTCAAACCCCCCCCAAATGACCCCATTTTGGAAAGTAGACACCCCAAGCTATTTGCTGAGAGCAATGTTGAGCCCATTAAATATTTTTTTTTTTTTGGTCCCAAGAGATTGAATAATGAAAAAAAAAAAAATAATATTTTTTTTTACAAAAACTTGTCACTAAATGATATATTGCTCAAACATGCCATGGGCATATGTGGAGATACACCCCAAAATACATTCTGTTGCTTCTCCTGAGTACGGGGATACCACATGTGTGGGACTTTTTGGGAGCCTAGCCGCGTACGGGACCCCAAAATCCAAGCACCGCTTTCAGGCTTTCTAAGGGTGTAATTTTTTTATTTCACTCCTCACTGCCAATCACAGTTTCGGAGGCCATGGAATGCCCAGATGGCACAAACCACCCCCAAATGACCCCATTTTGGAAAGTAGACACCCCAAGCTATTTGCTGAGAGGTATGGTGAGTATTTTGCAGATCTCGCTTTTTGTCACAATGTTTTGAAAATTGAAAAAAAAAAAAAAAAAATTTTTTTTTTCTTTACTTTCTTCATTTTCAAAAACACATGAGAGCTGTAAAATACTCACCATGCCTCTCAACAAATAGCTTGGGGTGTCTACTTTCCAAAATGGGGTCATTTGGGGGGGTTTTGTGCTATTTTGGCATTTTATGGCCTTCGAAACTGTGATAGGTAGTGAGGAGTGAAATCAAAAATTTGCACCCTTAGAAATCCTGAAGGCGGTGCTTGGGTTTCGGGGCCCCGTACGCGGCTAGGCTCCCAAAAAGTCCCACACATGTGGTATCCCCATACTCAGGAGAAGCAGCAAAATGTATTTTGGGGTGCAATTCCACATATAACCATGGCATGTGTGAGCAATATATCATTTAGTGACAACTTTTTGAATAAATTTTTTTTATTTTTTTTTTTTTGTCTTTATTCAATCACTTGGGACTAAAAAAAAAAAATATTCAATGTGCTCAACATGCCTCTCAGCAAATAGCTTGGGGTGTCTACTTTCCAAAATGGGGTCATTTGGGGGGGGTTTTGTGCCATCTTGGCATTTTATGGCCTTCAAAACTGTGATAGGTAGTGATAGGTAGTGAGGAGTGAAATCAAAAATTTATGCCCTTAGAAATCCTGAAGGCGGTGCTTGGTTTTCGGGGTCCCGTATGCGGATAGGCTCCCAAAAAGTCCCACACATGTGGTATCCTCGTACTCAGGAGAAGCAGCAGAATGTATTTGGGGGTGTAATTCCACATATGCCCATGGCATGTGTGGGCAATATATCATTTAGTGACAACTTTGGGCAAAAAAAAAAAAGTTTGTAATATTCCCGCAACTTGTGGCAAAATATAAAATATTCCATGTACTCAACATGCCTCTCAGCAAATAGCTTGGGGTGTCTACTTTCCAAAATGGGGTCATTTGGGGGGGTTTTGTGCTATTTTGGCATTTTATGGCCTTCGAAACTGTGATAGGTAGTGAGGAGTGAAATCAAAAATTTACACCCTTAGAAATGCTGAAGGTGGTGCTTGGGTTTCGGGGCCCCGTACGCGGCTAGGCTCCCAAAAAGTTTTTTTTTGTTTTTTTGTCTTTATTCCATCCCTTGGGACTAAAAAAAAAAATATTCAATGGGCTCAACATGCCTCTCAGCAAAATAGCTTGGGGTGTCTACTTTCCAAAATGGGGTCATTTGGGGGGGTTTTGTACTTCCCTGCCATTTTAGCACCTCAAGAAATGAGATAGGTAGTCATTAATTAAAAGCCGTGTAAATTCCAGAAAATGTACTCTAGTTTGTAGACTATAACTTTTGCGCAAACTAATATACGCTTATTGGCATTTTTTTTACTAAAGACATGGGGCTGAATACATTTTGGCCCAAATGTTTGACTAAAATTGAGATTTTTTTTATAACAAAAAGTAGAAAATCTCTTTTTTTTTCAAAATTTTCGCTCTGCAAAAAATAAAAATCACAAAATCAAATAATAAATTTAAAAATTGCATGACCGCGCAATTACCAGTTAAAGTAGTGCAGTGCGAAATTGAAAAAAGACCTCTGGTCCTTAAGCTGACAATTGGTCCGGGGCTAAAGTGGTTAATATTTAAACACCAAACATTCAGATTTTTGCTTAATATTCTTTATAATAGGTACAAAGATTGGGTCTATTGCTGGTCACAGAAATATTTTAGCTGCCATTACTGAGTGTGACTCGCCAGCAATCAGTATTTCTCCCAATGACCCTTTCTAACTACTTGTATCTCCCAGTAATACTGACAAACTGGTTGTCAGAACAATATGTAGGCAACAAAATCTTATTTTTCCTGCAGTAGTTTGATATACAGTGTCGTGGTAAGTGGAAAATACACAGTTAATTCTAACAGGCTTTGACCTTTACAGTCTTTACAGTCTTACAGCATCTCTGGGATATATTATATGTCAGTGGAGTTCTAACAGTGGCTGTGAGGTTTCCAATGATTATAGAGAACCTAAGGGAATTACTGTGATAAGTTTGTTCTGATGACAGCTAATAGGGAAATATGTAAAATTATATTTCAACAAAACTTTCACTTTCTATTTGTGACTATAACAGTTCAAGTAATTCAAGCATTATATGTACCGTGTTTTGTTCTGTTTTGTGTGCCTTCTTTGGCTACTATTGTACAGTTATTTTAAATCTACATTTAGCACAGTGGTGTGTTATTTCTAAAAAAAGAAAAAAAAAAAAACTTTATGAAAAAGAAAGACAGCAGGTATAAACAATGTTTGCACCTTTATCTGTTTACTGTAGTCCTTCCAATGCCAATCAGGCAGCAGTTTTAGTGTTTCAATGATAGGTCCCCACTTAGGGCTCCTTGTTGCAGCACTCTCTACACAGAACTTCCCACCAACCCACTTACATAAGCTACTACCCCCACCTCTACTCCTCAGTGCAACAAGCAACTATTATTGGATGGTGCACCGTCAATGATGTAATCCCTGTATAGATGTAACATGGACTGAATGGAGTAAGATGCAGTGCTTTCCCTAGAAAAGTAAAACCCCATATGAGTACTGCTAGGAAATGCCTCTTGAACCACAGTATGGACAGAAACTGTCTGCAGCTGACCAATCCAACAGCCAGTGACATGCAATACTTGTGATTCTGCACATGCGTAGATGTATAAATAGAGCAACTTATAATCTAGTAGCCTTAGAAGGCAGGAACAGGAGTGTTTGTAACAGTCAGAAGGTAGTGTAAAAAATGGAAGGTTGTTTATTGCTAAAAATAGGAAATAACAAAGAGAAAGAAAAGTATGTTAAAGTGGTTGTAAATGTTAAAAAAAAACAAAAACCTGCAAGATAATTGCCGCGTACACACGAGCGGACTTTCCCACGGGAATGTCCGCCGGACTGAAGTCCGCCGGACAATCCGCCCGTGTGTGGGCGCCGGCAGACTTTTTGGCGCCAAAAGTCCGGTGGACTAGGTTTTAAGTTTTGTTTTAAAATTGTCCGCTGAACTCGGCAGTCCGGCGGACAATCCCGCGGTTAGTATGCTAGTCCACCAGACTTTTGGAAATGAACGGACTTGCCGATCATCGGAAAGTCCGTTCATTTAGCACGTGACTTCAGGTAGACGGGGCTAGCGAGGGCAGTGAATGCCGCCGCGCTAGCCCCGTCACCTGGCATGGATTTAAAGGGAATCCCCACGCTGAAAAAACGGCGTGGGGGTCCCCCCCAAATCCATCTCAGACCCTTATCCGAACACGCAGCCCGGCCGGCCAGGAAAGGGGTGGGGACGAGTGAGCGCCCCCCCTCCTGAGCCGTACCAGGCAACGTGCCCTCAACATGGGGGGTGCCCTGGGGAAAAGGGGGCCGTGCGGCCCCCCCACCCCAAAGCACCTTGTCCCCATGTTGATGAGGACAAGGGCCTCTTCCCGACAACCCTGGTCGTTGGATGTCGGGGTCTGCGGGCGGGGGGCTTATCGTAATCCGGGAGCCCCCTTTAATAAGGGGGCCCCCAGATCCCCCCCCCCCCACCCTATGTGAATGAGTATGGGGTACGATGTACCCCTACCCATTCACCTAAGGTGTAAAGTGTAAATAAAAAAAACACACAATTTTTTAAAAAAAATATTTTATTGCACTGCTCCGGGGGTCTTCTTCCGTCTTGGGGGGTCTTCTCGCCAGACTCCTCCGCCATTTACCTAGCTCTTTTACCGAGCAGAGGAGCCCAGCTACCTTCTTCGTCATTGCCACCGTCGTCTGGGGGTCTCGATCCGCCTTCGGGGGTCTTTGGGGGTCTTCCGGGGTCTCTTCTGTTCTTGCCACTGTCGTCGCTTTCTGCTCTGCCGCTGCCTTCTTCTTCTTCTCTTCTTCTTCTTCTCCTGGCAGAGCCGCGCTGTGCTGGGACTTAAATAGGGACAAGAGGGCAGGGTCACATGCTCATGACCCCGCCCCCTATGATGTCACAGTCCCAGAATCCTCCGGGACTGTGACATCATAGGGGGGTAGGGTCACCATGTGACATGAGCATGTGACCCTGCCCCCTTATCCCTATATAAGTCCCAGCACAGTGCGGCTCTGCCATTCCGGCCAGAGAGAGCGAAGAGTCAACATCGGAAGGAGATGAAGAAGAAGAAGAAGAAGAAGAAGAAGGCGGCCACGGCGCAGAAAGCGACGACAGCGGCAAGAACAGAAGAGACCCCGGAAGACCCGAAGGCGGATCGAGACCCCCAGACGACGACGGCGGCGACGACGAAGAAGGTAGCTGGGCTCCTCTGCTAGGTAAAATAGCGAGAAGACCCCCCAAGACGGAAGAAGACCCCCAGAGCAGTGCAATAAAATATTTTAAAAAAAATTGTGTTTTTTTAATTTACACTTTACACCTTAGGTGAATGGGTAAGGGTACATCGTACCCCATACTCATTCACATAGGGTGGGGGGCCGGGATCTGGGGGCCCCCTTATTAAAGGGGGCTCCCGGATTCCGATAAGCCCCCCGCCCGCAGACCCCGATAACCGACGGCCAGGGTTGTCGGGAAGAGGCCCTTGTCCTCATCAACATGGGGACAAGGTGCTTTGGGGTGGGGGGGCCGCACGGCCCCCCTTTCCCCAGGGCACCCCCCATGTTGAGGGCACGTGGCCTGGTACGGCTCAGGAGGGGGGGGGCGCTCGCTCGTCCCTACCCCTTTCCTGGCCGGCCGGGCTGCGCGCTCGGATAAGGGTCTGAGATGGATTTGGGGGGGACCCCCCACGCCGTTTTTTCGGCGTGAGGATTCCCTTTAAATCCATACCAGGTGACGGGGCTAGCGCGGCGGCATTCACTGCCTTCGCTAGCCCCGTCTACCTGCAGTTACGTACTAAATGAACGGACTACTCCGTGTGTGGGCAAGTCCGTTCATTTTCAAAAGTCCCGCAGACTTTTTCCCGCGGATTGTCCGCCGGAGAAGTCCGGGCGTGTGTGGGCAAGTCACACGCTCGGAAAGTCCGGCGAAGCCCCGCTGGAAGGTCCGGCGGTTTGTCCGCTGGACTAGGTCCGGAGGACAATCCCACCGGAAAGTCCGAGCGTGTGTACGGGGCAAATGGCATACAATATGAAATACTCACCTTGGAACAAAGCCCTTCAGCGCTATAAAGTCACCTCTGAGAGGGCTGGCATGTTCCTTTTGTGGATAGGGATGGGCCTGATGTTCGAGTTGAACAGTGAACATTATGGGGCTTTCATGGCAAACTCGAGCGCCGCAGAATGCCCCATAATGCACTGCGAGATCGCAGTTCATTGACGTCTGATGATTGGCCAAAGCATGCACCTGACCTGCATGCTTTGGCCAATCACTGCTGCGAGAGCCATAATTGTCATGGCTCAGGGGGCCCCACACTATATAAGGCTGCTTACACGGTGGCCCTATATAGTGTTATAATAGCGTGGAGGAAATTGGGAGAACTTTAGCTAGAGGCCGGTTAGTTAGCGGCATTAAGGCAATTTTATATATATATACAGTGCACGCAGTGTATTAAGATATATAGTGTAATATATATATATATTATCCACAAATGGCGAAGACATGGAACAGTGGTGAACCTTCCCAGGAGTGGCCGGCCGCCCAAAATTACCCCAAGAGAGCAGCGACGACTCATCCAAGAGGTCACAAAAGACCCCACAACAACGTCCAAGGAACTGCAGGCCTCACTTGCCTCAGTTAAGGTCAATATATATATATATATATATATATATATATATATATACTTCGCAGGGCAGTATAGTATAAATATACATATATATATATTATATATATATATATATACAGTGCCTTGCGAAAGTATTCGGCCCCCTTGAACTTTTCAACCTTTTGCCACATTTCAGGCTTCAAACATAAAGATATAAAATTTTTAATTTTTTGTGAAGAATCACCAACAACTGGGACACAATTGTGAAGTGGAACGAAATCTATTGGATTTTTGAAACTTTTTTAACTAATAAAAAAATGAAAAGTGGGGCGTGCAAAATTATTCGGCCCCCTTGCGTTAATACTTTGTAGAGCCACCTTTTGCTGCGATTACAGCTGCAAGTCGCTTGGGGTATGTCTCTATCAGTTTTGCACATCGAGAGACTGAAATTCTTGCCCATTCTTCCTTGCAAAACAGCTCGAGCTCAGTGAGGTTGGATGGAGAGCGTTTGTGAACAGCAGTTTTTAGCTCTTTCCACAGATTCTCGATTGGATTCAGGTCTGGACTTTGACTTGGCCATTCTAACACCTGGATACGTTTATTTGTGAACCATTCCTTTGTAGATTTTGCTGTATGTTTGGGATCATTGTCTTGTTGGAAGATAAATCTCCGTCCCAGTTTTCAGACGAACAGGTTTTCATCCAGAATGGTCCTGTATTTGGCTGCATCCATCTTCCCCTCAATTTTAACCATCTTCCCTGTCCCTGCTGAAGAAAAGCAGGCCCAAACCATGATGCTGCCACCACCATGTTTGACAGTGGGGATGGTGTGTTGAGGGTGATGAGCTGTGTTGCTTTTACGCCAAACATATCGTTTTGCATTGTGGGCAAAAAGTTCGATTTTGGTTTCATCAGACCAGAGCACCTTCTTCCACATGTTTGGTGTGACTCCCAGGTGGCTTGTGGCAAACTTTAGACAAGACTTTTTATGGATATCTTTGAGAAATGGCTTTCTTCTTGCCACTCTGCCATAAAGGCTAGATTTGTGCAGTGTACGACTGATTGTTGTCCTATGAACAGACTCTCCCACCTCAGCTGTAGTTCTCTGCAGTTCATCCAGAGTGATCATGGGCCTCTTGGCTGCATCTCTGATCAGTCTTCTCCTTGTCTGAGCTTAAAGTTTAGAGGGACAGCCAGGTCTTGGTAGATTTGCAGTGGTCTGATACTCCTTCCATTTCAAAATGATCGCTTGCACAGTGCTCCTTGGGATGTTTAAAGCTTGGGAAATCTTTTTGTATCCAAATCCGGCTTTAAACTTCTCCACAACAGTATTACGGACCTGCCTGGTGTGTTCCTTGGTCTTCATGATGCTCTCTGCGCTTTCAACAGAACCCTGAGACTATCACAGAGCAGGTGCATTTATACAGAGACTTGATTACACACAGGTGGATTCTATTTATCACCATCAGTCATTTAGGACAACATTGGATCATTCAGAGATCCTCGCTGAACTTCTGGAGTGAGTTTGCTGCACTGAAAGTAAAGGGGCCGAATAATTTAGCACGCACCACTTTTCAGTTTTTTATTTGCAAAAAAAGTTTAAAATATCCAATAGATTTTGTTCCACTTCACAATTGTGTCCCACTTGTTGGTGATTCATCACAAAAAATAAAAATTTTATATCTTTATGTTTGAAGCCTGAAATGTGGCAAAAGGTTGAAAAGTTCAAGGGGGCCGAATACTTTCGCAAGGCACTGTATATATATATATATATATATATATATATATATATATATATATATATATATATATATATATATATATATATATATATATATATATAGTGCAGTCAGTGTACAGTATATAATACAGTGTATTGAAGTGGTTAAGGGGAACCCTATGACGGAATTAAGAAGAAAAACAGCGTGACCCCACCCCCAAAATCCATACCAGGCCCTTTGAGTCTGGCATAGATTTTAAGGGGAACTCCACGCCCCCCAAAGCACCTTGTCCCCATGTTGATGGGGCCTCATCCCCACAACCCTGGCCCAGTGATTGTGGGGGTCTGTGGGTGGGGGACTTATCGGAATCTGGATGCCTCTTTAACAAGGGGGCCCCCAGATCCTGCCCCCTCTATGTGAATGGGTATGGGGTATGGGGTACATTATAAAAAAAATTAACCAAAAATGTGACCAAAAAAATAGGGAAAAACCACAAAAGATAGTTTCTGACAATTCCTTTTTTTTTTTTTTAATAAAGGATTTGTCTAAAACTGTCTTTTGTGGCTTTTACTTTTTGACACTTTTTTTGGTGAATCAGTAGGGGTACAATGTACCCAATACCCATTCACATAGGGGGTGGAATCTGGGGGACCCTTGTTGAAGGGGGCTTCCAGATTCTGATAAGCCCCCCCACCCACAGACCCCCAAAACCACCAGGCCAGGGTTGTGGGGACAAGGCCTTGACCTATCAACATGGGGACAAGGTGCTTTGGGGGGACCCCAAAGCACCCTCCCGATGCTGAGGGCATGTGGCCTGGTATGGTTCAGGAGGGGGTGGAGCGCTCGCTCGCCCCTTTTGGCCTCCAGGCTGCATGCTCAGATAAGGGTCTGGTATGGATTTAGAGGGGATCCCATGCCAATTTTTTTTTATTTTGGCGTGGAGTTCCCCTTAAAATCAATACCAGATCCAGTATGGACTGGGGGGAACCCACGCTGATTTTTTCCTTGATTTTTCATCTATATTACTGGGAGCCGGTGTTCTGACAAAAACTGTCCAGCCATCGGATAGTGTCCGCCCCGTACTGCGCAGGTGCAGCGCTTGCGCAGTACGGAGGACAAGGAGATTCCAAAAACCTCAGAAGATGAACGGCGCCTGCGCTGTGAGTCCAGGTTCAAGCCCCACCATCCAAGTGGACATACGGGAGCACATAGTAAGGGGGCCCCTCGCGGGCTCGCTTCGCTCACCACACTTCGGGCACGGCCTTGCTTCGCTTGGCTCTTTTTTATTCTAACTCTATGTCCACTTGGATGGTGGGGCTTGAACCTGGACTCACTGAGCAGGCGCTGTTCATCTTCAGAGATTTTTGGAATCTCCTTGTCCTCCGTACCGTGCAATCGCAGTACAGGGCGGATACTATGCGACAGGGGACAGTTTTCGACACATCACCGGCAATATATTACAGCAGCGAGCAATTTTTAATTACATTTTTTCCTTTTTCATTTTTATTGTTTCACTTTAAGCATTATTAAAATCACTGCTCCTGAAAAAAAGGTTGTTTTAAAAACTTTTTTGCATTAATACATGTCCCCTGGGGCAGTACCCGTTTCCTCATACACATTTTTTGGCAATAACTTGAATACAAGCCTTTAAAATTATCACTTTTGATTTTTCATGTTCATGTCCCATAGACTTTAATAGGGTTTGCATGTTCGCACAAATGTTTTGCCTGTTTGCATGTTCTGGTGCGATATGAACCGGGATGGTTGTTTGGCCCATCCCTAGTCATAGATCTGCCAACCTGGCACAGGGGTCACCTAAGGGTTAACAATAGTGCAGAGTGATATCTGTGATTGGCGTCAGGCTGCCCTATTTAAACACCTCAGCAGCACTGTGTCTTTGCTGTCTGATCTGCAGCTCATACCTGTTCCTGTGACTACCTGTTATCGTGATCCGATCTGTTCTGCGTTTGACCTGGCTTGTTTGACTACGAATGATCTCAGTTATCCTGACCCCAGCTTGCCTTGTGACCATACTTATCTCTATATTGACTGATATCCTGTTGTTTACCTGCATCTTGACCGTTCTCTGCCTGTCGTTGTGTCTGCTTGATCATCTGTTACCGAACCTGGCTTGTCTCGCTCTGCATCTACCAGATTCTTGTTTCCTGCTTCCTGTATGCTGAGCTGACTACACCTGCTGTTACCTGCTGGTCTACTATGGGAATTCATCAGCTGCACAAGAGACTGTTAATAACACTGGTGGCCCTTGAGCCGGGTTTGTACGCGAGGCCTTCCTGTTGCACGTCAGGCTCACCCGTCAATGGCCAAGTGGGGTTTACAACCACTTTAACCCCTTAAATACCCGCCCATAGTCATATGAGGCCCACAAGGTGGATCTACCATCCTGGGTGGGCGTCATATGACGTCCTCCCATTCCCGGCGGCCTGGGGGGCGTGCGCGCGACGTCGGCGCGCGCGCGCCCGCAGCGGCGCTCAGGACCCGGTGCGAGTGCCCGGCGGCCGCGATGTCCGCCGGGCACCCGCGATTGCCCGTTAAAACAACGGGACCATGCGGGACCGTGGAGCTGTGTGTGTAAACACACAGCTCCACGTCCTGTCAGCGAGCAGGAGACCGATCATGTGATCCCAGTACAGAGGAACACATGATCGGTCTCCTCCCCTTGAGTCCCCTCCCCCCACAGTTAGAATCACACTTATAGGGAATACATTAACCCCTGCAGCGCCCCCTAGTGTTAACCCCTTCCCTGCCAGTCACATTTACACAGTAATCAATGCAATTTTATAGCAACGATCGCTGTGTAAATGTGAATGGTCCCAAAAATGTGTCAAAAGTGTCCGAAGTGTCCGCCGCAATGTCGCAGTCACGAAAAAAAATCGCAGATCGCAGATCGCCGCCATTACTAGTAAAGAAAAAAAAAATGCAATAAATCTATCCCCTATTTTGTAGACGCTATAACTTTTGCGCAAACCGATCAATATACGCTTATTGCGATTTTTTTTTACCAAAAATATGTAGAAGAATACGTATCGGCCTAAACTGAGGAAAAAAAATGTTTTTTTATATATTTTTTGGGGAAATTTATTATAGCAAAAAGCAAAAAATATTGCATTTTTTTCAAAATTATCGCTCTATTTTTGTTTATAGCGCAAAAAATAAAAACCGCAGGGGCGATCAAATACCACCAAAAGAAAGCTCTATTTGTGGGAAAAAAAGGACGTCAATTTTGTTTGGGTGCAATGTCGCACGACCGCGCAATTGTCAGTTAAAGCGACGAAGTGCCGAATCGCAAAAAGTGCTCTGGTAGGAAGGGTGTAAAATGGCCTGGTGTTGAAGCAGTTAATAAGTGCCAGTAATTTTATTTTTTACTTTATCCAGAGTCTTAAAAAATAGGTCTAACCAGAAATGTTTTTTCAGTTTTGGATAGAGTTCGTAATGCCGCGCACACATGGTCGGAATTTCCGACAGAAAATTCTGTCAGTTTTTTTTTTACTGTCTTTCTGTCTGCTGGAGTAATCTAACTCCATTATTTGTCCTAAGGACCATTGTGACTGGGAGACAAATTGAGGGTAATGTATGATTTTACAGCTGTCCCTGAAACAGATTTTAAAGGAAAATCTTCAGAAGGAGTCATGTGTTCCATTAACAGGTGTCAGGGGGGAGATTTTCTCTCATTTTGGAGAGATTTCCACCTAATCCATGCAGTGTATCTGGTGAAAACTGACTTAGATGCAGGGAAATCTTCCTGATGGGACACAGGCAACAGTAAATACCTGGCAGAGGTATAACCATTGCAAAGCAAAGGAGCAATTTAAATATTTTGTGATCCCCATGTATAGTGTCTGCATGTGCCTCACAAAAAAATCAAGCCCTGTAAGCCAGATTGTTGCTTCAGACATACGTCTCCTTCTTTCTAAGCACACTGTTGAATTTGACTATGGCACTGCAGAAATATTAGATTACAGCCAGGTTACCCATATATTAGGTAATTTATCATAGTGTTTTGGGGAGAAAGCTAGCATAAAAAATAAATTACAATCTCAATGTAGTGTCCATGTTGACCCTTCATAGATCAAATAATGGGAAACCACAGCATAAAGGCTCTGACAAGTTGTAATTATCATTAGTTATCTTAAGTATGTATGAAGAGTTTTGATATCAGCCATGAGTCTATAACATATACAGTATGTTAAGCATGCGTAATGTGTAAAAAATAAATCTAACACTTTGGCTTCTGGTTATTCAAATTTAATGCCACAGAAAAGAGTAGATTAAAAAATACTCCAGTGACATTTGTGTTTTGAAACTGACCTGTAAATAAATGGTTGACCTACCAGTATTCCCAAAGGGGTAAACTGAAAATGGAAAGGCTAAGGTCACTTATTAGGCTAAAAGGTTAATTTCAGCTCAAAATTAAAGTTTTTCCTAGTCTGATATATATCGCTGTTTTAGAGCAGCATAGAGAGGACTTCAGTTTTCACAATTCATTATGCTTTTCTATGTGTATGTTTGCACAGGGAGCATTTTATGACACTCAGCTAAACGGCTTATAAGACCTGCAGCTGAACATGATATTGTCCAGTGAATAAAAAAAAAAAAAAAAAAAACTTCCATCCATGCTTCTGCTTCAGCTCATTGTTTGGATGGAAGGACCGTAATGTATGTTTGCTCTCTGGATTAAGTATTTGAGAAGCCTGTTTTCTACTGGCTTCATAATACTATTTGTAAGACACAGATATGTGTGTAGTGACAGCTCTGTATTGCATAAGATAGTAAGTTTCCCATACTTAGTAACACAATTACATGGAGTAATAAAAAAATTTAAAGATTCTTCTATAAGTGTCTAATCTATTGTACATTACGCATTTTATTTTCCCTACCCCAATGGGCAATCAACAATCTACTAATTAGTATAGTGGTAAAATAACACATCCTCAATTAATTTTTGTTTAAAAATGTGACAATTTTTTTGGAGAGCGATCCTATGCTTGTGATGTCCCCAACTTTGGAGCTGCCTTTTGCACGTGGTGGGTAGTTGAGTTTCAGCCACTGTATCATGTGACCACTTGTGTTTGCCCCAACATAGCTGTGCAGGTATGTTCCATTAAAATAAAGTTTGGTATTCAGGATATAACTAAAGCTTACCTGGCTCTGTTCTTTGTAACAGACATTCATGAAGGAATCAAGTTTGGGACTATATAAGTTGTTTTCTTTAACCACTTGAGTAATAATCTGTATATATCACTTCATTGCCAGGCCATTTTTTCAGTGGCATGATAGGTTGACTGACAATTACTCAATCATGCAATAGTGTACCAAGATAATTTAATATCAAATTGTTGGGTCAAAAGGGGCTTAGTCTTAGTAGTATTTAATAACCACTGTGTTTTTGTATTTTTTTTTACTATATAAAGATGGAAAGACCAAACATTAAAAAAATGTTCTATTACTTTCTGTTATAAAGCATATCAAATTAAAATTGTCAGGGCGGTATACAAACAGAAATGGAGCTTGGTAATGGTGCACTAGATACATCATTAACCATTTTCATACCACTCGCCCCCACAATGTATTGCAGGTGGGCTTCCCGTACCAGCATAGTTACGTACCTGTACGTCACTTGTCTCTTCTGGGTACAGAGTGCATAAGAGTGTCCCCATCCGCTGTATCCTGCTGTGATTGTACACAGCAGGTGTTTGTCAGCAGGTCCCAGCAAATGATTCAGACTGGGACCTGCTGATCGGCTGTGTCCAATCACAGCCCAGAGCCCTGTGTTGACAATCAACACAGGGCTCTTTACAGAGGGAACAATCCTGTCCCTGCAAAGCAGGGAGAAGAAACAAAGAGATCTTTAGTAAAAAGCAGCACATATTACATACATTTATGCCGCGTACACACGATCAGACTTTCCGGCGGACCAGAGTCCGTCGGACAATTCGAAACGTGTGTGGGCTCCAGCGGACTTTTTATTCCCAAAAGTCCGGCGGACCTAGAAATAAGACTGGCTTATAATCTTTCCGATGGGCTCGAGTCCGGTCGAAAAATTCAGACGTCTGTGTGCTAGTCCGACGGACTAAAACCGACGCTAGGGGAGCTATTGGCTACTGCCAATGAACTTCCTTCATCACGTTCGAATCTGTCTGACTTTTGTCTGACTTTCGGAAATTCCGACGGAAAAAGTCCGATGGAGCCCACACACGGTCGGATGGTCCGACAACATGGTCCGACATTTTCCGTCAGAATTTCCGACCGTGTGTACGGGACATTAGTGATTCTATGGACAGCGTATTATATTATCTTTCCATTTTGCTTGCTACTATATGTGCTAAAACAACAAGGACAACCACAGACCATTCCATCATGGTCTGGGGTGAGGCTTGTAGAACAGCAGCTATAGCAGTAGAGAGGCTTCCACTGACCAGCTGGATAAGTGCAGCAGCAGGTCACCTTGAAGAATGATACATGCTCACCTCCACCACCAGTTGTGGAGTCTAAGCACTAACTGGTGTTCACCAGAGCTCCAGAGGTTACATAGATAGTTGTGGTCATGCAGGTGCTTATCTAATAGTTTTTTGAAACTATAAATGCTCCCCGCTGAGACCACTGCCTGTGGAAGGGAATTCCACATCCTTGCCTCTCTTTTCTTATAATTTTAATGAGTGACCACGTGTCTTGTTAAACTCCCTTCCGCAAAAAAGTTTTATCCCCATTGTGGGGTCACCAGTTCAGTATTTATAAATTGAAATCATATGCCCTCTCAAGTGTCTCTTCTCCAGAGAGAATACGTTCAGTGTTTGCATCCTTTCCTCATAACTAATATCCTCCAGACCCTTTATTAGCTTTGTTGCCCTTCTTTGTACTCGCTCTATTTCCAGTACATCCTTCCTGAGGACTGGTGTCCAGAACTGGACAGCATACTCTGGGTGGGGCCGGACCAGAGTCTTGTAGAGCAGGAGAATTATTGTTTTATCCCTGGATTTGATCCCTTTTTAATGCATGCCAATATTGTGTTTGTTTTGTTAGCAACAGCTTGGCATTGCATGCCATTGCTGAGCCAATCATCTACTAGGATCCCCAGGTCCTTTTCCATCCTAGATTCCCCCAGAGGTTCTCCCCCCAGTGTATAGATTGCATTCATATTTTTGCCACCCAAATGCATTATTTTACATTTTTCTACATTAAAGCCGTGTAGTTGCCCACCCACCCCATTCATTTGTTCAGATCTTTTTGCAAGGTTTCCACATCCTGCGGGAAGTTATTGCCCTGTTTAGCTTAGAATCGTCCGCAAATACAGGGATTGAACTGTTTACCCCATCCTCCAGGTCGTTTATGAACAAAATAAATAGGGTTGGTCCCAGCACAGAACCCTGGGGGACCCCATTAACCACCTCTGACCATTCCGAGTACTCCCCATTTATCACCACCCTCTGACTCGCCCTTGTAGCCAGTTTTCAATCCATGTACTCACCCTATGGTCCATGCCAACGGACCTTATTTTGTACAGTAAATGTTTATGGTAAACTGTGTCAAATACTTTTGCAAAATCAAGATACACCACATCTACGTGCCTTCCTTTATCCAAATGGCAACTCACCTCCTCATAGAAGGTTAATAGATTGGTTTGGCAAGAACGAATCTTCATGAATCCATGCTGATTACTGCTAATGATACCGTTATTGCTACTAAAATCTTGTATATAGTCTCTTATCAAGAGGTTATCCAAGAGCTTGAATACTATTGATGTTAGGCTAACTGGTCTGTAATTCCCAGGGATGTATTTTGGGCCCTTTTTAAATATTGGTGCTACATTGGCTTTTTTCCAATCACCTGGTACCATTCCAGTCAGTAGACTGTCAGTAAAAATTAGGAACAATGGTCTGGCAATTACTTGACTGAGTTCCCTAAGTACCCTTGGATGAAAGCAATCTGGTCCCGGTGATTTATTAATGTTAAGTTTCCCAAGTCTAATTTTAATTCTGTTCTTTGTTAACCATGGAGGTGCTTCCTGTGATGTGTCATAAGGATAAACACTGCAGTTTTTGTTACTGAAGCCCCCTGATTCCCTCGTAAAGACTGAGGAGAAGAATAAATTCAATACCTTTGCCATCTCCCCATCCTTTGTAACCAGATGTCCTTCTCATTCTTTATGGGGCCAATATGGTCTGTCCTCCCTTTTTTAGTGTTTACATACTTAAAGAATTTCTTGGGATTTTTTTTTGCTCTCCTCCGCTATGTGTATTTCGTGTTTTATCTTAGCTGCCCTAATTGTACCCTTACATTTCTTGGTGCATTCTTTAAGTCTGAATGCTGATGATAATCCCTCAACCTTGTATTTTTTGAAGGCTTTCTCCTTTGCTTTTGTATGCATTTTTACATTGGAGTTAAGCTATCCAAGACTTTTGTTCGCTCTTTTAAATTTATTACCCAGTGGGATGCATTGGCTAATGCCCTTAGTTAATATGCTCTTAAAGCAGTGTCTTTGTATTCCCCTTATGTTTCCTATTTGTGTGATTTATACTAAAGCCAATTGACCTGTGATCACTGTTCCCTAATTTGCCCCGTATTTCCACATCCATGATCAGGTATGCATTGTTGGTAATCAGTAGATCCAGTAGCGCTTTATTTCTAGTTGGTACGTCTATCATCTGACCCATGAAATTGTCCTGCAAGACATTTAGGAACTGGCGAGCCTTAGATGAATGCGTGGTTCCCTCCGCCCAGTCTATGTCTGGATAATTAAAATCCCCCATTATGATAATACTTCCCATCCTTGCTGCTAATCCAACTTGTGATAGGAGATCCGTCTCCCCCTCCTCCCTCAGGTTAGGGGGCCTATAGCATACACCCAGTAATATAGTAATATTTTCCCCTTAGCTTCATCCCTTTGGAGCTCTACCCATAAGGATTCCACCTCCTCCCTTGCTCCCGTAGTGATGTCATCTCTCACATTCACTTGTACATTATTGTTGATATATAGGCATACTCCTCCCCCTTTTTACCTTCTCTATTCTTGCGATAAAGGGCATATCCTTGAATGGTTGCCAGTCAATCATGAGAGCTGTTGAACCAGGTCTCTGAAATCCCCACAAAATCCAAATCCTCCTTGTACAACAGTATCTCTAGTTCACCCATCTTGTCCACCAGGCTCCTGGCATTGGTGAACATTCCACGTAGTTTAGACCGGTCGCATACTATCCTATTATTGGGTGTTCCAAGATTGCAACTAGGACTTGTTACTATACTTACCTTGGGTTTATGTGCTTTAGTCAACCTACCACTAATTCCCCCAGTACTACCCTCTGGAATATATTCCATGATGACTATCTCTACCTCAGGGCCCTCCCCCCATGGCCTAGTTTAAAAACCCCTCTAAATTTTTGGCCATCTTTACTCCCAACTGATCTGCACCCTCCTCATTTAGGTTCAGTCCGTCCCTTCTATAGTACTGGTGATCAACTGAGAAGTCGGCCCAGTCCTCCAGGAACCCAAACCTTACTACACCAGCACTTCAGACACTTGTTTACTTCCCTAATCTCCTTTTCTGGTGTGGCTCGATGTACCGGTTATCAGGAGAGTACTTACCGAGGCCGAGATGCCGAGAGTGGTTCACCCTTGCAACTGAGCGCAGTCCGCCCCCTGGAGGTGAGACAGGGGATGAATGGCACAAAGAGGCACAGGCTACCCAACCAGAGGATAGGGACTGGAGAAGGAGCCAAGTTCTGGATCAGGAAGATACTGGAAAGTCCAAAACACAGGTGCAGGTACAGGGCTGAAGAAAAGCAGGTCCAGGTCACAGGCAGAGATCACAGGGCAGGAGACAGAGGCAAATCCGGGTCACAGGCAGAGGTTCAAGGGGCCAGAGGCAAGCAAGCAGGTAAGTCCAGTAAACAGTCCAGAGGTCAAGGGCAGGAGATGGCAGCAAGGTCAAAGGCAAAATCCGGGTCAAAATCAGGCAATCAGAACAACAGGAAGCAGGAACAGAGCTTTGGCAGGAAGCTGAAGACAAGCCAGCGCTGGACTGGTCTCAAGCACTTCCTTAAATGGGCGGTGTGAGTGGTCATGTGATGCCACCACGCACTAGGACGCTCAGGCGTGCACCAGCGCGCATGCGCGTGCGCCGGAGCGCCAAGCCACGAATGCACATGCGCCGGAGTGCCGTTCCACCGAGCATGTGCACAGGCACTCGGCGCGCAGCGCTAAACTGTGGATTTCCTGACACCGGTAGTATTCCTTGGAGGTCCTTTTCCTCAATTTAGCTCCCAAGTCCCTAAAATGGTTCTTTAGGACACTCCATCTGCCTCTGATTTTGTCATTGGTGCCAACGTGCACCATGACAGCCAGATCTTCCCCAGCCCCTCCCAGTAATCTGTCCATCAGATCCGTGATGTGCCGAACCCGAGCGCCCGGTAGACTTCATACAGTTTGGTGCTTCAGGTCTTTGTTACAGATTGCCCCCTCTGTCCTTCTAAGAATTGAGTCCCCTACCACCAGAATCTCTCTTTACTTCCTCCCCACTCTCACTGGAGGAGTTCTTCCCCGGCAGCTAGGAGAGTCCCTCAGCTCCAGCAGTGCTGGTCCCCGACTGGTTTCACCAATGTCCCCCAATGGAGCGTACTTATTGGGATGCTCCAGCCCTGGATCACTGGCACTTCCCCCTCTACCCTTCCTGACTGTCACCCATCTACTATTTCTTAATGCCTGCAACTCTTTGTATCCAACGCCTCTGTGCTGGCCCCTGCCGTCACCTGCCATGTACGTTCCTGGCTCTTCTTTAGTATGGAGGGACTTATCAGTGCTTACAGTTGCTTCCCCAGATTCAGAACCTGGGCTTCCAGGGAAACAATGTGCTTACATTATGCTCAGCAGTATTCGCCCTCGATCGGATGATCAAGGAACGCATACATGCCGCAAGATGTACACGAGTCGCATCCCCACACCCACCAGGCATCGTATCTACTAATTTAATGAGGATTGGGGATTATACCCCATTCCAAATTACCTAACAACTAGCTTCCTTACACTAATACTCAACAAGACAATACACAGGTACTTACCAAGACAATACACAGGTACTTACCAAGACAATACACAGGTACTCAACAAGACAATACACAGGTACTCGCTGACCAACGTGCACTTGCTGACCAACGTGCACTCGCAGACCCACGTGCACAAACACACACAATACACAAGTACTAACAATCCACACACACTACTCAGACAACACTCAGGTACTCACAATACACAGGTACTACCTGACACTAATACTCAATACAGCCCATGTGCACTCCCAGCACTCATGTACTTACAATACACAGGTACACACTCACCCTACAGGTACTTGACCCCTCTTACAACCTCTTGTTTTCAACTCTGTTTTTTTAACTCACCACATAGTCCAGTTCCACTTGGTCTAAGTTCCAGCAAGCTCAAAGATGAGCAAGTTCACAATGAGTTCTACAGAAGGTTATATAGGCCTCAAGCACCTGTGACCAATTAACCACTCCCATTAATTATGAACAAAAAATGTAGCGCTAAAACATATATACTTTGTGAAAAGTGATAAATATAAATATAAATAATAACATTCCCACAGTGAACGTGAGCATTAACAATCATATATCATAAATAGTGCCAAGGCTTGAGCAAGTCCAAAACAGTTGTCAGGTTCACTGGTTGCTGTGTATACCGATTGGTCCATGGGCCGCTGTGCATGCTGCTTGGTTCCTGATTGCCGTGGTCCCCACCTGCTCCATCTGGTACCCACTGATGCAAGAGTTCCAGCATTTAAGCCTGCTCGATACAAATACCGTACGGTAGCTGTATCCAACATCTCTGGTAAGAGTATTCATTTCTTTCTCCTATTATCAGACAAGCCGTTCCTCATCCGTGGGGTTCAGCTTCCCCTGCCCCTGAGCCAATCCGAGGGAATCATCTGGGATTATCAGTGTCTACAATACATGAACTTTATATATATACAGTTTTGGATTGGCATTCATTATTGATCCAGTTCATGTCTTCATTGGTCAATCACCATCAATATTAATACTTATGATATATGATTGTTAATGCTCACGTTCACTGTGGGAATGTTATTATTTATATTTATATTTATCACTTTTCACAAAGTATATATGTTTTAGCGCTACATTTTTTGTTCACATTTCTTTGACTTTGTTTGTTTTGTATGTTAGCCGCTTTTTCACATTGAATTGTTTTTCAACGAAGGTAGCGCAGTGTTTTCCACATTCCCATTAATTAGTACGCTGAAGGAAGCAAAGAAAAAAAAGCTGTTTAAAAAGTGACATAAAAAGGTGTTAAAAAGCTACAAGGAAAAGCTCCAAAAAGAACCTATAAATGCAACCAAGCAATCACCAGCAGTCAAAAAGCAAAACTTGCTCACACTCTCCACTCAAGGTCCCCACTGTTTAGCATCCAACCAGCAGTCTGGCCAAGGTGAGCAAGCTGGTGTCCTGTAGCAGATATAGCAGGTAGAGAAGCAGAAGCAAAGTCAATAAACAAGCCAAAGGTCGGCAACATGTAGTAACCAAAAAATGGACAGCTGCAGGAGTGACAAGAGCGAGATATTGGCTGGAGAGAGCACAATAATCTGACAAACAGGAAGTGAAGAGACATGCCTTAAATCAGGAAGTTAATGGGAAGAGCAAAGAAGTCAGGGTTCACCAAAAATAAGAAACAAGGCAAGAAGATCCAAACAATCAGATAGTGAGTTGCCCAGCATCTCAGGCGGCTCAGCAAGAAGAGACATGCCAGACATGGAAGAGGTTATAGGTTCAGACCTGGGACCTGACAGTTACTATTTTTGAAGATTGACATTTTTTTTTATCAGTTTTGGTGTATGATTATTTGTTACCATATGTGTGAATATAATGATTTGATGTTTTCAAAATGGAGAAAATGGTTGACTTTAAAAAAAAATTGCCTTTTTTCTAATATTTTTTCTTTCTTTATGCATGTATGCTACTTTTGTTGATCTGAACAAAACATACACACTATATATAGAACCAATATATCATTTGAATAAGCTAGCATGCTTGAAAAAAAATGATCCTAAAATGATCCTAAAAATGACTTTTATCTTAAACAAAATAATCAACATGGAGACAATTTTAGATATTTCTGATAACTGAAACTATTATTTTCTGTTCCATCTGTAGAACATTATTTAGTTCATGGGAGATGAAATAGCTATAGGAATAGCATAAGTCACACAACAATGCCCTCAATCCTGCAGACAGAAAATTTAATTGAAAGTTTTGTTTTTTTTTCATCTTTTTGTCTCTGCTAACACCATAGATGTGTTGCTTTCAGGCTGTTAGCCCACAGACTTATCTGAATATCCCTCGGATTTCAGGATACAGCAATACATGCCATGTATCATTCTATTGCCATATTTTATGGAGACAGTTGCAGATGGGTAAACAATTCATCTTAAGTTGGGTGCTCTATCTTCATGTCTTTGCCCTGGCTTTGAAAGAATTTACTTCAACTGCTATTAAAAGACAGTGAAGTTACAGAAGAACTTCTCAGAAAAAAAAATGTATTTTCTCTCTAAACACCCTCAACTAAGAAATCCTATTATATGATCTGTAAAAGCTTGCTTCTCTGGAATATAATAGTTTGCTTTCCATAGACTGATCTGATAACCAGCGCAGCTATGGTAGATGTTATTACTTGCAGTAATCACAGTAAAGATTTTAATACAGTTAGTGACCAGATGAATTAAGTGACATATTCATAGCAGATATCTGTAACCACTTCAGTGCCAGATCCTTTCCTACCTTTTCTCCCTTGAGTCCAAGGGATTTTTTCATTTTGATGCTTTTTTTTACTTTAAAACTTTTAGCTTGTGCAATCTTTTCTAATTAAATATATTGTATAACTTTTTTTTAGTTCAGATGAGCCAAGGCTTTCATCTGGTAGCAGATTGTAATATGTGTATGTAGCGCTGGCTTCTGACGAGCAGGCACTATTATTTTTCTCAAATTAAGTTGCCTGAAGCCACAGTTGGGCTTCAGGATAATTGCTCCAAATTTCTGGTTTCAGTACCAGTCCAGCTGGGTTGCACTGGGTTTTCCTTGACCGCAGGTGTCGCTGTCACCGCCGGCAAGAGTAGAAACGCAGTCTAGCTGGATGTATTGAGTGCCACTTACTGCTCGGAACCAGCCCAGTGGGAGTGTTCTCCTGCTGTGCATTCTGGGGGGGTACTTAAGGTACTGACGCCATGTTGGCAGGGGGGTATTATCTGTCCCTTTGGTTCTGGTGGTCCTCCTGACCCAGCCCTATGGCCCTTCTGGTCTGGGGTGCGGAACCATGCATCCTGTGTCTCAGGGCTGGCTGGCCTGAGGCAACGCAACTGCAGGGATAGGCCCGAGTAACTTTCGGAGCCTACTGATCCAAGGAAGGTCTGGTGCCGTCTCATCTGAAGGGAGAGGCCCAGCAACTGAAGAACCCCAGGGGAGGACCCTTTCAGGAGAAGGCCGTGCGCAAGGCCGGCTTCTGTGAAGGAGCTTGGAGACTTAGTTGAAGGACGCAACCTGGATCAACACGCATACGGTATCGCCGGATCGGCTGAGAGAAACTGGTACCGTATGTTAGCTCTTTAAAGTTCATTCAATCTCTCAGTAAACGTTCAAGTGTAATTTACAAGTCTGCCGCAAAGGACTTTACCGAGCATCCTACCGGCTGCTAGGCCTAGTGAGAGAGACCTTTCCGGGGGTTGCAGAAATCCAGTTTGTGGAACAGTAATATCCTCTGGATTCTTCTAAAATCTTCACCCTGCAATCTAAGTACCTGAACTCACCCCTAACCATCTACCCTTTATTACGAGACTTTGTCTTCTTTTCTAAATAATTAACACAAAAGAGGATTCAGTGTCAGTCTCAACATTTCTTTGGGCCACTTTCCATGGGATCCCCAAGACGGAGAAGCAAGTAGGTGAGGTAACGGTAAGCCCAAATAAAACCAGCAGCTCATTTGGGGGTCAGTGCTACATGTATTTTTATCCTTTAGGTTTAGTGTAGCTCTTTTCTTCTTGGGGTGACACCGGTCATCCTTGGTCATTCACATCTTATTTTGAAAGATGAGGAAAAAAAGGGTGGGCAGCAGTCACTTTATTTACTGCTAATCCTAATTCCAAAAGTGAAGGTTTAGTTGTGCAGGTTGCCCAAAAATAGGACTAGTATTCTAAAGGTAGTAGGCCCTTTAAAAATAGCCTTTTGGTATTTTCTGGTCCTGTGAAAGCAGCCAGACATATCTATGACATTTTAAGAACAGTTGCAGTCTTTCTTGAGTTGCAGTGGATCTCTCTCTAATAAATCTGTCCCTTGACTCTGTTAGACCAGCCAAAGATACCTTGTTTGATGGGCGAAGAATCCTTCTTACACTGTCCAGCAGTAGCTTCTACTCAGCTCCTCTGTGACATTCTTCAGGAAGAAGATTCTTTATAGTCCAGCTCCGTCCAAATATCCATTCTAGCAGGCTGCTAAGGTATTGAGCCTTCAGCACATGCCCCAGGTTGGGGCAATGCCCGAGCAGAGATCTCAGCACACATCCTCTCCAGACAGAACTCTGTAAAGCTGCTCCAAATATTTATACTCTCCTCAAACTATACCTCTGAATAGGGAGCTTCAAATTCGAGTCAAACTCATGTTCGACTCGAACATTGCCTGTTCGCCTGTTCACCGAACAGCGAACAATTTGGGGTGTTCGAGGCAAATTCGAAAAGCGTGGAACACCCTGTAAAAGTCTATGGGAGAAATCTAAAGTGCTAATTTTAAAGGCTTATATGCAAGTTATTGTCCTAAAAAGGGTTTGGGTACCCGGGTCCTGCCCCAGGGGAAAGTTTTAAAAACTTCAGTTTTTTCGGGAGCAGTGATTTTAATAATGCTTAAAGTGAAAAAATAAAAGTGTAATATTCCTTTAAATTTCGTACCTGGGTGGTGTGTATAGTATGCCTGTAAAGGGGTGCATGTTTCCCATGCTTAGAACTGTCCCTGCACAAAGTGTCATTTCTGCAGGAAAAAAAGTAATTTAAAAGCACTCGCGGCTATAATGAATTGTCGGCTCCCCATAATACAGAGAACAGTCATTGAAAGTCATTGATTAAAAAAAAATGCGTGGGGTTCCCCCCAAATTCAGTTACCAGGCCCTTCAGGTCTGGTATGGATATTAAGGGGAACCCCGGGTCAAATTAAAAAGAAAAATGATGTGGGGTTCCCCCCAAATATCCATACCAGACCCTTCAAGTCTGGTATGGATTTTAAGGGGAACTCCACGCCAAATTTAAAAAAATGGCGTGGAGTTCCCCCAAAAAATACATACCAGACCCTTTATCCGAGCACACAACCTGGCAGGCCACAGGAAAAGAGGGGGGGCGCTCTCACGAACCATACCAGGCCACATGCCCTCAACAGATCCCCCCCCCTTTTTGAAATGGTAAGGGGGTAAAAAAGTACCCCTACCATTTCACAAAGAAAGTGTAAAAAATTGTTAAAAAACACACAGACACCGTTGGGAAAAGTCCTTTATTAAAAATAAAAAAAATTAGAAAAAGATTCCAGCGGTGGTAATCCACTCTTGCTATCCAGCGATGGCTGATCTCTTCTCCGGGGTCCAGCGACGGGTGATCTCTTCCGATGGTCCAGCGCAGCGCATCCTGTCTCCACCGGAGACACTGCGGGAATCCCGGTGATAGCCTGACAGGTCTTAGCTGAGGAGGACGGGGCCATCCGTCACCTGACCCCACCCCCCTCTGACGCAAGGGGAAACCCGGGCTTCCCCAGTGACGTGCGGGTGACCCCGCCCCCTCTGATGTAAAGGAAACCTGCGTTACATTTATTACTATTACTATTCATTTTGGTTTGAAGGTCCTGTCTGTGGACTGTACAAATTAAAGCCTTTGGTTCAGCATTGCCTGCCCATGGTGTGTATGGCTAGTTACTGGGGACTGCTGGAACTAACAAGCAATGCATCTTCTCACCATCTTCATCTCCTCACCATCTTCCAGATATGGCTTACATGCTGAACCACCAGGCCCTGGCCACAGACGTCATCTGAGCTAAGATAAGATTCCAAACACACAGGGTCCTAGGAGGACAAAAAAGGAACGCTGCCTCTGGCTTTGATCAAAAATTGATGGAAGTGGAATCCTATGGGATTGGAGAAGAGGCAAGGTTAACCCATACATATGCTGCCATGGAATCTGTCAGGGAAACTGGAAATTTCCTATCAAATACTTACAATAATGTTCCTTTCCTGATGAACTCCATGGCAGCAGGAGTTCCCTTTCCAGTGTCATAAGTAGGCTAGTTACACAATGTGGCCTCTGGCTTTGATCAAAAATGTATGGGAATGGGGTCCTATGGAAGAGGACTCCAGTGGCAACCTGTGAAGCCCTGGTGAACTCCATGCCCAAGAGGGTTAAGGCAGAGCTGGAAAATAATGGTGGCCACACAAAATATTGAAACTTTGGGCCCAATTTGGACATTTTCACTTTCACTTGTACTCACTTTTGTTGCCAGTGGTTTAGACATTAATGCCTGTGTGTTGAGTTATTTTGAGGGGACAGCAAATTTACACTGTTATACAAGCTGTACACTCACTACTTTACATTGTAGCAAAGTGGCATTTCTTCAGTGTTGTCACATGAAAAGATAGAATAAAATATTTACAAAAATGTGAGGTTTGTACTCACTTTTGTGAGATACTGTATATAAACAATGCAATATACTTACTAACCCAGTTGGGTATTGGGCTTAAGTGCATAAAGTGAAATAAATTTCAGCAAGAGACTAAAGCCACCACAGATGTTATGTGTTTTGAGGGGTATACCCTCTTCTTCAGAGAGTTTGTTTTGCTTTATGTATTTAAGTCTGACACCCAACTGGGCTTGTGAGTGCATTTTATTGTTTTTATATGTTCAAATAAATGGCACCTTAAGTAATGCACAAGGCTGGTGCACCCTCCTTGTGTTATTTCATTCAGTTTCCAGGTTCCCCCATATCTGAAGAGGGCATCAAGGCCTAAGATGCCCCTCAATTGCCATATGTTGCTGAAGCTAACAAGGAAGCATGCACCTTTTGTTATTTTCCATCTAAACTGACACTTAACACCCTCGGCCACAGAATAGTAGATTGTTGTGTGTATAGATGCACTGTAATTAAGAAGGAAGTAGGGGAAAAAAGCATTTTGCTATAGAGTTATACAATGCAACTTTTCTGTAACTCACACAGTACCAGATATTTACCCCAAAATATAATTGACAAACTTCTTGACTGAAAGGATATGACACAAATGCAATCTATATGTAAGATAATGGAATCAAAGCAAAAGTTCACACTGGAATTTAGGATAGTATTTTTAACCTTTTAACTTTGCAGAACACACAGGAAGGCAATCTGGTTGTGTGAATTGTTATGATAGGGAAAGATCTATTCAGTTTGTGTGGAAGAATGTGTTCCTTTTCACAGGACTGTGATTGCAAAAAGAGTGTTTGATGCAAGATATAAATATGTTTTAAGATTCCTATGGACACAACCATATATATATATATATATATATATATATATATATATATATATATATATATATATATATATATATATATATATATATATATATATATATTTTAAAGGATGAGTGAATCTGTGCAGGTTTAGTTTTTGAGTTGGGTTCACTGAATTCTTATTAAAGTCTGCAAAACCCAAACTTAGCAACAAACCACTTTGAAGTCTATGGAAGGCAGCTCTTGTTAGTTTTTTATGGCTATTTTCAAGGCTAATAGGCACGTTAGTGTCAAAAACAAGGCATAGGGAGCTGTACACTGACTTGAGGGCATGTACCATAGCAAAAAAGTTTTAATAGACAGTCCTCTTACTTGGTTTTGAAGACAACATTGAAAACACACAATTCCTTCTCCCAAGGTCCTAATTTAGTGCCCAAACACAATTTTGCAACTTTGACATATATTAGTAAAACTCTACATATCATTGCAACTACTTAGTATATCCAGGGGGATTATACCTTGGATTTTTTTCAGGACAAATTGGGCTTTCATTTGGTAAATGGTAATGGATATGTCCTGATTTTGTTTTATCATTAAAGGAAAACTGGCCCAATATAGTAAAACAATTTTTTTTTTTAACTTTAGCTGTATATTTTTATGCTATTATCTTGACCCACCATATATATATACCACCACCTCACATATGTGTGTTTTTTGTTGTTTGTACCTGTGGTAGGGCTAATGCGGCGTACACACGAAGGGACTATCCCGCGGGATTATCCTCTGGACTCAAATCCAGCGGACAATCCCCTCGTGTGTGGGCGCCGGCGGACTTTTTGGCGCCAAAGTCCGGCGGACCAAAGTTTTAAGTTTGGTTTTAAAATTATCCGCTGGACTTGGCAGTCCGGCGGACAATCCCGCTGTTAGTAGGCTAGTCCGCCGGACTTTTGAAAATGAACGGACTTGCTGCTCATCGGCAAGTCCGTTTATTTAGCACGTGACTTCAGGTACGTAGCTAGCGTAGGCAGTAAATGCCGCCGCGCTAGCTCCGTGACCTGGCATGGATTTAAAGGGACTCCCCACGCCGAAAAACGGCGTGGGGGTTCCCCCCAAATCCATGTCAGACCCTTATCCGAGCACGCAGCCTGGCCGGCCAGGAAAGGGGTGGGGACGAACGAGCGCCCCCCCCTCCTGAGCCGTACCAGGCCGCGTGCCCTCAACATGGGGGGTGCCCTGGGGAAAGGGGGGCCGTGCGGCCCCCCCACCCCAAAGCACCTTGTCCCCATGTTGATGAGGACAAGGGCCTCTTCCCGACAACCCTGGCCGTTGGTTGTCGGGGTCTGCGGGCGGGGGCTTATCGGAATCTGGGAGCCCCCTTTTATAAGGGGGCCCCCAGATCCCGGCCCCCCACCATATGTGAATGAGTATGGGGTACGATGTACCCCTACCCATTCACCTAAAGTGTAAAATGTAAAGTAAAGAAACCACACTTTTGAAAAAATAATTTATTGCACTGCTCCGGGGGTCTTCTTCCGTCTTGGGGGGTCTTCTCGCCGGACTCCTCCGCCATTTACGTAGCTCTTTTACCGAGCGGAGAAGTTCGGCTACCTTCTTCGTCGTCGCCGCCGTCGTCTGGGGGTCTCGATCGGTCTTCGGGGGTCTTCCGGTGTCTTCCGGGGTCTCTTCTGTTCTTGCGGCGGTCGTCGTTTTCCGCGCCGCCGGCGCCGCCTTCTTCTTCTTGTTCTTGTTCTTGTTCTTCTTCTTCTTCTTCCGATGTTGACACGTCGCCCCCTCTGCCCGGAATGCCAGAGCCGCGCTGTGCTGGGACTTATATAGGGACAAGGGGACAGAGTCACATGCTCATGTCACATGGTGACCCCGCCCCCTGTGATGTCACAGTCCCAGCATCCTCCGGGACTGTGACATCACAAGGGGGCGGGGTCACCATGTGACATGAGCATGTGACCCTGTCCCCTTGTCCCTATATAAGTCCCAGCACAGCGCGGCTCTGGCATTCCGGCCAGAGGGAGCGACGTGTCAACATCGGAAGAAGAAGAAGAACAAGAACAAGAAGAAGAAGGCGGCGCCGGCGGCGCGGAAAAAGACGATCGCTGCAAGAACAGAAGAGACCCCGGAAGACACCGGAAGACCCCCGAAGACCCCCGAAGGCGGATCGAGACCCCCAGACGACGGCGGCGACGACGAAGAAGGTAGCCGGACTTCTCCGCTCGGTAAAAGAGCTACGTAAATGGCGGAGGAGTCCGGCGAGAAGACCACCCAAGACGGAAGAAGACCCCCGGAGCAGTGCAATAAATTATTTTTTCAAAAGTGTGGTTTCTTTACTTTACATTTTACACTTTAGGTGAATGGGTAGGGGTACATCGTACCCCATACTCATTCACATAGGGTGGGGGGCCGGGATCTGGGGGCCCCCTTATAAAAGGGGGCTCCCAGATTCCGATAAGCCCCCGCCCGCAGACCCCGACAACCAACAGCCAGGGTTGTCGGGAAGAGGCCCTTGTCCTCATCAACATGGGGACAAGGTGCTTTGGGGTGGGGGGCCGCACGGCCCCCCTTTCCTCAGGGCACCCCCCATGTTGAGGGCACGCGGCCTGGTACGGCTCAGGAGGGGGGGGCGCTCGCTCGTCCCCACCCCTTTCCTGGTCTGCCGGGCTGCGTGCTCGGACAAGGGTCTGAGATGGATTTGGGGGGGACCCCCACGCCGTTTTTCGGCGTGGGGATTCCCTTTAAATCCATGCCAGGTGACGGAGCTAGCGCGCCGACATTTACTGCCTACGCTAGCTACGTACCTGAAGTTACGTTCGAAATGAACGGACTCCTCCGTGTGTGGGCAAGTCCATTCATTTTCAAAAGTCCCGCGGACTTTGTTCAGCGGACTGTCCGCCGGAGAAGTCCGGGCGTGTGTGGGCAAGTCCACACGCTCGGAAAGTCCGGCGAAGCCCCGCTGGAAAGTCCGGCGGATTGTCCGCTGGACTAGGTCCCCTGGGAAAAGTCCGCACGTGTGTACGCGGCATAAGAAACAATAGTACCCATTTTATTTTATTTTTTCTACCTAAACACACTCACACTAAAGCCCCATACACACGGTCGGATTTTCTGACGGAAAATGTCCTATCGGACAATGTTGTCGGAAATTCCGACCGTGTGTAGGCTCCATCGGACTTTTTCCGTCGGATTTTCCGACGGATAAAGTTTTATCTCCTGCTCTCAAATTTTCCGACAACAAAGTCCTATCGGACTTTTTCCGATCGTGTGTAGCGAATTCCGACGGACAAAGTGCCACGCATGCTCAGATCACTTTATAAGACCAAAGCTATTGGCTACTAGCCTCTACGTAGTCCCGTCGTAGGCAACAAACGTCACCACGTTCAGAATGATCGGATTTTCCGACAACTTTGTCCGACCGTGTGTATGCAACACCAGTGTTGGACAAAATCCGTCGGAAAAAATCTGATGGATTTTGTGGTCGGATTTTCCGACCGTGTGTACGGGGCATAACACTCGCATTGACATTGAATATAAAACCTTTTTTCTTACCTAAAACACACTGCCACTAACACTGACATCAACTGGCACTGCTACTAACTGACTCTTAACCACTTGCCGACCGCTGCACGCCAATATACGTCGGCACAATGGCAGCGGTGGGTAAATGGGCATACAGGTACGCCCCATTTAATTTGCGGGCTAGTGGGCACGTGCGCGCCCGCTGCGTACTGCGTGACTGTGCCCGCGGGTCCCGCAGACTCATTGTCCACTGGTGTCCCGGAGCGGCAAAACTGGCAGATGCCTATATAAACAAGGCATTTCCCTGTTCTGCCTCGCAACATGACAACGATCTACTGCTCCCTGTCATCAGGAGCAGTGATCTCTGTCATGTTGTAGTGAACCCATCCCCCCTACATTTAGGCCTCGTTCACACGATCGGATTGTTGGCCAACAGATCCGTGGAATTTTGTCTTGCATACACACGGCCACACAATTGTTGGCCAACAATTATGAATGTAGTGACGTACTAGACGTACTACGTGTTTTTTCAGCTCTTTAGCGCCACCCTTTGGGAACCTTCTGCTAATTTTGTGTTAGTAGAAGTTTGGTGAGTGTTGATTTGCGCTTTTCTTTTCATGTTTTTCATTTAGCGCTTTTCAGTTTGTGCTTTTCATTTCGTGCTTTTCAGTTCGTTTCCAAACGGCCGTTCGTCAAACAGAAATGTTGCGGAATCGGAGGAGATAACGTGTTATTTATTTATTGCTTTGACATTTTTTTTGGGTTGAATAATGATTTGATTTGGTATATTTTTTCTATATTTTTGGATGCATAGAATGCAATTTTTGGTTAAGTTCTATTGGAAGATAGCATGTCTTTTATTTATTTTTTATTTTTTAATGCACAATAAAAAACTTGTGCAGAATAATACTTGGCTATGTGTTTTATTTCAAATGACCGTTTGGGAGTAGGCAGTTACATTTTAAAAAATACAATGTAAAATTAACAAGGGACACCAACATAGTTGTAGCTTTGATCCTAAAAACTATGGGATAATGGTGTTGTGGTAACTTGCCCAAATAAAAGAAAAAAAAGCATAATAATATTATTTTTTATCACTAGAAAAAAAAGGCTTTGAAAATTTGTTTACAAAAAATCCATCAGTATCACCAGCAAAGCAGCTTCATTATCCCATTAAAGAAGAAGAGGATTGTGTGCTGCATTTGGAGATTTCATAATTTTCCACGTCACGAATGTTAATTCTCCATTAAAAACGCTAGTTTACAAGACTAACTGCTTCTGCTTCCGAGCATGCGCGTTTGTACTTTGGACTTTTGTCCGACGGGCTTGTGTACACACGGTCGGATAATTCGACAACACACATTTGTCCGCGGCAAATTTGAGAACCTGCTAGCCAACATTTGTTGGCGGAAAGTCCAACAACAATTGTCTGATGGAGCATACACACGATGGGACTTACCGCCAACAGCCCGACATCAAACATTTCCCGTCGGAAAGTCCGATCATGTGTACAGGGCATAAGAATCACTCCCTAGGACACACTTAACCCCCTGATCGCCCCTAATGTCCCTGCCAGTGTCATTTACACAGTAATCAGTGCATTTTTATAGCACTGATCACGGTATAAATGACAATGGTCCCAAAATAGTGTCAAAAGTTACAATGTCACAGTCCCGATAAAAATCGCCGCCATTACTAATAAAAAAAAATGAATAATAAAAATGCCATAAATCTATCCCCTATTTTGTAGATGCTATAACTTTTGCGCAAACCAATCAATATACGCTTATTGCGTTTTTTTTATCAAAAATGTGTAGAAAATACATATCGGCCTAAACTGAGGAAAAAATTAGTTTTTTTATATATTTTTTGGGGATATTTATTTTTGCAAAAAGTAAAAAATATAGTTTTTTTTCAAAATTGTCGCTTTTTTTTTGTTTATAGTGCAAAAAATAAAAACCAAAGAGGTGATTAAATATCACCAAAAGAAAGCTCTATTTGTGGGGAAAAAAAGGATGTCAATTTTGTTTTGGTGTAATGCCGCACGACCGCACAATTTTCAGTTAAAGCAACGCAGTGCCAAATCGCAAAAAGTGCTCTGGTCAGGAAGGGGGTAAATCCTTCCGAGGCTGAAGGGGTTAGGCTCTGTCTGTACACATGATCAGAAAATCGTACAGAAAATACCGCTTTTGACGTGATCGTACGATAATCGGATTGTTAGTACAGAGCTTTCGAGAGCCGACCATGACAGTTCATTCGAAGTTATTCTATCAGACATGCACAAAAAAATTTTTTTTACTATGCCAGTTTGAACGATTTTCATTTAATCAGTACAGCTATTGTTCGAAAATGCAATACAAATGCATTACAACACATGACATCACTTCCGAATTTTTATTCTGTCATATGGGAATTTTCGTGACTTTAGTAAACTCATCACATTCGATCTGTGACTAGCATGCAAAAGAAAACGGACGATCATTCACCCGATAATCTCATCGTGTGTACCGGGCATTAACTGACACTAACACTGCCACTTACATTGGTACTAACTTGACACTGACACTAACTAACAAGAACACTGACACTAACTGACACTGCCACTAACACTGCCACTTACACTGACACTTATGCCCCTTTCACACGAGGCGGACTCCGCTTCCACGGAGTCCGCCTCTGTCCGCCGGCTCAGCGGGAGATCTCTCCGTTGATCTCCGCTGAGCCGGCGGATGACAAGTCCCTCTCTGCTCACTGAGCGGGGAGGGGCTTGCGAGCGCCGCTGGTCTCTATGGAGAGATCGGATGAAAACGGACAGTGTGTCTGTATTCATCAGATCTCACCCGATCCGATCCACCAGCGACGGATCTGGACGTGGGGCCATACATCTGCTTTTGGCGGATCGGACCGGGTCGGATGTCAGCGGAGATGTCTCGCTGACATCCGACGCTCCATAGACTAACATGGAGCACCCGTTCAGATCCGCCGTCAAAACTGACAGGCGGATCTGAGCGGTCCGTCCATGTGAAAGGGGCCTTACACTGATACTAATACTCACTAAACTAGATCAAGCCCTGATTTAGGATATTATTATTTATTTATTTTTTTTAACAGAGAGGTACAGTCTATGGAGTCAAAATAGAGCAGATACAGAGATAATACTTTATTGTCACTTTTTTTAAACCATAAAACATTATACCAACAGTATGTAACTATCAATAAATATGGGATACTGAAGTTCCTGTCTTTTGTAAGGGTTTATTTTAAGGGTGTGGATTAAATATTCCCATGACGTCAACATGTCTTATGGAGTTGAATAGACAACAAAGTGTCTGTATCTTAGTTATAATTGTATATATTTAGTTTTGCAAACAATACATTTAAGAACTCGGAAAACATTAGAACTGTGTGAATATTGTGACATAATATATGGGTAAGAGTGTAATGAAACAATAAAAAAATCTATGTCAGACATTAATGAACTTGACTGTACTGTGGTATTATTTATTCTAAGTGAGACTATTTTCTTGTATATATGTACATGATCTGTTATCTAGAATACTAGGCATTTACCAGAAAAATTATATTTACCTGATTTGAATTGAACAAAGTTAATATGTGGCCAGCACCACTCACTCCATCTAATAGATTTTGTAAGAGTAGGAGTAAGAACATTATTGATAGTGTCAAAATGACTTGTCAAATCATCATTTAAAATCAAAACCACACAGGAAATACAGTGGTGTGAAAAAGTGTTTGCCCCCTTCCTCATTTCCTGTTCCTTTGCATGTTTGTCACACTTAAGTGTTTCGGAACATCAAACCAATTTAAACAATAGTCAAGGACAACACAAGTAAACACAAAATGCAATTTGTAAATGAAGGTGTTTATTATTAAAGGTGAAAAAAAATCCAAACCATCATGGCCCTGTGTGAAAAAGTGATTGCCCCCCTTGTTAAAACATACTATAACTGTGGTTGTCCACACCTGAGTTCAATTTCTCTAGCCACACCCAGGCCTGATTATTGCCACACCTGTTCACAATCAATGCATCACTTAAATAGGAGCTGCTTGACACAGTAAGGTCCACCAGAAGATCCTTAAAAGCTACACATCATGCCGAGACCCAAAGAAATTCAGGAACAATTGAGAAAGAAAGTAATTGAGATCTATCAGTCTGGAAAGGGTTATAAAGCCATTTCCAAAGCTTTGGGAATCCAGCGAACCACAGTGAGAGCCATTATCCACAAATGGCGAAGACATGGAACAGTGGTGAACCTTCCCAGGAGTGGCCGCCCGCCCAAAATTACCCCAAGAGCGCAGCGACGACTCATCCAAGAGGTCACAAAAGACCCCACAACAACGTCCAAGGAACTGCAGGCCTCACTTGCCTCAGTTAAGGTCAGAGTTCATGCCTCCACCATCAGGAAAAGACTGGGCAAAAATGGCCTGCATGGCAGAGTTCCAAGGAGAAAACCACTGCTGAGCAAAAAGAACATCAAAGCTCGTCTCAATTTCTCCACAACACATCTTGATGATCCCCAAGACTTTTGGGACAACATTCTGTGGACCGATGAGACAAAAGTGGAACTCTTTGGAAGGTGTGTGTCCAAGTATATCTGGCGTAGAAGAAACACTGCATTTCAGAAAAAGAACATTATACCAACAGTAAAATATGGTGGTGGTAGTTGATGGTCTGGGGCTGTTTTGCTGCTTCAGGACCTGGAAGACTTTCCGTGATAAAAGGAACTATGAATTCTGCTGTCTAAGAGATCCTGAAGGAGAATGTCCGACCATCTGTTCGTGTACTCAAGCTGAAACGAACTTGGGTTCTGCAGCAGGACAATGATCCTAAACACCCAGCAAGTCCACCACCGAATGGCTGAAGAAAAACAAAATGAAGACTTTGGAGTGGCCTAGCCAAAGTCCTGACCTGAATCCTATTGAGATGTTGTGGTATGACCTTAAAAAGGCCGTTCATGCTCGAAAACCCTCTAATGTAACTGAATTAGGACAATTCTGCAAAGATGAGTGGGCCAAAATTCCTCCAGGACGCTGTAAAAGCCTCATTGCACGTTATCGCAAACGCTTGGTTGCAGTTGTTGCTGCTAAGGGTGGCCCAACCAGTTATTAGGTTTAGGGGGCAATCACTTTTTCACACAGGGCCATGATGGTTTGGATTTTTTTTCACCTTTAATAATAAACACCTTCATTTACAAATTGCATTTTGTGTTTACTTGTGTTGTCCTTGACTATTGTTTAAATTGGTTTGATGTTCCGAAACACTTAAGTGTGACAAACATGCAAAGGAACAGGAAATGAGGAAGGGGGCAAACACTTTTTTCACACCACTGTATATGTAGGCATATTTGATAAGTATTAAACAATAGAGTAACCTATTGCTATTCAGACAGCTAACTGTAATACATATATATTCTACCTAGAAAAAGTTCTTCAGTTCAACAGGCATGTTTGTCAGGGTAAGCCACCTTGATTTTGGAGTGTCATTTGTCAAATATTCAAGTTCAGTTATTCAAGTTGATTTCTAAGACAAATATTAAAGTTCTAGATATTTGTGTATGTCAAGCTCATTAATATTCTACACACCATTACTTTCTGTATTTGATGTTTTTCTACTGTCTTAATCTCAGGATTTTGTTTATGTCATATGTCCTGCTTTCTTACTTGATGTCACCTTTGGTGTCTTTTTCAAAAGATTTGGCTGCCGCAGCTGCAACACAGTAACCAGCTACCTTGAACTTAATGGCCCTGACCATGTTTAGTCTCTGAGTAGACAACAAATGTCGGTAACTTTCTTCTCTTCTCAGACAGCCTTTGATTTTCTCCTTCTCGAAAAGTAAATGAACTTGTTGGCATGCATATGAAAATGTTTAATTACCCTATGTGAATATAATACAAGCCTAGCTCTTAACCAGCTCAGCATTTGGGAGTCCGGCATTCTTAGTCCCCAATGATTTGTTACAGATTTTCCTGACAACAAATGGTTTATATTGTCACTACCAATTAGACAAGCACTTTGATGGAAACAATCATACTTTGATTTTCAACAAATTTGAGATGTCATAATATAGGCAAACATTCTTTTTAAGTTCTCTGCTTATTAATAGAGGTCTTAGAACAGAACTGCTAAGCTCTGCGACTCAATAAGATAAGCAGCTGCACAAACTGGCCATGACAGAACAGTTATTTCATTTCTGAAAAAAACAGAAATGGTTTGACAGACCTCTGCATTGACTTTTAAACTATACACACAAATGCCATTTATGGCAATGTGAACACAATGATGGATGTACATTGACTTACAATAAACAGCTAGCAGCCACTGTCATATTTTACTGCAATGTGTGGGTTGCAGGTATAAAAATGTAATATATATATATATATATATATATATATATATATATATATATATATACATGGTCAATCCAGAAATTATCCAGCCATGTAATATGAAATTTATTGAAAAAGGTACAAGATACAAGAAACATTGTACATAGGACAATGATGCCTTATTCACCTTCAAAGTAGGGACCTGGGACCCTGGGACCTCACACAGATCTCCTAGCATCTCTTCCATAAGATCCTGCATTAAAATCTTGGACACAATCATTTTGGAATCCCCAGATCAGCTTCTAGTTCTCGTAATGTCAGTCGCCAATCTGTGTTGATTGCAGCCTGTATACTTTCAACATTCTCAGCTTGTTACAGGCCTTCCAAAACATTGATCATTTTCAACTGATTGTGGACCATCTTTGAAGCGTTTGTGCCACACTTTTATTTGTGCTGCACCCATTGAATCATCCTCGAAAGCCTTCTGAATCAAAAAAATAGTTTTTGCAGAGGAATGTTTAAGCTTAATGTGACATTTTATGCAGATTCATTGCTCTGCCCGCTCAGTCATTTTGAATATGATAGCCACACAGTACACAAGCTCACTCAACAGTGTCTAGCACCCCCACTGACTAGTAGCGTGAAGTCTTCATTGTTCAAACATGCCCTTTCAAGAAAGTGTATATATTTGCAAGCACACCAAAGATCTACAATCACCGTCCAAAGGTTTTTATTGCAGAGAGATCACATCACAGAGATAAATGCAACGTTTCGGAGTCCCGCAGGACCCCTTCATCAGGCATGTGATCATCACATGCCTGACAAAGGGGTCCTGCGTAACTCGAAAAGTTGCTGTCAGGGACTTACTACAGCAAAACGGAGATGCGTGCGTAGGCGCGCATGCGCACATGGGCTCCAGTGTTGGCCGACGAGCTGGGCAGCAGCACGTGTGTGTGTGTGCACACATGAGGGCACACGCCAGAGGCTTTGCACATCTAGAGAGTGACATTTTTGCCCATTCTTCTTTGTGAAATAGCTCAAGCTCTGTTAGATTGGACGGAGAGTGTCTGTGAACAGTAATTTTCAAGTCTTGCCACACATTCTCAATTGGATTTAGGTCTGGACTTTGACTGGGCCATTCTAACACATGAATATGCTTTGATGTTAACCACTCCATTGTAGCTCTGGCTTTATGTTTAGGGTCATTGTCCTGCTGGAAGGTGAACCTCTGCTCGAGTCTCAAGGCTTTTGCAGATTCTAACAGGTTTTCTTCTAAGATTGCCCTGCATTTTGCACCATTCATCTTCCCATCAACTCTGACCAGCTTCCCTGTCCCCGCTGAAGAAAAGCACCCCACAACATGATGCTGCCACCACCATGTTTCATGGTGGGATTGGTGTGTTCAGGGTGATGTGCAGTGTTCGTTTTCCGCCACACATAGCATTTTTCTTTTAGGCCAAAAAGTAAAAATTTGGTCTTATCTGGCCAGAGCACTTTCTTCAACATTTGCTGTGTCCCCTACATGGCTTCTCGCTAACTGAAAATGGGAATTCTCATGGCTTTCTTTCAACAATGGCTTTCTTCATGCCACCCTTCCATAAAGACCAAATTTGTGGAGTGCACGACTAATAGTTGTCCTGTGAACAGATTCTCCCACCTGAGCTATGGATCTCTGCAGCTCCTCCAGAGTTACCAAGGGCCTCTTGGTTGCTTCTCGGATGAATGCTCTCCTTGCCCGGCCGATCAGTTTAGGTGGACGGCCATGTCTTGGTAGGTTTGCTGTTGTGCCATACTCTTTCCATTTTCTGATGATGGATTGAACAGTGCTCCTTGAGATGTTCAAAGCTTGGGATATTTATTTATATCCCAACCCTGCTTTAAACTTCTCCACAACTTTTTTCCTGATCTGTTTGGTGTGTTCCTTGGCCTTTATTCTGCTGTTTGTTCACTAAGGTTCTCTAACAAACCTCTGGGGGCTTCACAGAACAGCTGTATTTATACTGAGATTAAAATTACACACAGGTGGACGCTATTTACTAGTTAGGTGCCTTCTTAAGGCAATTGGTTCCATTCTATTTTAGTTAGGGGTATTGGAGTAAAGGGGGCTGAATACAAATGCACGCCACACTTTTCAGATATTTATTTGTAAAAAAATTTGAAAAACATTTATCATTTTCCTTCCACTTCCCAATTATGTGCCACTTTTTGTTGGTCTGTCACATAAAATCCCAATAAAATACATTTATGTTTTTGGTTGTAAATGTGTAAAATTTAAAGGGGTGTGACTACTTTTGCAAGGCACTATATATATATATATTTATATATATATATATATATTGCTAAAAAACCTTATGGAAGGTGCATTAGTAGATTTTACATAAGATTAATAGGAAAGATATTTATTCTTAAATATTGATGTTGAGGCATAGTTGGAAGCTACATAGCTGACCTGCTGCTTAACCGCTTCAACACCGGGCCATTTTTTACCCTTCCTTACCAGAGCACTTTTTGCGATTCGGCACTGTGTCGCTTTAACTAACAATTGCGCGGTCGTGCGACGTTACACCCAAACAAAATTGACGTCCTTTTTTTCCCACAAATAGAGCTTTCTTTTGGTGGTATTTGATCATCTCTGCGGTTTTTATTTTTTGCGTTATAAACAAAAGAAGAGCCACAATTTGGAAAAAAAACACAATATTTTTTACTTTTTGCTATAATAAATATCCCATTTTTAAAAAAAAAAACGATTTTTTTCCTCAGTTTAGGCCGATACGTATTCTTCTACATATTTTTGGTAAAAAAAATCGCAATATGCGTATATTGATCGGTTTGCGCAAAAGTTATAGCGTCTACAAAATAGGGGATAGATTTATTGAATTTTTTTTATTTATTTTTTTTACTAGTAATGGCGGCGATCTGCGATTTTTTTTTCGTGACTGCGACATTGCGGCGGACAATTCGGACACTTTTGACACATTTTTGGAACCATTCACATTTACACAGCGATCGTTGCTATAAAACTGCATTGATTACTGTGTAAATGTGACTGGCAGGGAAGGGGTTAACACTAGGGGCGCTGTAGGGGTTAATGTGTTCCCTAATAGAAGTGATTCTAACTGTGGGGGGAGGGGACTCAAGGGGAGAAGACCGATCATGTGTTCCACGCTGATAGGACGTGGAGCTGTGTGTTTACACACACAGCTCCACGGTCCCGCCCAGTCCCGTTGTTTTAACGGGCAATTGCGGGTGCCCGGCGGACATCGCGGGTCCCGAGCGATGCCGCAGGCGCGCGCCCCCCAGGCGGCCGGGAATCCGAGGACGTCATATGACGCCCACCCAGGATGGTAGATCCACCTTGTGGGCGTCATATGACAGCGGGCGGTGTTGAAGTGGTTAAAGTGGATGTAAACCCACTCTCATCAATTCTAAACTACTGCCATAGTGGTGATCTATAAGGATATACATTCCTCCTGCATGTATCCTTACCTGTCAAATGTCCCCCCTTTAGCGGTTAGAAACCGTCAAAAAGTCCATATTCAGTGGGTGGGTCTGTTGTTCGGAGCTCGGTGGGTGGAGTCATGATGTCAGCAGACTTCCCGCCCACCTCTACACTCCCCTTGGCCAGAGCGCGCAGGAGAGGCAGATCGCGTTCTGGGTAAAAGTAGAGCACGCTCACGGTCCCCTGTCAAATATACACAGTTTCCAGTGACAGTGGGGAATGATCAGTGTGATGGGACAGCTGCACCGATCCCCCCTGCATGGTTTTTCATCATCTGTTTCACTCCCTCCCGCTGGCTTTCACCTGAAAAGCCATGCAGGGGGGGATCGGTGAAGCTGTCCCCTCGCACCGATCATGTGTCCAAAACATCCCCCCCTGTGTCTTCCTCCTACGCCCCCCCTCCCTCTCCGCAGTGTGTAACATCCCCCTCTGTCTTCCTCCTCCGCCCCCCCCCCCTCGTCCCCCGCAGCCGGCTTCTCTCTCCTCTCCCGCAGGCTGTGAGGGGGGGGGCGGGGATCTGTCAGAATGGAGAGCGGAGGAAAGGGTCGGTATGTCAATTACTGACCCCTTTCTTTTCTGAATGCTCCTGTGTCCTGTGATAACTGAGCAGAGTAACCTGTGTGTTACTCTGCTCAGTTTATGAATGGAGAGAAGCCGCTGTCTTCTCTCCATTAATTTTCAATGCAGAGAAAGGGACTGGGGAATCTGTGTCCTCTGTCCCTTTCTCTGTGTCAAATGGGAGATGTCAGGGGTCTCTGTTTAGACCCTTGACATGTCACCAAAGCCCCCAACAGGGCTGATAAAAAAAAAATCCAAAATTGTAAAAAAAAAAAAGATAAAAAAATTAAATTGTAAAAAAAAAAACAACCGTGCACTGCCCCACTGACAACGACCACTGCCCCACTGACACCGTCCACTGCCCCACTCACACCGTCCACTGCCCCACTGACACCAACCACTGCCCCACTGACACCAACCACTGCCCCACTGACACCAACCACTGCCCCACTGACACGTCCACTGCCCTACTGACACGTCCACTGCCCCACTGACACCATCCACTGACACCGACCACTGACAGCGACCACTACCCCTACTGACACCATTCACTGACACCGACCACTGCCCCACTGACACCGTCCACTGCCCCACTGACACCGTCCACTGCCCCACTGACACCGTCCACTGCCCCACTGACACCGTCCACTGCCCCACTGACACCGTCCACTACCCCACTGACACCGTCCACTGACACTGACCACTACCCCACTGACACCGTCCACTGACACCAACCACTGACACCAACCACTACCCCACACCGTCCACTGCCCCACTGACACCGTCCACTGCTCCACTGACACCGTCCACTGCTCCACTGACACCGTCCACTGCTCCACTGACACCGGCCACTGACCCACTGACACCGACCACCCCGTTTCCCAAAAGCACTGTGAAAAAATATATTTAAAAAATAAAACTCCACCCTCCCATCATTGTTAGACTAGTACAAAAGTAAATAGTAAAAAAATAATTAAAAAAATTAAATTGTAAAAATTTATAAAAATAAAAAAAATCCACTGGTCCCGAAAAACCTTTTGAAAAAAAATAAATAAATTGTAAAATAAAAAAATAATCTAACACTGTCCACTATCCTGACACCATCCTGCACGTACTACCCACCACTGTACATTCCTGTGATTCGCACCGCATTGCTGCTCAGATCACATGCAATTTCTGTGCGATTCGATTACAGCCATAAAAAAGTATGGCTCAAATCGCATCACATTCGGACCAAACTCGCACAGGACCCTTTTTTTGGTCCGCACCAGAATCACATTGGTGTTTACACCTATGCGATCCGATTCATGTGCTAACTGTCAGTTCGCAGTGCGATATGCGAGCTGAAATGTGGGTGTCATTAGCATTGTATGACACTCCCCAGCAGTTCACATATGGCAGTGTGAACTGCCGTGCGAGTCGGATGTGGTGTGGGGACCCGCAGTGTTCCCGAATCGCAGCCTTGGTGGTAGCAGTCAGGTGACATTTGAAGGCTGTATGCTTTGAGGCTCGGTTCACACTGCTGCGATGCGGGAACCCTGCAAATCCACTGCGAGTTCCCACATCGCATCCGACTCGCATGGCAGTCTACGCTGCCACATGCAAACTGCTGGGGAGTGTCATACAATGTTAACGACACCCCCATTTCAGCTTGCATATCGCACTGTAAACTGACAGTTAGGACATGAATCGGATCGCATAGGTGTGAACACCCATTCGATTCTGGAGCGGACCAAAAAAAGGGTCCTGTGCGAGTTTGGTCGGAATGCGGTGCAATATCACACATACTATCTGTATGGCTGAAATCGTACTGCACGGACATCACATGTGATTTGCACTGCAGTGCGGTGGGAACCACATGCGATCTCTAAGCTCATTCAGCCTTACTGGGTGTAATTATAAAAAGTGAGAAACCCACCCCTCCCCCACATAACAAATCCTGGTGATGGAAAGGAATGTTGCAACTGTGATCAGGTGACCTCACACACACGCACACTGCACTATAACAACCATCAGATCACTGGATGTTCTACTCTGCCCAGCTCTGACTACATATATCTCCCCTAAATCACTTGTCTGTCTATATTCTTGCTGTTCACTGCATCCCATGATGAGAAACATCCAGTCAAAAACAGTAAAGGCAGCCAATCCTGGGAGAGCTGGAGGGGAGGGGAGGGGGTGTGAATTGTGAACTTTTTACACAGGATATGCCTGTCTCAGGCTAGTGCATGAGATATGTAAATAACCTGTCACTCACAGCAAGATGGAGTTTTTGACAAAGTTTTCAAGACTTTGTCAAGATTTCTGTAACTGAACAATAAAAGACGATTGCAATAAAAGAGGGCTCGAGTAATTCTGTGTGGCAAGACTGGGCTCAAATGAAAGGAAATCTTATTCTCTACATTATGACATAAAAAAATAAAAAAATACATTTGGGTCTACATCCACTTTAAGGTTTAAAGCCTAACTCCATGAATCTTTTTTTTTTCTTTAAAGGATATGTGTGCTTTTTATAGCTATCCTTTAACTAAACCCTTCCAACACACTATACTAAAAGTCCTTTTAATAATCGGACACTCACCTGTCCCACAGTCCAGCCATGCTCCTCTCCCCCGCCTCTCCTCTGCGCTGGCATTGTGACTGTGGGCGCCCGGCTGTGGCTTCACAGCCGGGCACACACTGCGCATGCGCAAGCCGTGCTGCACGCTGTGATTCAGGCAACCTGTCACGTGTCCCAGAAGATTGCACGGGGGGAGAGCAGGAGAGGTTAACTTCCTTCCGGCTCCGTGGAGCCAGAGAAGGAAGTGGGAGCTGTATATCCCTAAAATGTGCCATGTCAGGGGGTCACCTTCATTTAAAGCGGAAGTTCCATTTTTGGGTGGAACTCCGCTTTAAAAATCACTGTCATTGAATCACACCTCATATTTTCCACACAGTAAAAAAATAGCTATGATGATAATTATGTCATGATTTCATATTCATTTTCCTTCCCTAAGCATCTGACACAGCTTCACATCCTTTGATATATTCTCAATTAAGCGAACAGAAAATACTTTTCCTCACTATTTCCATAAAAGATATCCCAATTCCCTGTGAGGCTGTTAGTTTTCATCACTCTTGTTTAAGGGTTGAGGAATAGACAAAACTATTTTCCTGACAAGTTGATGGAAGCTGCCAGACACTGTAGAAAGCATTTTGTTTTTATGAAGAAGATATTCACAGCTAATACAAATCCAGCTGTGGGGCTGCTTTGTGCACTCCTCGTATTTCATTCACTTATGAATGACTGTGATTTGTGAAACTGCTAACTGGGGAAGGAATCCCATAACCAATCCGGATGTTTCTACAATGATTGGTGAACCCAGACTATTTGTCTTTAGGGCATATCTTAAGAATTGAATATACACTATATAAAGAGTAAATTACTATAGGAATTTCTTTGAGGTTTATCCGCTAAGGTCAGCCATGCCTTTACATTTAGGATGCTAGTGGTAGTTGTCTAGTGTAGTGGCTTTCTAGTGATGTCATTTTGAGAAAGTATTTTGTTTGGTTGCAAAGATTTTTAAAAATGGTGGAAAATATTTATGAAATCTTGTTGAGAAAATGGGAAGCAATGAGAATAATTAGAATTTGACTTAGAAATTGCAACAATGCTAGTCGTAGTAAAACACACAGATGCTGGTTCATTTCTGGTTCTCCTTCTCTTGAAAGACCTGACTATACACTGCCAGGCATACTTGACACACATGTAACATTACAGTTGATGGAAACCATAAATGAATGACATTTTGTTTGCTAAAGCACTGTGTTTCATAAGCATTTGCTAGTTTTTACCTTTTTTCATAGCTTAGTGCTTCTAACCTGTAGTCTCTTTGCGGTCACATTCATTCTACAGTTGGATGTCTGTTCTCCACATTGGCTCTCTGGCATTTTTCAGGGTGCATTTTCGGATGGTGACAAAAGTGGATCGTGCCTGTGTAATGCATGTGAAAACAAACACTTGTGGGCTGCATTAAAAATCTGTGTGACAACAAGACAGGAATACAGATCACCCTATAGCAGTAAGTTTATTAACAAGGACCTTCATGACACAATGACACAATGACTAGTTGTTATTTTAATCAAATCTGTAGATTCAAAAATATTGAAAACTGTATGTGTAATATTGTCAGGGAAGGCATGTCCATAACGCAGATGGAGTTTGACCAGCAACTGGCCGGGCAGATGTGCAAAGTCGTGGGCATACGCGCACGCAAGTGCACATGCGTATGCACACTCGCGCATCTATGTTGACACCAAGTGGGCTATTTAAACAGGCTTCAGTATGGGCTCATTGCTGTTTGGTCTGCAGCTTCTGTTTGTTGTTTCCTGATTCATGTGTTTGACCTCTGATTCTGACCTGGCTTACTTCTGACCTGCGTTTGTCTGCTACCTGCCCCAACCTCGACTTGTCTATGTATTCTGCTTCTGCCTCCTGTTTCTGCTTGATCAACCTCCCATTGCGGACTTGGCTTGTGACCTAACTATCCTGCTGTCTATGCCTGATCTGTGTTACCATTACCAACATGGCTCGTCTGACCCTGCATCTTGCTCATCCAGCATGCTACAGCTCTTTAATCCAGCAAGCTCTCATCTGGCTTTTACTTCTAGCTGCCTACCACAGTCTGCCACCAGCCAAGCTCGGTGCCAGCTCATCTGCCACCAGCCTTTTCTACTGCCACATCCATCTGCTGACTGCTGTCACACAGACTACTGGACTGATTACAGGCACTCATACCTTGCCATTTTCCTCTGGCCACTGTCTCACTACCAGTGGCCCCCAAGCCAGGACTGTACGAGAGGCCTTCCTCTGCATGTCAGGCTCACTGACTAGGTACATGACAAATATAAACACAAAATCCATGTACGTATTGATTTATTTCAGCCAAACGTACATTTTCCCACAATACCTAGCCCCCCTAAACTAACCAACTATGCCCCACACACACTAGTTGCTTCATTTCCCTTGTCTTACAGTCATGGCCTGCTGTGCTTTTTACCTACTCTCCATTTTCCTCACTTGTGCACTAAACCCTTGTAGACATCCATGGGGCCATAGAATTTATAGTCCCAGAAGATGGACCCATACGAGTCTTTGAAGACTTGCTGCTCATGTGTGCCCAATGGTGAGAAAATTTCACGGTCAGATTATTCCAAAAAAGATCAGAAGATAGTCAGGTTAGGCAAGCACACTAAATCTTTAAAGTGGGGTGCCCCCTAAAAAAAAAATTAAAAGTCAACAAATACTGCAGCTTTTGACTTTTAATAATCGGACACTTACCTGTCCCAGGGTCCAGCGATGTGGGGGAACGAAGCCCCCCTCGTTCCCCGCTCCGCTCGCGGCGCTGGCATTCTTACTATGGGCACCCGGCTGTGGCTTCACAGCCAGGCACCCACTGCGCATGCGCAAGCGGCGCCGCGTGCCGTGATACGCCGCGCAGTCACCTGGGACATGTCTGGGGCATATGACTGTGCGGCGCCGAGGGGAAGTGATGTCAGTGCCCGGGCACTGAAGGTGGCGGACTACGAGGGACCCCCTATCAACAGGCATTTAGAGGTGAGTAAAAAAAATTTTTTTTCCAATTATTTTTTTTTTTTTTTTTATGATTTTTAAGCATTTTTTTTTTTTTGGTGGAAACACCACTTTAAGTAGCACTAGCATACTTAACTAGCATTAGCATACTCCTCATACTTTACAGATTACATAGGCCCATATACACGCACCCAAGCGGGCTTGTAATGTAATATCTATAATTCAATCATGCAAACTCATACTTGTATAAAAGCCAACTAAACTGTCAGCAAGCTTTGTATGCAATTAACCTTAAGCAACTGAAATGTACATGTTTGTTCTAAGTAAATGATTCACCCAGTAGTGAGGAAAGGATAAATATGACAGCCATAAAGCTTGTGCATTTAAACAAAAGTCAGCAATGATTTCTCCCATATTTCTTCATGATTTTAACATCTTTATCTCTTGTAATTCCTTGCAGTCAAAATCTATAGAGCACTTGAAATGGTCACTAAAAGTGTACTTCTAGTTAGTCAAAGAAAAAAAAGCAAACTTTCATGAAGGGATGACTGGGGAGAGGAAGTGGATCTGAAAAAAGGTGAAGGAAATATAGTGGTTACCTTTTATGAAAAAGGGGGGTCAGTTGAGGTAGGGTTGTTGTGAGAATTTGGTCTAGGCTCGAACATTCCAGAACCTACGGTGGACCAGAGAAGTTCTCCCCTCCTCTTTGTATTTTTCAGCACTTAATTAGGCCAATTGTCATAAGGGTAGTTTTTTTTTGGCATCTAATAAATCAACAGGGAAGTTTTGGTCAAGGGAATACATTTGCTGGTATGAAGACCTCTAGTGTTTAGAGAAATGATTCTTTCCTTGGGGCCAAGTTTACAGGGTATTTTCAATAAGAGGTCCTAATGGTGAGGTGTGCCCCTGAGGTGAGACCGAGTATACATTTGGGGTACAAATCACTTTTAAACATTATAGGACTGAAGACCCCCTTCCTAGAAATCTTTTCAATGTTATTGTGTAGATTTTGCCTTTTTGTTTTACATATTAATTGATTTCATTGGTATTGTTAATAAAATGGCTGGTGTAGGCAACTAAATCCATGTCATGTAGTTGTCAGCTTTATTTGAAACAAATTTTAAGAGATAAGAGGGCCTTTACTGATACATCCTTTAGCCATGAAGCCTTTGCTATGGAACTTTCTCTAAATAACATTCAACATTCTAAGGCAGCTGTGAATCAGATTTCTGTCTGTGAGAAATTTCTTTAGTACTGACAATTTACATCAGGACTTTTGTATGTGATAGGCAGCCAGAAGCCTGCAGAATGTATGTTTGGAAATATCACTACTGTATATCAAAGATGAGTTCTCAGATTACCATCAAAAGGCTAGGGTTGATGGGTTCACTCCAGCAATTTCTAGAGAAAAAACTAAAGTAACAAGTAAGTCAGTTTTTTTTTTTTTTTTAAATATACATCTCCAGATTTAGTTACCGACCAGCTCATGGGTGATTTTTGCCTCCCTGCTACACACAGTGTCCTATACTTTTTTTTTTACTGCAGTTCCTTTGCCTCTTTATTATACACAATTGGGCTGATTGCCAAAAACAAAACTTCTGCATGTGGAAATTGATTGACAATTGAACATCACTCCTTCTTATAATGCTATTTGAATTTGTATCTAATATCTATAGTACTTTCTGAGTCCCCAACTAGGACCAAGTGTGTAAATAACGAATTATGATTTAATTTGACTAATTTGCTGCATTATTGTTCAAGGGCAGTGGCCCAGAAAGAACTAAAGGCAAAGGATTAGCTCAAATGTCATGACCATCAGCAGGCAGTCAGAAGAAGGTGAACAATAGTAGCTTCCATATTTCTGGAGTAGCAGTCATATATGATATTTATATTTTCCACAATTGAGTTTCTGTTTATAGAGGCTGGGCAAAGTAAAAATAGTATTTTTAGGCATCTGCTTATATTTTGCCACTTGGGCCCTATGCCCATAGGCAGAAAAAAATAACACTTTGAATTTTTTACTTATGCCCTTGTCCTTTTCAGCCAACATGTCCATGCATATTGTGGCATTTGAATTCATATTTTAGAGCAGAGTTTAGGGGTTAAAAGGCCCCAAACCCTACATTTGGAGAGTAGCTTACTGGTATAATTTAAACACATATGTATAAATGTACATAAACAAGTGTGTATGCACATAGATTCATTCCAGTGCCCAGAATAAATGAATATTCTGGCCAATAGAATGAGTTTACTCTCATACGCTTCTAAATGCCATATGCCTTTAAACACACATAAACATCTCTAATTACATGCAAAATTCGTATTTTGTTATGTTTTATTTTTCTTCCAGCTCCTGGCAGAAAGATCCAGCCTAGATAAGAGTATTTTAATACACCTGCTTCATGAAGCCTAATTTAGCATAAACAGCTTTTCCAGACCTCAGAATTTAATGCATTGGCAATTTAAATGTACTATTATATCTGCTTACAAATTATTATTATTATTATTATTATTATACACGATTTATATAGCGCCAACAGTTTACGCAGCGCTTTACAATGTATAGGGGGACAACACAATTACAGTACAGTTCAATACAAAAGGTACAGGAGGGCCCTGCTCGTAGAGCTTACATTCTAAAGGGAGGGGGTGGTGGTACAAAAGGTAATAGCTGCAGAGAATGATTTGATGGGGGTGGCTCGGGAACAGTTGTTGTTAGGTGGGTGTGGGATAGGCTTCCCTGAATAAATGAGTTTTCAGGGATCTCCTAAAGGTGGACAGGGTAGGGGCTGATTGGACAGACTGGGGCAGGGAGTTCCAGAGGATGGGAGAGGCTCTGGAGAAGTCTTGAAGGCGAGCATGGGAGGAGGTAACAAGGGAGCTAGAAAGCCGGAGGTCCTGGGAGGAGCGGAGGGGGCAATTTGGGCGATATCTGCAGATGAGGTTGGTGATGTAGATGGGGGTGATATTGTGGATGGCTTTGTATAATATTGTATGATAAATTATAGTGTAATTCTACTGTAGTTCAACTGTGACTCTGTAAGCAGCCGCAAATTATGATGGATTAGTACATTTTTCCAGAGTGTATAGGAATGGCTGTTATTGTAATCTTACAGGTAACACTGTATGTTCTAAAAAAATTAAAATGTCTATTTTATTATTTAATTGTTGACATATTTACTTGTACTAATGCAAATATTCTCTTTGCAATTGAAACATTATTTGTCACCATTAAGACTTGATAAAATGAATTTATTAATTGCTTTTCTTCAGAATAATGTAGTTTCAGATGGTGTATAAAAAAAAAAATCATTCCTTTCAAAAGGCTCAACAGAACAATCCTCTGCCTATTATAATTCCTGCAACTCCTCAAGCAGTCAGCATGCACACACACATTTACTTATAACTAGAGAATTCATCTTCTCAAAAGCAGAATCAGATTAGAAGCTCTCCAGCACGTTCTGCATCTCTTCAACAGCCGTTATTCCTTAATGGAAATAATGACAAGAGCATCAGGGATAAGCGTACCACAGGGTCCATCTACACACAACGTAGATTTTATAATTAAAGGCCGGCTCTCAATAAATACTGAATGAGGCTGACTTCTTGCCTTGTAAGTGATACAATTTCCCTGCAATATCCCTAGAAATACAAATCAATTATTTTAGATAAATATCAGTGGATGAGGAAATAATTATTGAAAATTCCGAGGCAATATACTAATCTTCTAAAAAAATATAAAACATAGAAAATGTAATTATAGCACGTTTTATATAGCATAGAATAATGTGATGAGCATTATAAAGACATCGTATAGGAAGGTAGGAAATGTTTTGGATATCAGATTGAGTTAAAAAGGTACAATAATGGAACCTTAAAATATGCTCTCAGTGTTAGGCAATTGTTCTCATTTCTGATTGGATAATTAAATCATTCTCTTCAATGCTGTGCTGATCTATTTTAAATCCTAATAAGTGTTGCCTCTCTGTTCACTGACACGTGAGATGCAAGATTGGAGTTATGGTTGTCTGTGATTCCCTATGAAAAAGGAATAACGCTTAAACATAATAGATGTTAAAGTAGTTCTAAATCCAAAATAATTGACATTTAGTTTACTGGGTCTTCTAAACAGTGTCATCGTTTTTTGTTTTTTTTTCATAACATGCTGTTTTTATCCCATTTTCATCCATTTTTTTCTGTTCTGCTGATCTCCTCTAGCCTCTTTTAGGAACTTCAGGGATGATTTACTAAAGGCAAATAAACTGTGCACTTTTAAAAGTGCAGTTGCTTAAAAGTTTACTAAATTAGCTGACTTACATCATCCAATCATGTGCAAGCAAAGATGTTTTTATTTTTCTTTGCATCTGTTTGAGTATTCTTTGTGATAGTGAAGCTTTAATCCATTTACAAAGCTCTGGAGCAACTGCACTTGCAAAGTGCAAGGTCTAATGCCTAATAGTAAATCAACCACTGTCTGCCTACATGCATTTGCTCTAGCATCAGCTACATGTCATTGCTCAGCACCAGTTCCTGATAGTGGCAATGGTGTACCAAGCCATGCTAACACTAATGAGATTGTGTTGAATAGGTTTAAACTTACTTTTTAAAGGGACACACAACCTAAATGTCAAGCCTGCATTACAAAAGTTATGGATATTTATTTTTTGGCGATTTCACATGTAGACAGGTGTGCATTTTCTTTTACAAAATGTATGTAAATGTTTGGATAGTTGTCAACTGCCTTAAATATATCAAGAAAACAATATATGGACTGTTTCTGTTTACCTTTCCTTTCGAATATGCTAGCTGCCTGGCTGTCAAGCAGATACTTTGCCTTTAAAGCGGTATTAAAAGCCACAAAAAAAATATATATATTTTATTGCAGCTTACCAATCATTAGATGCGGTGGATGCATCCGGTTTGTTTTCTTTGGCTTTTCCCTCTCTTTGCTCCTGGTGATCTGGTCAGTAACACACCTCAAGTATTAGTGAGACACAATTCTGGAGGAATGAACAAAGGAGGAACAGCAGATAGCAGCATTGTCAGTCTGGGGGGAGGGTAGTTGTAAATGTATTAGCAGATTTAGATTTTACACTAATGCCCTGTACACAAGACAGGTTTTTCCGTCGGAATCTGAAGGTTTTTCCGACTTAATTCCGGAACTCTGCTCAAGCTGTCTTGCATACACATGGTCACACCAAATTCCGACTGTCAAGAACGTGGTGACGTACAACACGTACGACGGCACTACAAAAAGGAAGTTCAAAAGCCACTGCGCCACCCTTCTGCTAATCTCATGTATATCTTGTGTTAGTAGAAGTTTGGTGTGAGATGATTCCCGCTTTTCAGACTTGTGCTTTTCAGTTTGTTTTACTGCTGTTCAGTTTGTGATAATTTTTTAATAATCCCCAAAAAATGAGCTCTTGATGAAATAAAAAAAAAAAAAAAAGATGACTATAAAAATAATTCTAAACATTATTATGGAGATCTGGCTTTAAAAAAATAAAAGATTATTCATGAGATCACGAGAAATAATAAAGAAACAGTTTGTGAGAACTCTGTGTGAAAATCAGCAGCAAAACAACTTAATTATTCTAGCATTATAAAGCACAAAAGAATGCGCTGCATTAAAAGATAGTTTTACCAGACCAATCGCTTCCGTCTCATACTTGCTTCAGAGCATGCGTGATTTTTGGTGCGTCGGAACAGCATACAGATGAGCGTTTTTCCGATAGGAATTTTTTCCATCGGAAAAATATAGAACATGTTCTCTAGCTAAGTCCGTCTGAATTTTCGACGGAAAAAGTCAGATGGAGCATACACAAGGTCGGAATATACGATGAAGAGCTCCCATCAGACTTTTTCTGTTGGAAATTCCGACCTTGTATACGCGACATAACAAACTGAAGCCAAACTCCAGCTCACTCTTGATAAGTAGTTACAGCAAACATTTTTTTTTTACATGTTGGGATAAAGGTTTTACATAAATAAATAAAAGCAGATCATTTCATTCACCCCTACCCATGTTAAGTAGTTTGTCTCATTCATGTAAACTGATACATTCTGCTGGGGAGCTTGTGCTTTTGAAAAACAAAGGATTTGCTGACTGGATAACCAGATAAAAATAGAAGAATAAAAGCCTAAAAAAGGAAACAAATACAGCCATCACATCTAAGAATTGGTCAGCTGTAATATAATAAATGTTTGCTTTTGGATTTAATACTGATTTAATGTTGATCTGGAACAAGTATAGAGTTAAGAACATTTGACTTTTTCTCTTGTTTTAGTTCGGTGACTGAGGTTTTGACAACCATAGACAGGCTAATAGCATTTTTTCTCATGCCAGCTGTACATTAAATGAATAATTTGCAAAGAGAAATAAGAGGCTGACATTGCTGACCTCTTCTGAAAATGCTAGTTACCTAACCGCTTTCTCATATTAGACATTTTAATTTAGTGGAAAAAAGTAATACAATGTTGTGATCAGCATGCCATCTGCTATTTTCAGAAGAAGGTGAGCAATGGAAGCCTCTGTATTTTTCATGACACTTTTCTTCTAATTTCCCAGGACTTGTCCCCTCCTCTCATCCCTCCTCTGGACCCTTTTTATCTATTTAACCACCTCCCGCACGCCATATTATCAAAACCAACGGGCGGGCGGCAGCTCTCGTTCTGGGACGACGTGATGATCGGTAGTACGCTCTGTCCCTGGGACACGGTGCATCACCAATCTCAGTAAAGGGCGATGACGAGGCTCTTTACCCATGTGATCAGCTGTGTCCAATCATAGCTGATCACATGTAAACAAGGAAATGTCGGTTATCGGCATTCCTTTCACACTGATAGCATGTGTGAGGAGATGAGAGCCGATCAGTGGCATTTCCTCACAGGGGAGATCTGCACAGATAATCAGGACACTGATTATCAGTGCCTTGATAATCAGTGCTGCCCCAACAGTGCCCTGCAGTAATGCCAATCAGATATTATCAGTGATGCCAGTCAGTTCTGTCTTTCAGTGCCGCCTATCCATGCCGCCTATCAGTGCCCATCAGTGCCACCTATCAGTGCTCATCAGTGCTGCATATTAGTGCTGCCTATCAGTGCTCATCAGTGCTGCATATTAGTGCCTTCTCATTAGTGCTCTTCAGTGCCGTGTCATCAGTATCGCCTCATCGGTGTCTATCAGTGCCGCCTCATCAGTGTCCAACAGTGACGCCCCATCAGTGACACCTCATCGGTGCCTATCAGTACAGCCTCATTAGTGAAGGAGAAAAATTACTTATTTACAAAATTTTAAAACCGAAACTAAGAAAAACTTTTTTTTTTTTTTAAATGTTGCCTTTTTTTTTAGCAAAAAATAAAAAAAACTGTAGTGATTAAATACCACCAAATAAAAGCTCTATCTGTCTCAAAAAAATTACCGTATTTATCGGCGTATAACACGCACCGGCGTATAACACGCACCCCAAGTTTAGGAGGGAATTTTAAGGAAAAAAAGTTTTAGGAGAGAAGTTTAGGGAAAAAAAAAAACTTACATTTAAGCGTCATTGCAGCCTTGCCCAGCGTCATTTGCAGCTTGCCCAGCGTCATTTGCAGCTTGCCCAGCGTCATTTGCAGCTTGCCCAGCGTCATTTGCAGCTTTTCCCAGCGTCATTTGCAGCCTGCCCAGCGTCATTTGCAGCCTTTCCCAGCGTCATTTGCAGCCTTTCCCAGCATCATTTGCAGCCTTTCCCAGCGTCATTTGCAGCCTTTCCCAGCGTCATTTGCAGCCTTTCCCAGCGTCATTTGCAGCCTTTCCCAGCATCATTTGCAGCCTGCCCAGCGGCATTTGCAGCCTTTCCCAGCGTCATTTGCAACCTGCCCAGCGTCATTTGCAACCTGCCCAGCGTCATTTGCAACCTGCCCAGCGTCATTTGCAACCTGCCCAGCGTCATTTGTAACTTGCCCAGCGTCATTTGTAACTTGCCCAGCGTCATTTGTAACTTGCCCGGCGTCATTTGTAGCTTGCCCGGCGTCATTTGCAGCTTGCTAGTGTCATTTGCGGCTTGCTATCGTTTAAATTTCCCGCCGCGAGAAATACCGCGCATGCGCGGCCGAAAAAGACCGAACCGCGGCCGAAAAAGGCCGAAGTGTGGCCGAAAAAGACCGAGCCGACAGTTTAGCTCCGCTCGGAGTCCCGCCTCCCTGCTGTTTCGGGAGCGAGCGCAGGGAGGCGGGACTACGAGCGGAGCTGAACAGCCGGCTTCGGTCTTTTTCGGCCGCGCTTCGGCTTTTTCCGGCCTTTTTCGGCCGCGGTTCGGCCTTTTTCGGCCGCGGTCGCCATTTTTCGGCGCCGCAACCGATTTTTGTCATTTTTTTTTTTTTGGGTATCGGCGTATAACACGCACCCACGACTTTCCCCCGATTTTAAGGGGGAAAAAGTGCGTGTTATACGCCGATAAATACGGTATACAAATTTTGTTTGGGTACAGTGTTGCATGACCGCCCAATTGTCATTCAAAGTGCGAAAGCTGAAAATTGGCCTGAGCAGAAAGGGGGTAAAAATGCCCAGTAGGCAAGTAGTTAAACACCAGCAAGCAGCACTGCATTCCTCCATTGCTGCTCAACAACTAATATTAAGTTCTCACCATGTGAACCGTTCAATACTGGTTCTAATATACACTATCTCACAAAAGTGAGTACTCCCCTCACATTTTTGTAAATATTTTATGGGGAAAAAGTGCGTGTTATACGCCGATAAATCTAAATTGTCATTCAAAGTGCAAAGCTGAAAATTGGCCTGAGCACTGCATTCCTCCATTGCTGCTCAACAACTAATATTAAGTTCTCACCATGTGAACCGTTCAATACTGGTTCTAATATACACTATCTCACAAAAGTGAGTACTCCCCTCACATTTTTGTAAATATTTTATTATACCTTTTCATGTGACAACACTTAAGAAATGAAACTTTGCTACAATGTAAAGTAATGAGTGTACAGCTTGTATGACAGTGTAAATTTGCTGGCCCCTCAAAATAACTCAACACACAGCCAATAATGTCTAAACCGCTGGCAACAAAAATGAGTACACCCTTAAGTGAAAATATCATAATTGGGCCAAAGAAGACAAGCAGGACATGGATTACTGGAACCATGTCATGTGGTCTGATGAGACCAATATAAACGCATTTGGTTCCGATGGCGTGTGTGGCGGCAACCAGGTAAGGAATGCAAAGACAAGTGTGTCTTGCCTACAGTCAAGCATTGTGGTGGGAGTGTCATGGTCTGGGGCTGCATGAGTGCTGCTGACACTGGGGAGCTACAGTTCATTGAGGTAACCATGAATGCCAACATGTACTGTGACATACTGAAGCAGAGCATGATCCCCCCCCTTCAGAGACTGGGCCGCAGGGCAGTATTCTAACATGACAACCACCCAAACACACCCCCAAGATGACCACTGCCTTGCTAAAGAAACTGAGGGTGATGGACTGGCCAAGCATGTCTCCAGACCGAAACCCTATTGAGCATCTGTGGGGTATTCTCAAATGGAAGGTGAAAGAGCGCAAGGTCTCGAACATCCACCAGCTCCGTGATGTCGTCATGGAGGAGTGGAAGAGGACTCCAGTGGCAACCTGTGAAGCTCTGGTGAATTCCATGCCCAAGAGGGTTAAGGCAGTGCTGTAAAATAATGGTGGCCACACAAACTATTGACACTTTGGGCCCAATTATGACATTTTCACCTAGGGGTGTACTCATTTTTGTTGCCAGCGGTGTAGACATTAATGGCTGTGTGTTGAGTTATTTTGAGGGGACAACAAATTTACACTGTTATACAAGCTGTACACTCACTACTTTACATTGTAGCAAAGTGTCATTTCTTCAGAGTTGTTACATGAAAAGATATAATAAAATATTTTTAAAAATGTGAGGGGTGTGCTCACGTTTGTGAGATACTGTAGGTAATCTCAATTTGGTTACTTTCTACTTGCTCACTTTATTGCCCTAGTTCATGCCAATATGATTTGTCATGCTTTTTGGCTGTTCAAAATCGCACAACAAGTCAAGCCCTATTTTCAGCAATGGAACCATTGAAATTGTTGCAACCCAGGTCGCAGTGACTTAAAAAAAAGGTTCATGCACTACTTTTCTGCGATTTCATTGTAACTTGCATTGATTTCTGTTAAATGATGTAGCAAGCCGCAATGAAATCAGAGATTCAAATCGCACAGATCTGCAGCTTTGAAATTGCAATGAAGTAGTGTAATTTTGAAGCCGCACTGGTGTATATCACGGCTTCATCATAAACATGGAACAAACTTTGGTTGTTATTCATTATCTGATACAGATCTGTGAAGCCATTGTTTCCATCAAATTTTTATCCCGTGTTGAGGTATGTTTCTCTGTGCACCATTCCCCACATGCTGTCTAATGTTAAGAGATGAACACAGCTGCTTTTGCAGCTCAGATACAAATATGACCACTATAGAAATCAATGAGTTTTACTGCTGTCACAACCTTTGTCACGAATATAGTCTTTGCAGCTGCTGCTCTCCTCTATATGCAAACATCACAGAAATGAACAAAACTACTTAATTAGCCTCAGTTAACCACTGATTCATGAGTTCAACCATTGGGATCACTCTTGTTAGGCTGGCCATGGAAGCCTCTTTTTTTTCTAATAAGTCAGAGAGTTGATAGGAAAAAAAACAAGTGAAATCCTCCCTGCTGTGCCATTGTATTCTGACAAAAGGGACTCCTCGTATGTCAGAAGACACTGATAAGCAGCTGTAGTCTATTGGCTGCAGCAGTCTGATCAAAAATGTTTTCCAAAAATTCTGTTTGACAGAAGTCAATTGTTAGATCAACTTCTGTCCAGTGGGAAAAGCCCTAGCTAGATCAAAATTCCTCCGGTCCCTGCTGAATCAGTCAAACTTCAATTTAACTATGAACAGGTTAAGGCTTAGCCCCAGTACACACGGTCGAAAATTCAGATGGAAAATGTCCGATCGGACCATGTTGTTGGAAAATCCGCCCATGTGTGGGCTCCATCTGACTTTTTCCGTCGGAATCTCCGATGGAAAAAATTTGAGATCCGCTCTCAAATTTTCCGACAACAAAATCCGATCAGACTTTTTCCGATCGTGTGTAGAGAATTCCGACGGACAAAGTGCCATGCATGCTCAGATCAAATTACGAGACCAAAGCTATTGGCTACTAGCCTCTACATAGTTCCGTCGTACGCAACGAACGTCAATACGTTCAGAATGATCGGATCAACTTAGTCCAACTGTGTGTATGCAACACCAGTGTCGGGCAAAATCCATCGGAAAAAATCAGATGGATTTTGTGGTCGCAATTTCCGACCGCGTGTACGGGGGCTTAGGCTGTAATCACAGTTTTTAGAAGTGTAGTACAAACATTTTAGAAGCTTATTGCAAGCATTGTACAGCTTTATGCATTTTTGTTTAGCCGATAGAAAGCACTAGGTGGAGTAGAGGTGGAGGAGATGAGGGGTGGAGAGTTTTTGAAAAATTCAGGAAAGACAATGAAAATGTTTTTTTTGTTTTTAAACAAAGTTGTCACTTATCAATGGAGTTGTAAAGTCAGAAGGTTTTTCATTTTAATGCATTCAATGCATTAGGATCAAATGCAGCAGCCCCCCTAATACTTACCTGAGCCTATCTCTCTCCAGCAATGTCCACGAGTGTCTCGGGGGGGCACATCTCCATGTCTGCATGGACACGGGGGGCCACAGCTCCGTGTCTAAATGGACACAGGGAGCTGTGACTCGGCTCGGTGCCCCATAGCAAGCTGCTCGCTGTGGGGGCACTCACCAAGAGGGAGGGGTTAGGAGCACCGAAGAGGAACCTGAGAAGAGGAGGATCCAGGCTGCTTAGTGCAAATCCACTACAACAGAGCAGGTAAGTATAACATGCTTGTTATTTTTATTGCACAAATACAAGACTATACAATCACTTTAAGATATTTCTAACACGCATCACTGGCATACATAGACTTACAATCCAAAACACATTCTGCTACTCCTCCGGAGTATGAAGATGCCATATGTGTAAGACTTTTTCACAGCCTAGCCACACTGAGGGGCCCAAAATCCTAGGAGCATCTTCAGGGCATCTAAATCTTCATTTCATTTCCTGACTACCTATTACATTTTTGGAGGCTCTGGAGCACCAGAACAGATGTAATGCTAGACTCTGACTTGTCCTTTCAACCTCAAATCCAATCATTGTCCAAAGTTTGTAGACTTCACCTCTGTAACATCTCTAAAATTCACCCTTTTTTAACAAATGAAACCACCAAGCTCCTCATTCACTCCCTCGTTATCGCTTGCCTTGACTATTGCAACTCCCTTCTCACTGGCCTACCACTCCATAGGCTATCCCCTCTTCAGTCTATCATGAATGCTGCTACCAGGCTTATCCATCTTACCCATATTTCAGCGTCTGCCAACCCTCTCCTCCAATCCCTACACTAGCTCCCAATTGCCCAGCAAATTAAATTCAAAATACTAACCACAACATACAAAGCCATTCACAACTTTCCCCTGAGCTACATCACCAATCTTGTCTCCAAATATCACCCGAACCATCCTCTCTGCTCCTCCTAAGACCTCCTACTCTCAAGCTCATCTCCAAGATTTCTCCAGGGCCTCTCCCATCCTCTGGAACTCGCTACCTCAACCTGTCAGGCTATCCCCTACTCTTGCTACATTCGGGTGATCCCTGAAACTCATCTCTTCGGGGAAGCCTATCACACCTCCAGCTAATCTTTTACCACTTTCATCAGCTCATGCCCCACAATTATAACCTTTTGTACCTCCTGCCCCAACCTATTAGATTGTAAGCTCTTCTGAACAGGGCCATCTTAATCCTCTTGTATTTTATTGTATTATAACTGTATTGTCTCCCTTTTATATTGTAAAGCACTGCGTAACCTGTTGGCGCTATATAAATACTGAATAATAATAATAATTACCAAAACTTTTTTTTTTTTTCCTACTTTTGTCAGGTTTTTACGGCTAAATGTGGCTTTGATTAGAGTGACCCCCCTCAGTTCCTGTGCAGGAGACCCCCGAACAGTTTCACTGGAGTGAAAGTAAGGGGAAATCTGCAACAGTGACACAGACAGAAAAAATATTTTGATAGGGGATAAACCAAAAATATTTTGATAGGGGATAAACAAAAAAAAAAAAATTCTGCATGTGTTGCTGTTGGAGAATTCCCCTCACTTCCTATCTGGCAAAATGTTGTAAGCAGGACAGAAAGTGAGGTTAAATCTCTCAAACGGAGCCCTGAATAGCAATACAAAAATTAAAGGTGTTCTAACTTCTAACCTTTCCCAATCTGTCCAAAACTAAGAAAAAATTTTGGCTGGACTTACACTTTAAGGCTGGGTTCCCATTTGGTTTCCCGGCATCCAATTTGCATGACAGGAGAGTGTGCCTGGCTCGCAATGGATCCAGGTCACATACCTCCAGGGCGGCCGCGGTCTGTGGTCTCCATTTGGAAAGGGTTCTGTGCATGTTTGGCTCTGAATCAGGTCCGAATTCAGGCAAAAATTCGGACCTGATTCGCACCTAAATCGATGAACAGGGAGGCACCGGAACCCCTGCTGTGAGCCGCGCCCGCAGCATGTGTGAACCCAGCCTAATGCCCCATACACACGGTCGGAATTTCCGACGGAAAATGTCCTATCGGACCATGTTGTCGGAAAATCCGACCGTGTGTGGGCTTTTTCCGTCGTAACTTCCGACGGAAAAAATTTGAGATCCTGCTCCCAAATTTTACGACAAAAAAGTCCGATTGGACTTTTTCGGAACGTGTGTACAGATTTCCGAAGGATAAAGTGCCACGCATGCTCAGATCAAATTACGAGACCAAAGCTATTGGCTACTAGCCTCTACGTAGTTCCGTCGTACGCAACGAATGTCACCACGTTCAGAATGATCGGATTTTCGGACAACTTTGTCCGACCGTGTGTATGCAACACCAGTGTCGGACAAAATCCGTCAGAAAAAATCCGACGGATTTTGTGGTCGGAAATTCCGACCGTGTGTATGGTGCATAAGTGTTTTTCAGATTATGTAAACCAATCACTGGCTCTTGAAGGAGCTTAATACAGAATGCTACTGCCACAGTCATTTCAACTCATGTTTTATACAATGTTTATATGTTGAAACTAGTAAATCTAACATTTGAATTTTGTATTGTAGGAAGAACATGATATACCTGTGGACAATCTCAGCAAGGGGAGCTATACACACACTGCCTGTGCTTCCATTACTGTAATGCCCTGTACACACTGTTGGACTTTTCGACAGAAAATGTGCGATCAGAGCGTGTTGTCGGAAATTCCATCAGACTTTTTCCATTGGAATTTCCAACACACAAAGTTTGAGATCTGAATCTAAAATTTTCAGAAAACAAAATACGAATGCATGAATTCCAATCGTGTGTAGACAATACCGACACACAAAGTGCCACTCATGCTCAGAATGAATTACGAGATGAAGGGTATTGGCTACTGGCTATTGAACTTCCTCTTTATAGTCCTGTCGTACGTGTTGTATGTCAGCGCGTTCTTGACGATCGGAATTTCCGACAACTTTGTGCGACCGTGTGTATGTAAGACAAGTTTGAGCCAACATCCGTCAGAAAAAATCCGAAGGATTCTGTTGTAGGAATGTCCGATCGCGTGTACAGGGCATAAGATTGGCCATACACTAATAAAAATGGCACCAGTACAGCAGGGGCTGGCTGAATTTCAATCAATATGTGACCTTCCCTGCTGAACAGATGTTTATCAAGTGACATGTTGGAGAAGGAACATGTTGGAAAACTTTTCTTAAGCAGCAACTGCAGCCAATTGGTTACAGCCAGTGATTAGTGTACTTAGAACAATGTATGGCCAGCATAAGACAACAGTGATAAATAACAAAGATGCAGTGTCTGGTATATCCTGTATTTTGGTCCAGTAAGTAAAAATGTTATGTAAAATTCTACAGTACACAACACTGCACATTACAGTTTTACCTTGAATGGAATAAGAACTTTTTGTTATATGAGTAAAAAGTTCATGTGTGATGACAACCAAGAAATCGCTACAGCCATTTTCAAGAAACTTCAATTTAGAATGACAGAGTATTTAATCCTTTAAAAGGCTGTTGTTAAAATGGAAACTGGTTAAGTAAAAATGTGAACTAAGAAGTGAAAGCAAACATTAGCACAAGCTAAAATGCCACGCTGGTAACCAGATATACTGTACGCTCATCTCTTACATAGCTTTCATGTCATGTGCCGCCTGTGCCTTTTCTCAGTAAAAAATCAATATTTAGAGGTGTTTATGGCAAAGAACAATAAATGTTTCCAGCAATTTTTATTCAGTATACGTTCATGAGAGCAGGAATTTGGAACACATTTTTATTTTACAGATAATATATAATGTCTATACACAATAATAATAAATGCCAGCTGAGTATATGTAGACTCTGTGATATTATACTATTACAGGGGACTCAAAGATTACTGCTTATTAGGTACAGTATAAATAAACGACTTAGATATACATTTCTTAAAAAAATATATATTCTATCAGTTTTTTTTTTTTTGCCAATAAGTATTGTTAATTCTCAAAGTGGAATTCCAGACAAAACATTTTTCTAGTTTTCAATTTTTAGGTTTGGACTTTAGGAGGGTTACAACCTTTGTTGCTATTGGTATTCCAACTTGAGAGATTTCCCCATACCTCCTGTCACATACAACAGGAAAAAAGTAGAACTTATGTGAAGGAAAGCCATCAGGGTCATCAGAACAGAAAGTGCAAATGAATCTCCTCATACATATAAAAATACTGTTTTACCTACCAATAGATCTGCTTTTTTTTTTTGCCCATCCGGTCCTGAGATTTACAAAGCCATAACACATTCCACAGCCATGCCCAGCCTGCTGACTGGACAGTGGAAGAGCAGAAGCTGGCTGCTTCCAGTCCTGATCTTCCCTGTCTACTGTACAGGCTTTCAGAAGAGTCTGATACCAAGTCAAATTCAGGTATTTAATATATATATATATAATATATATATATATATATATATATATATATATATATAAAAATACATTAAATTATTTATTCATAAATATAAAGCTGAATCCATGTGTGTTTTTTATATCTGCTAGAAGTTCAGCTTTAATCCTGATCCAGACCTACACAGTTATCAACTATTGTAAAAGATACAGAATTATACATTTTTAGCCACTGACCCACCCCTGGGGACAGCCACATTTCTAGCCCTGAATTAAACACCCATTACCAATAAACAATAAATAATTTTAGGAAAATAAACCATTTTCCCTATATTCTGACAGCTGTCAGTCAGTTATGTCTAGGAATGCCCCGACAGTGTCAGACCTCAGACAAGTACTACTTTCCCAAGGGTTCCTTAGCATGGCATCCCTGCTCTGTTTTTAGATAAACAGATCCAATTTCTTAACAAACAGACTGCTACAGCCCTTTTGATAACAATGTAATAATTCAAAACAAATGATTCCAGGCTTTGATGATAGCACTTTTATGGGTCATGAAGAAATCCTCCCACCAACATCTGTTTGATTTTATCTACTTGAACTTTATCCTCCAGTTGAAGATTTATAAGCTGAAATCATCCTGGCCTATTAAAGTCAGACTACAGTTTGAGCACTAACCACTAAGAATGAAAAAGCAGTTCACAGCCGTCTACCTTTTCGAACCACGCTGTGAAAGAAAAAGTTATCAAAAGTTTTGGAGAGTTCATTTTTAAGAGATTATGTGAATGAGCAACATGCATTCCTGGTAAAACCCTTCGTGGAAACAAATCTGAAAAGAAGTAGCCGTTCACTCAGGCATAGTGTCTGATTAATTTAGTTAACTAACGGGAAAATGACCCTTCTGTTTATACTGACAGCCTGTTTCCTCACAAAATAACCTCTGTGGACTGTAGAGGATGCATTCCAGATTGAGATGCTGTATCCACTAAGCCTTTGTCTGCTGTAAAAATACTGCAAAACAACAGTTTTATTTGGGGTGGTTGTTGCTCATTAGCACTATTAGTTTCCTGGGAAGAGGTACCAGGCAAACACTGATTGAATTAAGTAAAGTGAAAAAAGTTGAACAAACGGTTAAACGCTTGCCAAAAAAGGTTTAATCAGAAGTTACTAGATTCAGGGCACTAATATCAATTACACCAAGAAAAAAAAAATATTGTATACACTTACCAGTCACTTTATTACATACACCTTGCTAGTAATGGTTTGGGACCCCTTTTGCCTTCAGACCTGCCTTAATTCTTTTTGGCATAGAGTCAACGAGGTGTTGGAAAAATTCCTCAGAGTTTTTGGTCCATATTGACATGATTGCAGCACCCAGTTGCTGCAGATTTGTCGGCTGCACATCTATGATGCAAATCTCCCGCTCTACTGGATTGAGATCTGATGACTGTGGAGGCCACTGGAGTACAGTGAACTCATTGTCATGTTCAAGAAACCCCAGTGTTAGATGATTTGAGCTTTGTGACAGGGTGCATTATCCTGCTGGAAGTAGCCATCAGAAGATGTGTACACTGTAGTCATAAAGGGATGGACATGGTCAGCAACAATACTCAGGTAGGCCATGGCATTTAAACAATGCTCAATTGGTACTAAGGGGCTCAAAGTGTGCCAAGAAAATATCCCCCACACCATTACACCCCCCATCACCAGCCTGGACTGTTGATACAAGCCAGGATAAATCCATGCTTTCTTGTTGTTTAAACCAGATTCTGACCCTACCATCTGAATGTCGCAGCTGAAATTGAGACGTATCAGACCAGGCAATGTTTTTCCAATCTTCTATTGTCCAATTTTGGTGAGCATGTGCGAACTGTGGCCTCAGTTTCCTGTTCTTAGCTGACAGGAGTGGCACCTGGTGTGGGCTTCTGCTGCTGTAGCCCATCTTTTTCAAGGTTCGATGTGTTGTGCATTCATAGATGGTATTCTGCATAACTTGGTTGTAACAAGTGGTTATTTGAGTTACTGTTGCCTTTTTATCATCCCAAACCAGACTGCCCATTCTCCTCTGACATCAACAAGGCATTTTTGTCCACACAACTGCCATTCACTGGATATTTCCTCTTTTTCGGACCATTCTCTGTAAACCCTAGAGATAGTTGTACATGAAAATCCCAGTAGATCAGCAGTTTTTGAAATACTCAGACCAGCCCACTTGACACCAACAAACATGCCACTTTCAACGAAACTTACATTGCCTTTTTTCCCCAGTCTGATGCTAAGTTTGAATTTCAGCAAGTCGTCTTCACCGTGTCTAGATGCCTAAATGCATTGAGTTTCTGCCATGTAATTGGCTGATTAGAAATTTGACAGGTGTACCTAATAAAGTGGCTGGTGGGTGTATAAAATGCTGTATGTAATTATAATTTAGATTCAAGGTTTTCAAAGAGTTTTCACACTTTTTTTACCTCCATTTATTGAGAATTAAAAAAACGAATTACATAACTTTTCTACATAGTCAACTTCCTTTGTGATGCATCCTTCCCAGCATTGGGTGCATAGCCAACGATGCACTGCTGCTTTCACATCATCATCACATGAAAATCTTCTTCCCCATAAAGCTTCTTTGAGCGGTCCAAAAAGGTGGAAATCAGATGATGCTAATCCGGACTATGATCCAGGTGTACCATAACCCCCCACTCATAAACGACTCTACGAGAGAGAACTTTATCCCTATACTGAGCACTCATGAAGAGGTGAATTTGTGCTCCTGGCCCACCTTCTGCCCACAAAAAAGCGCATGTCAGAACGTTGTTCCTCTTTAGTGCAATTTATACATTTCACAGCCATCTTCACCACAGAGTGACAACTATTATAAAACTGCAAGGTCAGCCGGCTTGCCAGACACACTAGTTACATGACACTCAAAGACACAACCAATTACTACTCCTCCCGACCTCACTGTTTCCAACAAAAATATATAAGTGGGGAGACCCCTCGTAATTTCATAACATTGTTGCCATCATCTCTCTGTTCATACCATGCATTGCCTGTGTAAATTTTATTCTTGAAATGACATGTCTGATAGTTCTTTCTAGAAATAGGACATTTTCTTATGCCATATTACCTTGAATTGATATAGCGCTACACATTTAGTGGTCTACAAATGTAGCCAATTTTGTGTTAGATGCTACTGAGTCCCTGATAGATCTCAGAGGGAAAAGCAACATATTAGCAAACCTGACTGTAATTGTTTCTCTCAAGGTAAGTCAATGTCAAGACTGTCTGTAGAATAGTTATGACGGCCTCCCCTAACCCTCTTCTTAGATTTAAGCATGAACTCTCAGCTGAATTTATTGTCAACTATATATAAATCCCGGCTGATGCCTCACCAAATGCAACAAGAAACTTGACCCCAAATTTTTTAATTGGTGTCATTGTGTGGCACTGAGCTCTTTGGGCACAGTAACAGCTCTCCAGCAATAGCAGAGTGAAACTCCATTCCCATAGTTATTAGACATGTGCTCACCATTTGTTAGGTTGTTAATTTTTTATTTATTCGTTTTCATTGTGCTGGTCCGGTTCCTTTTCGGGACTCATTTCATTTCTTTGGGGTTCATTATACCCGATATGACTTCAGGTAGATCTAAATTCATTGTTAATAGCTGTGGTTGTTAACCACTTCCTACCCCCTCCTCACCAGGGCATTTTTTGCGATAGGGCACTGCATTATTTTAACTGACAATTGCACGGTCGTGCGACACTGTACCCAAATAAATTTTTTGTCCTTTTTTTCCCACAAATATAGCTTTCTTTTGGTGGTATTTAATAGCCTCTGTGGTTTTTTGGGTTTTTTTGCGCTACAACCAAAAAACGACCGTCAATTTAAAAAAAAAAAAGTATTTTTTACTTTCTGCTATAAAACATATCCAATAAACAATTGTATAAAATCAAATTTCTTCATAAATTTAGGCCAATATGTATTCTGCTACATATTTTTGGTAAAAAAATCACAAAAGTGTATATTGATTGGTTTGTGCAAAATTTAGATGGTCTACAAACTATGGAATATATTAATGGAATTTTAATTTTAATTTTTTTTACTAGTAAATTGGGGCAATCATGGACTTAAAACAGGACTGCAATATTGCAGTGGAAAAATTGGACTCAAACTGACACTTTTGACACTTTTTAGGGACCAGTGACACTAATACAGTGATCAGTGCTAAGAATATCCACTGTCACTGTACTAATGGCATTGGCTGGGAAAGGGTTAACATCAGGGACAATCAAAGGGTTAACTGTGTGCCTAGCTAGTGTTTTAGTGTAATGTGGGAGGTGCTTTTACTAGGAGAAATTATGGATTCATGTCCCTGCTTTGCAGGAACACAGGACCCTTGCCTTCCTTAATGACAAAACAGCAATCTGCCTTGTTTACATAGGCAGACTGCCATTCTGCCTGTGTATTGAACAATCAGAGGGTGCTGGCAGACAGTGGAACCCGCTGATCGCTCCCGCTGTGTAGAATCACAGTGGGAGTGAGGCACTCATGAACTTGCGCCCACTACCCATACGTAAAACTGCTATACAGCGGTTGGCAACTGGTTAAGAAGCAGGCGGCCGTTGCGTCCTTAACAACCATGACTCATCTGCTGACAGCAGAATGTAAAGAAAATAAATGCTGGTTAAAAAATGTAAACAAAATAAATGCTGGTTTAAAAAAAAAGAAGCAAAACAGCATAGAGATCCAGATGGCCTGGCATCCAGGCCATTTGGGTCTGGTATGAATTTTAAGGGGTACCTATGAAAAAAAAAAAAATGTTTGACATCAGATGAGTCATGGTTGTTAAGAACACAGCGGCCACCTGCTCCCTAACTTACAGCTATTTATAATGAATACTGATCATCATCAAATTAATTAAAAAATGTGATGTCATACGAATGAAAAAAATGAATAAATGCATTCATTATTATTCATTATAACTTTTTTCTCGGATTCGTTACCAATCGTTTTCGAAATTCAGATACATTTGAATTTCCAAAAATTAAGTTTTCGTCAAAAAAACGAATCTAAACAAACCATATCACAGATGTCTAATAGTTATAATAAAATAAAGTGAGACTGAAAGCTATTCTCAACCTCTCACAGGAAAGGGTTAAGAGGGGAAGGGAAAATATATTTAGGAAAAGGATGGAGCTTTATGTCATAAAGAGGTCTGGAAAATTAAGTCAGGCCAGGAAGTTTAGATCTGCTTAAAACCTGACAAGAGACAGCCTGGCAATTAACTTATGGGAACGCTGAGGTAGGTATGAGATGCGAGCAGCATATGGGAGTGCTTGGTGCTGTGTGCTGAAAATATAGAAGTGTAGAGTTGGATGTGATGTGTGTATTGGGTGAATGGTGGGGTGTCCTCTCAATACACTGTGCTATATGTGATATATTCCACACATATGTTACATATTCCAAACCACTTCACTTTTAACACTGTAATCTATGTTAGATATGCCATATCTATGCCAGCCATCAAAGTATTGTCTTATACCTAAACATATGCTTATTGTACCACCCCAATCAACATATAGGCACATGTTTGCTAGTTAATATGTAAAATATAAATGATTCTAAGGACATACTATAATGGGAATGTATCAAAACTTGAGCAGCTGTTCTTGGCCACCAATTGGGTTCTATCTTTCATTTTCAAAGCCAACTGAACAATGCAAAGATAGAAGCTGATTGATTGCAATGTACAGCTACCTCATTAGTCTAATTCTCTTGAAAATTTGGTAAAAAGAATACTACTTACATTTCCTCCAAAATGTATTATAAATGTAAGTTGAAACTAGTCGAAAGTAGAAAAAAAGAATTCTCACAGACTCAGTAAAAAACTTCCCAGACATAAGCTGTGTCTGTACAGTAGCCTGACATATTAATGATGTGTGATGTAGTAGTTCTGCGCAGAAAGACATCCCAATGTGTCTAATACAGTGTATGTGACTAGGAGAATGGTCAGAGAATTGGACAGGGAGCTTGTTTAGACAATACATAAACAGTGTAATCTTGACGTGGTTTGAGATAAGAACTGGCCTGGAAAATGAGCGATAGTCTGAGTTATGCAGAGTGTGAATCATCAGTTTCTGCTAAGGGTAAAGAAAAATTTCTAATAGGTGTGACTATAACAGATAGCATCTAAAGAACAAATGTATGAGTTTACTTTAAAAAAAATCCTAAGGCATGACATACGTTATTATGTTAATAAATTCTAATAGTGTACCTAGATCTAAGTGGAGTATCACTGGTGCCCTACTTTATGTCTTTATGTAGATAGATAGATAGATAGATAGATAGATAGATAGATAGATAGATAGATAGATAGACAGACAGACAGACAGACAGGAAGTACATGGGTTTAAGAATTTAACAGGTTCATTAATTAAATGCCTGATACAATCCCCCTGTTATGAGATCCATGAGCTATGGCTTGCTTAGCGCCTAAACTATAGACAATATCAGGTTGGAGTAAAAATCCACACTGCAGAGATGACCTAACAATACATTGTGCACAGATTTGTCCATCCTTGTCCATTAAATGGTATGATTGGACTTGCTATAATAATGCCACCCCTTCCCCAAATATACTTTTCTTCCAACATGCCATTGTCCATATACTATTCATTATCAATGTCTAATGCCGCGTACACACGATTGCAAATTCGGCCAGCAAAAGACTGATGCGTGTGCTCCATCGGACTTTTGTTGGATGAATTCCTGCCAGCAAAAGATTGAGAGCAGGTTCTCAATTTTTCGGTCTGAAAAAGTTTCGATTGGAAATTCCAATCGTCTGTACCAATTCCGACGCGCAAAATTCCTACGCATGCTCGGAAACAATTCGACGCATGCTCGGAAGCATTGAACTTCATTTTCTTGGCTCGTTGTAGTGTTGTACGTCACCGCGTTCTTGATGGTTTAAAGTTCAGCAAACTTTTGTGTGACCGTGTGTATGCAAGCCAAGCTTGAGCGGAATTCCGTCGGAGAAACCATCCAAGATTTTTCCGACGGAAAATCCGCTCGTGTGTACGGGGCATGAGAAAAATGGCAAAATGATAAACATAAATAAATATATTTGGAGTTGGTATTCCATTTGGTAAAAATGTATTTTGTATACAACGCAAAATAATTTTTGCTAAACATTTTTGTTAAAGGAAGCCATTCCTGGGAGAAAGATGGAGGCTGCTGTGCATGACTCCTCATTTTACAGATATTAGTTGCCTGGCATTTATGCTGAACCTTTTACTTGAGACAATACCCAGGAACAGTATGCAGATAAAACACAGTAAATGAGACTGGTCATTTTTGTTACCAATCTGCCATGGTAGCTGCCTTTTTTTAAAAAATAAGTGTGCACAAAAATCACCTGACACTATCTCCCATATTTACTCCATCCTCCTTATCTCTATAGTAAAAATAAAAGTTTAACTGATTAGGGCTACAGGCGACAGGCTATCATAACTGACATTGGATTTACATCGTTGAATGCCATGACTGACATGGATTGCCACGCTGGAGGCTGTGACTGACATTGATTTACTTCTGAAGACATTCATACGATTCATTTTATAGAAAGTATGTGTGTTTTTTTTTTTTTTTACATTTTTAAGGCAGCGTGTCTTTTTTTTACTTTTGTTAAATGTACTTTTGTACTTATTCCCCTTGGAGGGATGGATATTTGGTTACCCCCTTTTTATGAAGGGGGCTACCAGATTCCACCATAATTCCCATTCCCCTACCTCTTTCTTTTCATTTTTTACCATTTTGTTACATACTGCCACCAAACCAACACAGTGTCACTATAGTGACACTGTACTGCTCTAGGGAGGGGACAAGGATTTTCTTTTTACACTATGATTGCTTAATAAAGGGACAGTGGGTACAATGATTTGTTTTCCACTGTGTCCATTGAACACTGCGGGTCACAGATAGCACCTCTGTGCGGCCCCTAGGGGCCTATGACATCCAACGGGGATAACAAAGCTCCATATTTTTATAATTGGCTGGGAAGGAGTGGTTAAGAAACCATTATCATTCTATAGCAGTAATATTTTATTAAACAAAAATTCAGATAAAACATCAAGGGCATTTTTGAGAAACTACAGAACGTTTCCAGCTAATTTGCAAGAAAGTTTACACATTCTTCCACTTACAATTATACTCACATATTTTTATGCTACATATGCTCAATATGCATAAGTGCTTTAAAGAGTTTTTAATGCCTCAAAACACTACTATAGGCCTCAAAATACTCATTCGTTAACAATGGCTTCTTATTTGTCTAAAATACTCCAACAGCAAAATCCTCTTACCGTGGACAGTTTGCTCTTCTGTCCACTTGGGAATTTTTTCATGTTACATCCCACGGTAAAATGTTTCAGCAAATGCATTGTCCACCATATAATATAAGTAAAATATCCAACTGGGGGGGTACCCCTTATAATGGATATATTAGATGTGCACACCCAGCAAAGCACAGAGAAGTCACCAATAAAGTCCTGGCAGATACAAAAAAAGTCAGTTGTTTAACTCTTCAACATCCACCATAAATTGAAATTTTTTTTAGAATGGCTTGACTATTTACAAATGTGGGAAGGAAAAGGGGAATATGGGACTTTAAATGAAGCCATGGCCTGGTAAGGCCACGTGCTTCCATCCCTATTAATATGGTACAAAAAATTAGGGCAAGAGGATGGGACTTTGAATGAAACGTAGCAGCAACTGAGTATTGGGTGGACGTGTAAAAAAGTATTTATTGGTACAAAACACTGATATACACACATAATATACATAAATAAAAGTAGGGAAATTAATTAGTAACACATAGTAACCATGATAATAATATGGATATTAATTGCATGACAAAATAAATCACTAGAATCCACCAAATTTGATATGTATACAACATAATTTCAAGACAATGCCTGCATGGCCCATGGCCTTACTATTCCCAGTAAAGTTGATATGGATAAACATGATTATAAAAATGTAATTGACCACATGATTGGTACAATACACAGCATATATTGGCTATACGCGTTTCGTGGTGTGTGAACCACTTGTCAGGAGCAGGCACATGGTAGATCTACAATAAAAAATAGAATAAAAAATGGGTCTAAATATTCTGTCATATACCATTATGGGAGAGGGGGGGGCCCCCTACCACATGCTACTTACAGAAAACGTTGTACTGGTGGTGTAATGCTAGGAATCATGAGTCACCCGCAGGCATCATGGTCGGACGCTGTGGTGGGGACACGTCCAGCGTATATTAGTGTTTTTTACCAATAAATACTTTTTTACATGTCCACCCAATACTCAGTTGCTACTACATGTTTCATTCAAAGTCCCACCCTCTTGCCCTCATTTTGTGTACCATATTTACAAATGTGCATGGAATGCTCAGAAATGTTCACAGAAGCCTTATTTGTAGGCATTGTTTTTATAATACACTGTTGCCCATGCCTCAAACAGACATCAAGTTTTCTACATACATATCTTTATTATTCTCTATTATACTATAAATCATATATATTTGTAACATAGAATTTTAATTATTTGTAGCAACATATATTTCATGCTCCTACCCATGTGTACTTTTCCGTGTATAATTGCTGGTTTCCATTGAGCTCTAGAGAGTCAGTGTGACCTGACACATTATGCTGCCTACAGTCATGTGCCACATTTGTTATATTTTTTTCTCAGTAGATGCTTATTTTAGGGCTGGTTCACACCAGGATCAACCAGGAACATATGCCACGTTCCCATAAGTTTCCTGGGCAAATTTGTAGCCCATTAATAGGCTGCAAATCACACAAGAACACATAAAAAGTAGTGCATGCACTACTATTAAAATGTGCTGCACCAAATCACATGGTATTGAAGCACCGTGCAATTTGGTGCCCACAAACACACTGTGTTTGTGATCTGTGTTTGACTGCCATTAACATTACATTAGCACCTGCATGCAGATCACAAGGGCAGTGATTAGAAAAATTACATTCAGCAGGGAGCAGTTTTTTTAGTAATGCTTAAAGTTAAACATTAAAAATGGGCACTTACATTAATGAACATGCCTGGGGAATGCCCTGACCCTGTCTGTGACGTGGCAGCAACACTGACATTTACAAAAAAATAATTTTGTTTAAATTTACAGCAAAATGACAGCTTCTGCCCGCATCATTCTGTTTGTAAACAAAGCAGCAGGATATTTCAATCATCATCACCCAACCTTTATCCTAAATGAAGCTCTGCTAAAGATGTTAACAGGGGACAAGTGGGATCCCATGAAAAAAAAATGGGCATCATGGAGGCTTCCGTCTCCTCCCTTCTTATCCCTCCTCAGTGGCCAATCGGAATGCTTCTTCTTTCGGTCAATCAGGAAACGGGTCTCAGACCTGCTACCTGATTGGCTGGGAGGAGAATCAATGTGAAAATTGCGAATGTTTATTCGATATTGTCGCACAACTGGGTTGGCTCGGTTCACAGTGCTCTGTGCCCTGAACCCACTGTTTTTTGAAGCCTATTAGAGCCTCTTGCTTTAACCACTTGCCTACCAGGTACGAACACCCCCTTCCTGACCAAGCCATTTTTCAGCTTTCAGCGCTGTCGCATTTTGAATGACAATTGCGCGGTCATGCAAGGATGTACCCAAATAAAATATTTATAATTTTTTCCCCACAGATAGAGCTTTATTTTGGTGGTATTTGATCACCTCTGCGGTTTTTATTTCTTGCGCTATAAACAAATTAAGAGGGACAAGTTTGAAAAAACACAATATTTTTTACTTTTTATTATAATAAATATCCAATTTTTTTAAACAAATTTTTTCCTCAGTTTAGACCGATACGTATTCTTCTACATATTTTTGGTAAAAAAAATCGCAATAAGCGTCTATTGATTGGTTTGCGCAAAAGTTATAGCGTCTACAAAATAGGGGATAGATTTATAGCATTTTTATTATTATTTTTTTTTACTAGTAATGGCGGCGATTTGCGATTTTTATCGGGACTGCGACATTGCGGCGGACATATCGGACACTTTTGACACATTTTTGGGACCATTCACATTTATACAGCGATCCGTGCTATAAAAATGCATTGATTACTGTATAAATGTGACTGGCAGGGAAGGGGTTAACACTAGGGGGCACTGCAGGGGTTAATATGTTCCCTATATCTGTGTTTCTAACTGTGGGGGGAGGGGACTGACTGGGGGAGGGGACCGATCGATGTCCCTATGTACAAGGGACACACCATCGGTCTCCTCTCCTCTGACAGGACGTGGATCTGTGTGTTTACACACACAGATCCACGTCCTGCTCAATTACCGGGCAATCGCGGGTGCCTGGCGGACATCGCGGCCGCCGGGCACGCGCATCGGGTCCCCAGCTACGCGGCGGGCACGCGCGCGCGCCCCCTAGTGGCCAAAAAGCGAGCGCCGTCATATGACGGCGGCCCGCCACAAGAGCTGCACCGTCCCGCTGTCATTTGACAGTGGGCGGTCAGCTACAGGTTAATCATGTGCTTCAAAAAAACACCCCCATTGGAATTAATGCATCCGGCATCCTGCATGGAGGCCGGATGCATGGATAAGGGGGGCAGCGCCTGTGCACCCCTAATGGACGGACCGCCCCTGACTCCAAGTTATATTGTCTCTTAGATAATACACACATTTTTATTGCAAGATAAAAAATAATTTGTCTCTCCTTCCTAAACTGTGGCTTAATCAAGCTGTTTACATACTGTCCAACCACTATAAAATATTTGTGGCTATTGTCTTTCAGATATAACACTTTAATTTTTATTGCAAGATAATAACAACCTTGTCTATCTATTTTCTGTCAATTCAAGTGTTTCTCTAATGTCCTAATCCTGGCCAATTTCTACCAAAACATATCTGAAGTCTACATTTTGAATATTTTGTGAATACAGGGGTGGAAGGGGGAGAAAGGAATATGAGGTTCTAGGGAAGTGTTTTTGAAGTGTTATTGTGCACTCTGTTTTGATATTTTATTAACATTTTAGGACAATGCAGTGTGGTATTGTGAAAAAAGAAGCTCACAAACCATACTTTTAAAATGATGTGCCAAAGTGTAGCAAGTTGAGAGCTTTAGATTTATTTTTTAAAAGAAACCTTGTAAGGAAATTCAATTTAAAGAGTAACTCCACTCTTGTTGAGAAAAAAAATCCCCTTTGGGTTATCAATATACATTGCAAGGATTTTAACAAACTTGGTTGCAAATTGCTACCTGTTTCTGCTTGGAAAAAAAACTGTTTGTTCCACTAATTCATTTTATATCAGCTGGTGCACTTTCATGGTTCTGCTGAGAAAAGTTTCTGTGTGCATCCTTTTAGAAGTGATTAATCCTTAGGGAGTATCTCACCAAAAATGACATTTTTGTTGCAGATGATGCCTAAAACCTGACATATGCAGATATCTTAACCCAAGCAAGAGATTACATTTCTGGGGCTGGTCTGTACACCAGCTGTGTAAGGAACAGTTTCAAGTTGCCCAACTGCATTGAATTTTACAACAAATTTGTAACCTCTTTATAAATCTTCCAAATAAAACTTTTGTAAATTAATTTTACAACAAATGACAGTGCTGCAGCTTGAAAATGAAAGGTAATATTTAATAAGGCTTGTGAAGCAATTGTATATGCTATATAAATTTTTTTTATTTGCTGTTTAAATTTTACTCTTTAACCACTTCAGCCCCGGAAGGATTTACCCCCTTCATGACCAGAGCATTTTTTTTGAGATTCGGCACTGCGTCGCTTTAACTGACAATTTGCGCGGTCGTGCGACATTGTACCCAAACAAAATTGACATCCTTTTTTTTCCCACAAATAGAGTTTTCTTTTGGTTGTATTTGATCACTTCTTTTTTATTTTTTGTGCTATAAACAAAAAAAGAGCGACAATTTTGAAAAAAAAAAGCAATATATTTAACTTTTTGCTATAATAAATATCCCCCAAAAATATATAAAAAAAAACTAATTTCTTCCACAGTTTAGGTCGATATGTATTCTTCTAAATATTTTTGGTAAAAAAAAATTACAATAAGTTTATATTGACTGGTTTGCGCAAAGTAACTAGTAATGGTTGCGATCTGCGATTTTCATCGTGACTGCGACATTGCGGGGACAGATCAGACACTTTTGACACTATTTTGGGACCATTGACACGTATACAGCGATCAAAGCTACCAACTAGCCACTAGGGGGTGATCAAGGGGTTAAGTGTGTTCCCTCAGTGTGTTGTAACTGTGGGGGGGCTCACTACAACATGACAGAGATCACTGCTCCCAATGACAGGGAGCAGTAGACCCCTGTCATGTTGCTAGGCAGAACAGGGAAATGCCTTGTTTACATCCCCCCTTCTGTCTCTCCTCACCACAATCGTGGGGGGCCAGCGAATGTTGAGTTCCATGGACCCATAAGCACGCTCCTGTGACACGCACAGCCCACTAGGCAGGAATTTTAAAGGGACGTATGTGTACACCCTTTTGCCTGCCCATGCCATTCTGCCGACGTAAATCGGCGTTCAGCGGTCGGCATGTGGTTAAGGCTGGGTTTGCACTGCAGTACGCAGTGGCTCACAGCAGGGGTCCAGCGCATCCCTGTTCACTGTTTAAGGTCTGATTTTGGTCCAAATCTTTGGCTGAATTCAGACCTGAAACGGACCAGAAGACGCACAGGACACCTGTACAATTTGCTCCGCAGCCGTCCCGGAGATGTGTGAACCCGCTCTATTGAGAGCCAGTCACCATCTTCTAACATGCAAATTGGAAGCAGGCAACAGCTTTTTTCCATAATACATCATTCATTAGAACTTTGGCAGTGCCCAGTTCCTTTGCCTTTTTTGGCTATATTTGGCCTCTTAGCTTAAAACTTGGACAGGATTTAACAATAGCATTCACCCCTCTACGGACTTCAATAAGATTTGTCATTAAGTTTGAGTTCAGAAAATATTTACCCAGATTAGCCAAACTCTTGGAGAATCAAAGCCAGGTAGGTTCACCCATCAGTAATGAATAATATAATATTAACTAAATGTTTTCAATCTTGTATGAGAATAGTATGAAATAGCACAAAGTTTGAGGAGGGTGGAGGTATGTGTTCAGTAAGTAAGGTATTAGCATATTTTCCAGAGAAAGTTTGTGATCAAAAATCCTACTTTTTTTTTTACTGAGTCAATATTTACAAGCAACACTTTATGAATTTGGTAGAGCAGTCCCCGTTATCAGCTCTAGTTCTATGCTCATTTTTAAATTAGAAGCAATTCTTCTTATTAAAATGTATATATAGAACATTACTTTAAAGTTAGCACAAAACAACCATTCCCTCTCAAAGTTTCCAAGTAGAAGTATTTAATTGCACTATTTTACACCATTATTTCAACAATTCACAGTCTCTTTACAGCATGTGATACTGTGTGGCAAGGCAATTATTCTCAATTTCATCTAATTTACTGTACGTGTAATGTGTCATATGGACTCTTGCTGACAGCTGTTGCTCAAAATGGAAGTCATGGAAAGATTTCCTCTGAAGTCGTGTTGGGTTTCTTTCTATTATATATGTAATGCTGGCAATATAACTCCCTTTATAAAAATAAAAACATGCAAAGACCCTTGTCCTGTGAAGCTTGTGTACACTTTTTAGAAACTTTATATCTTGACTGCTCAGATTACTGGTGCTTGTGTACATTTATTTTTTTTATAATAAAAGAAACAGTGTTTTTAAAGCATGTTCATTAGTCATATAAGAAAACCAACATTTTTATCAGCAGTTTGGGATGTCCGATGGACTAATACCTAAAAATGCCAGTGTGTATGATTATTTTGAAGGAGAAAATGCAAATACAGATGTAAAAAGAACATTTTCATAAAAAAACTGAAATGTATCAATCTTTTCCGAATTGTATAAGATGGTACAACGTTTCAGAGCAATCTGTAACTATCAGCTAATGTATAATGAAAAATCACTTTCAGTGACTTGGTAAAATAAACCCATTGTTATATCTGCCAGGCAAATATTCATTACTCCTAGCTTAAAGTGGAACCATACTCACCTCCAGCAATGCAGCACCTATGAACTCCCTCTAGAGCTGATATTTTTGCTAGCTTCTTCTAGGTTTGGCATCTTCAGTCATCTTGACTGCCTTGGCTGGGATGATGTAACGCCTGTGCATAGGGGTTAATTCACCCCCAATTGTACACCGAGATGCAAATTCATGCACCGCTAAGAGTGCAGTTTAAAGCGGGACTGTACCTGAAATTTTTTTTTTAAAAGCCAGCAGCTACAAATACTGCAGCTGCTGACTTTTAATAAATGGACACTTACCTGTCACAGGTTCCAGCGATGTCAGCAGCAGAGGCCGATCAATCGCTCGTCTCTCTGCTGCTGCCGGCACCATTCTCGTGAAAGAATCAGGAAGTGTCGCCTTTGCGGCTTCACTTCCCGATTCCCTACTGCGCATGCGCGAGTCGCGCAGTGCAATGAGAATCGTCAGCGCTGTCTGCCGGGACACGTGTGTGTCCCGGCAGACAGCGCGCTGGGCAGGAAGTGGCGTAAACTCCCGTGGGAGTTTATGCCGGAAGTGGGTGTAAATACCTGTCTTAGACAGGTATCTGCATCCCCCTCCCCCCTGAAAGGTGCCAAATGTGACACCGGAGGGGGGGGAGGGTTCCGAAAAGCAGAAGTTCCACTTTAGGGTGGAATCCCGCTTTAAGAAGTTGAGTGCCTTTGTGAGTTAAGTGGCTTTGCACAAGCAACAAATTCTGTCTCTTAAAATTATAACATTATTTTATTAAAAAAACTTTCTGCTCTCAAAACTTTAAATGTACACTAAGGTTTCAATTCAATTCAATTATCTAATCAACAGGTAAAACGTTATCCACAGGACCATTTAGCAGGTCATGTCACCCAGCTGCATTTTTTTCATGGATTTATTATAGTAACCAGAGACCTGGAAACTATACATGGCCATCTGTAATAGCAGTTTGAACTGTTTTGAGGCATTTTATGGAGCGTTATGAACGCCTTGTATAAATACAAAAATGGTTCATATTGAGAACTTGGTGCAAAGTTATTAATTTTAAGGTAATTGCAAAGGACAAGGGAACACTGGATCTGGAGGAAAACTGGTTTAACCTCCTCATATAGAAAGACTTCCTCACATTATGAGCTGAATTATGACCTGTACTTCAGTCCCACATGGATGGACAGTCAGGGACACACTTGGAGATCTGTGCAGGTCCGTGCAGTTGCCTGCCTGTCATTGGCATAAACAAGTTGCCTGTATGTGGCTGCACAGGACACATGTACATCATGTACGTGTGAAGATGGCTCTTCGCAAGGGTATACCAATGTGTGCACCCCTGTGAATAAGGCTTAATACAGTACAAAGGCAGTGCAGTCAGAACGATTAAAATCCCAGAGACAATACAAAATCAGAAGTACTGGATATGTCAGATTCAGAAATTTTAGATAGTAGGAGATCATTCTGAGAAAGTTTCTTAATTAAGAGCTGGTGGGGTCTTAGGAAAATGTGGCACTGGGAAAGTTTTAGTAGTTAGCGGCACTGGCAAAATGTTGATAGAGTTTGGCTCTAGCATAGTCTCAGGAGAACATGGCACTGGCATAGTCTCAAGACAACATGACAAAATCTTAAAAGGATGTGGCACTGTCATAGTCCCAGCAGAGCATAGCACTGGCAAAGTCTCAGGAAAATTAGGAAAGCCAGTGTCAAAGTCAGGCACAACAAAAAATACATAAAAATACAATGGGAAGAGACCATCTCACATTTAACAAATGCCATCTCACATTCAACAGAGCCTGTCTCACATTTAACAAAGGTGTCTAACATTTAAGAGGGTTCCACTCACCTATATCAGTGGCTGCTGCACTTTTAACAGAGGGCTTAATTAAAGTGGTTGTAAACCCCTACAAACCACTTTGGCCTACAGGTAAGCCTAGATTAAGGCTTACCTGTAGGTCCAATAAATATCTCCTAAACCTACATGGTTTAGGAGATATTTAGAAAAAAACAGGCATTGCTGTCTACGGCGCATGCGCCGTAGACAGCGGCGCGCAGGCGCACTGAGCATGCCGAGATCACGGCGATATGCCGCTTTCGTGCGCATGCACGAGAGTGACATCATCGCCGCTCCAGCGAATGACAGCGCTGAAGCAGCGAGACCCGGAAGTCACTCCGGGATTGATGGCGGCGGAGGAGGTCGTGGACGAGGGTCGCTTCGGGGGCTTCGTTCTCAGGTAAGTTATTCATAATGAGCTAGTATGCTATGCACACTAGCTCATTATGCCTTTGCCTTGCAGGTTCCGTTTTTTTTTTTTTTTTAAAGAGGCTTTACTTCCTCTTTAAGCAGGAAATGCATGTATCGAAATGTGGCCTGTATATCAGGAACTGGACTAATTTTGATGTGTGTGTTCCCTTCTCTATTCAACAGAAGCCGATTTAACGAGTAAACAGAGGTTTCAGATCAAGCAGGAGGATCACTACTCGCAGCACACAGGATACCCCCAGTGTGGATAAACTTGCACATTCTGGGAATGAGACATGAGGGATATTGTAATTGCTTTATTGGAATGTGAAAATGTAATGCACACTCCAGCACAGTAGGTCAGGGAATATAGCTGGCAAGGGCAGCTTCACCTATAGCATCCTCTGGAAGTAGGTCTGTAGGTCTACTGGTATTTGACTGTCTCCAGAGCTTATTATACAGTGCGGCAGTAGCTGGACAAGTAGTACTAAAAGTGGAGAAATTAGAAATTAAGTTAAACCTGTGATAGTCGGGGGGGGGGGGGGGAGACATCCACAGCTAATAGTGAAGACAAGGGCCCAAAAGATAGAAAAATTCTTAGGCAGACAGAAGTCACCTTAGGCATCAGACAGTAAGCATAATTCATGGAAAGGCAGAGGTCAGGGTGGGAAGCAAAAAATAAGCATAATCCAACCACAGGCAGATGTCATGCCAGGTGGCAGACAGTAAACACAATGCAAGGACAGGTGAGGATCAGAGAGAGCAGCGGAAAGTAAGCATAATCTAGGGAGATGCTGAGATCAGGGCAGGCAGAAGACGAGCAATCCAGGAACAGGCTGGGGTCAAGGCAGGTAGCAGACAAGAGAGTAGATAGGGTAGGAATCAAGCATTCGAGTAAAAGAGTACAAAGTCTATGTAATCAGAACTACTGCAAGCCAGTGGCTTGTGATGTTCAAATAAAGTGTCCAAGGTGCTGGGGTTAGTTAGGGCAGAGGTGATGGAACAGGCAGCAGCAGGGACCCAGCCCTAGGGAGTGTTGCCACTAGCCAGTTAGAGCAGGAGGCTCTAACTGGCTATATACAATATATATATATATATATATATATATATATATATATACACTCACCAGCCACTTTATTAGGTACACCTTGTTAGGTACACCTTGCTAGTACCTGGTTGGACCCCCTTTTGCCTTCAGAACTGCCTTAATTCTTTGTGGCATAGATTCAACAAGGTGTTGAAAACATTCCTCAGAGATTTTGGTCCATATTGACATGATAGTATCACGCAGTTGCTGGAGATTTCTCGGCTGTACAAATGTACTCTATTAGATTGAAAGATAGGAGTAGCCTCTATAGCAGTTAAGGTTATAAAGAGTATGTAAAGAATTGTACCATCATCCAGAAACTTACAGATAAAGAGGTCAGGGGCTTGGTCCCCAACCAAGCCTCCTTAACCACTTCAGTACCCGCCCATAGTCATATGACGCCCACAAGGTGGATCTACCATCCTGGGTGGGCGTCATATGACGTCCTCGGGTTCCTGGCCACCTGGGGGGCGCGCGCGCGCGCCGCCGGCGCGCGCGCGCGCGCGCCCGCGGCATCGCTCGGGACCCGGTGCGAGTGCCCGGCGGCCGCGATGTCCGCCGGGCACCCGCGATTGCCCGTTAAAACAACGGGACCGGGCGGGACCGTGGAGCTGTGTGTGTAAACATACAGCTCCACGTCCTGTCAGCGGGGAGGAGACCGATCATGTGATCCCAGTACAGAGGATCACATGATCGGTCTCCTCCCCTTAAGTCCCCTCCCCCTACAGTTAGAATCACTCCTATTAGGGACACACATTAACCCCTCCAGCGCCCTCTAGTGTTAACCCCTTCCCTGACAGTCACATTTACACAGTAATCATTGCAATTTTATAGCAACGATCTCTGTGTAAATGTGAATGGTTCCAAAAATGTGTCAAAAGTGTCCGAAGTGTCCGCCGCAATGTCGCAGTCACGAAAAAAAAATCGCAAATCGCCGCCATTACTAGTAAAAAAAAAAAATAAATAAATTCAATAAATCTATCCCCTATTTTGTAGACGCTATAACTTTTGCGCAAACCGATCAATATACGCTTATTGCGATTTTTTTTACCAAAAATATGTAGAAGAATACGTATCGGCCTAAACTGAGGAAAAAAAAATGTTTTTTTTTTTAAAAAATGGGATATTTATTATAGCAAAAAGTAAAAAATATTGTGTTTTTTTTCAAAATTGTCGCTCTTCTTTTGTTTATAGCGCAAAAAATAAAAACCGCAGGGGCGATCAAATACCACCAAAAGAAAGCTCTATTTGTGGGAAAAAAAGGACGTCAATTTTGTTTGGGTGTAACGTCGCACGACCGCGCAATTGTTAGTTAAAGCGACGCAGTGCCGAATCGCAAAAAGTGCTCTGGTAAGGAAGGGTGTTTAAAAGCCCTGTATTGAAGCGGTTAAAGAACAGGGGCCATTTGGACTATCTCAGTACAATATAAACTAGAATAAGTTCCAGTATGGAGGCAGATATGTAAAAAATGATATACGGTAAAGGTTTATTAATACAAAATTAATAACACATAACGAATAATCAGAAACAGATTAAAAGCATGGTAACAATCTATGTGCATCACCAAGATAATGATCCCCAAACGGGGAAGATCACAGTGGGATAGTTGATCACGGATAACATCTCAAATAGTTTTGCGGTCTAATGCTGCTTGGTCAGGAGAATATCTGTAATTTGATTGACAAATGATCAATAACAATACAATTGACCAGAATAGTAACAACATTTAATACAATAAGGTCAATAACAATATATATATGGGGGGGAGGAGCAGACCTTACCCAGCTTACCCAGAACCCTGGCAGGCACAGGACGTCACCAAAGGTTCCCCCGTTGCAACTAGGGGGGATTTACAAATCACTGGACTGGTATCTAAATAGGTGGGATAAGACAGATGATATGGGTAAACTATGTACTTGAGGGGACTGGGAGTGAAAGGATGTGACTGTGAAAGTGTTGGAAAAGGAGGAAAAAAAATGGAGGAGATAGAAGTTAAGAAACAAAGGGGTGGGAAAAAAAGGGGGATAAAAGAGGGAAGGGAGGGAAAACAGAACTCGATGGAGGGAAAATGAAGGGGGGAGGGGGGAAAACAGGGGGGAAGGGGAGAGGAGGGAAAACGAGGAAAAGAGGGGGAGGGAGGGGAGGGGGGGAAGAAAAGGGGAAGGGAAAGAGGGGAGCGGAAGGGTGAGACCAGTGCAGGGGAGGGAAATTGTAAAAGGGAAAGGGAGAGAGAAGGGCATAGTATATATCTTAAATGCAAATACAATAAGATTGAGGATCCAGCTGAGGATTGGGGTACCAATGTTCAGCGGGAATTTGCACCACTGAAGGAGAGAGGTAAGAAGGGGGGTGCGGTAAAGCATGCACACTTCTGCCCAATGTGAGTGACATAAGTATAAGGAAGAAAACAGTGACCACAGATGAATAAACAGCCTAACTTACAGCTCCACTGAGAGAAGGTGCGGGGTGGCTGCAATTAGAACGTATACAGCAAGGTATACTTACTGTGAGATTGCTGAGGTAAGCGATTTCCGGGCCCCAGCGTACAGAGCACTAGCAAGCAGGCAAAAGCCTGCTTTTTGCAGTCCCTGACCCAGCAACGTTTCACAGGTGCTGGTCGTCACTGGCGTGTGACATCACTTGGTCAGAACTCCTGCATCTTGGGCACGCATGCGTGCTCGTCCTATGGCCAGAGGGCGGAAGCCCATGCCAGGACGTGAGCAAGTGGAAGAGGTGGTCCCATGCAAATGAGACTCGTCTGTCCACCAGGGAGGTCACCTAGCTGATGCATGGGAACAAATGGAGGGGGCACCAAGATACCGGAGCATGTCACGGGGGAGAGCAAGCAGCAGGGCTCAGATAATATGGCAATGTAAACAAGAAAATACAACAATTTATATACAATGAAAATAAATATATAAGGCAGTAGAAAACAATAAGAAAAAATGTAAATACAATTATGTACAGGGATTAAATAGATACCCTTTGATGCCAAGACAACCTTTAGGTATATGAGCATATTGGAGGCTCATGGGTATGTGGGACCTCAGGCTGCAGCAAAAAGGTAAGGCAGAGAGAAGCAAAAATACAGAAGAAAATTATAGCATGGTACAATACACAAAAAACAGGACCAGGCATAGGCAGGGCTAACCAAATTAGACAAGTACCCATGGAGAGGAAGAACATATATGTAAATATGTACATATTAATGTCCATATTGTATAAGTCGGACATCAGAGAAACCTAAGAGATAACTTCAGGGGACAGGGTTTAGAGGAATGGTCTAAAAGAATTAACCTTGTTTAGGCCGGGTAGAATAGTGGTGTTGAGCCTCTTGATCTAGAGGGTCTCGCGCTGCAAGAGCACCTTGTCACGGTCACCCCCCCTGGAATCAGGGGGTACCACCTCTAGGGCCAAGAATTTAACAGCTAAAGGATTAAACCTGTGGTAAAGGCCTATATGCTGTCCAACAGTGGTAAATTTCCCATTCGTTGAATGATAGAGATAATCTCCAATTCTCTGTCTAATTTCCCTGATAGTCTTCCCTACATAAAAGGCCTTGCAGCTTCAGAGAATTAGATAGACAACCCCAGTAGCGCCACACTGGGCTGAAGTATGGGGAGTGAAGAGTTCTCCATTGGGAAGTCTAAAGGTGGTGCCAGTAAGGATCCAATTGCACGAGGGCATTGCCCACATTGAGAGGTGCCCCTTAACCCCAAGGGGCGACGATTGTCAGGTCGATAATGACTGCTGGTTAGGCAATCCTCTAGGGAATTGGCTCTTCAGAAACACCAATTCCGGGGTGCAACGGAGATGTTTACTTAGGATATGGTTGTCTGTTAAGATATGCCAATGCTTGGAAAGGATATTACAATTGAGATCTGGTGACTATGGAGGTCATTGGATTACAGTGAACTCATTGTCATGTTCAAGAAACCAGTTTGAGGTGATTTGAGCTTTGTGACATGGTGCATTATCCTGCTGGATGTAGCCATCAGAAGATGGGTATACTGTAGTCATAAAGGGATGGACATGGTCTACAATACTCAGGTAGGCTGTGGCATTTAAACAATGCTCAATTGGTCAGGAGGAAGTAGAGAGGAGATGTTGCTGAAAGTGGCAGCAGAGGAAATGAAACGTCTGTGGTAATTACTAAGGCAGTAAAACTGATCAAATCACCTGTGCAAAACATTGGAAAGCCTGAAAACATGACCTGTTGGGGTACTTGAGGACTGGAGTTGAGAAACTTTGCATTACATGACAGACTTGGAGGATTCCTTCCAGCTATACACGGTGTTACAAAACAGACCCGGGAATCACAGACAGCATCAGTGCAGGAACATTCTGTAAGGGAAGATTTCTTACTTTTTATAAGTGGTGGAAACCTATGAAGATGCTGTTACTGTTGCTGTGTTTAACAAAGACCCTGGCTGGGTATTAAGCCGAAAGCGCTTGTGATCTCCCATAATAAGAGATCATAGAAAGTCAGAAAGCGGCAGTGTGTCTAGTGGTGAAAGTCATCTCTCTCTTTCATATCACATTCCTTGGGTGCATCGTTCGTCATTTCACATTGATGTTACTACACTGGATGGACTTTATTTGTTGTTATTTTTTACTCATTAAATCACATTTTTTAGAAATTAGCGCAACTTATTTATTGAAAAGTGTATGTTATTGTGTGTATCTCACAAGAAGTTGCAGCATGGTTTTATTTATTCACTTTCATTTTGACAGTGCAGTAATTACATTTTGCTTGTACAATGCTCAATTGGTACTAAAGGTCCCAAAGTGAGCCAAAAAAAATATCCTCAATACCATTACACCACCCCCAGCCTGAACCATTGATACAAGGCAGGATGGATCCATGCTTTTATGTTGTTTATGCTAAATTCTGACCCTACCATCTGAATGTCGCAAGTGAAATCGAGATTCTTCAGACCAGGCAACGTTTTTCCAATATTCTATTGTCCAATTTTGGTGAGTCTGTGCGAATTGTAGCCTCAGTTTCCTGTTCTTAGCTGACAGGAGTGGCACCCACTGTGGTCTTCTGCTGGTTTAGCCCATCTAATTCAAGGTTTGATGTGTTGTGCATTCAGAGATGGTATTCTGGATACCTTTGTTGTAATGAATAGTTATTTGAGTTACTGTTACCTTCATTCATCTCAAACTAGTCTGCCCATTCTCCTCTGACCTCTGATATCAACAAGGCATTTCTTTCCACACAACTGCCACTCACTGAATATTTTCTCTTTTCTGGACCATTCTATGTAAATCCTAGAGATGGTTGTGCGTGAAAATCCCATTAGATCGGGGGTGTGGCCGGCAGCCGAAGGAGATGGCCGTGTAAGGAGAGAGCTCCATGTCTTCCAGCACACAAGGGGATGAGAGGAGCAGAAATAAACCTGCCTCCATATCACCCAGCCACAGCAGCCGCTCCTCTTCATGTCATACCCCGCTGCACAGCCCACAAAAAGCAGCACCAAAACGCTCCTCTGCCCACACATATGCAGGGGATAGGAAAGGGGTGACATGTTCCAAGACCGCACTACTGAATTCTATGAGCAAATCCATTAATTCCCAACTACTGGGCAACCCCTCAGTGACACTACCTTGAAAGAAATGATGGTATTCCTGCGGGGATCTATGCACAGGGATCTCTTGGAATGCATCTCGCAAATTAAGTCTGATATAGCTGAAGTGGAGACTGCGTTAGTCATGTGGAAAACAAAATGGCAGAATTTGCATCACCTCACAATGAATCAGTGAATGCGCATAATGATAAATATGAAGAAATGGAGGCACTGAAAAACAAAATGGCGGACCTGGAGGACAGGTCCGACAGAAATAATATTAAACTCCCCAGAGTGGCGGAATCTGTGCCCACCTGAAATATGTGCATCAGCTAATAAATGACTTGCTCCCTGACACACCAGTTGGCAAAATCATTGTAGATCGGGCCCATAGACTACCTAAGCCACATCTTCCGGACAAAATCCTGTGAGACATCATAGCCCGCATACACTTTTTCCACGTAAAGGACGACCTGATGCGGTTTGTGAGACAACACTCTCCGTTGCCTAACCCATACTTAGGACTCACCATATACGCTAACCTTTCCCATCAGACCATGCTGGCACGCAAAAAGCTAGTGCCGCTTACTAAACTACTGCAAAACAACCACCTTGCATATACTTGGGTCTTTCTGACTAAACTACTCTTTATCAAGTAGAGGTCGCGCCCATGCTATCAGATCCTTGGAAGAGGGTCTTAAACTCACAAAAAAATGACATCTCTCTGGACTCTGCTCATTACTGTCCTCCACTGCACAAACTTCCTTGCATCTACTCCAAGGACATCAGATCTCCACCTAAAGGTACCTGTATCTATGAGCTCCCACTACTGATCCTTAAGCTACCTCAGCACAACATTTCTCCTTCAAAGGACAATGATCCTTAATTTTTAGACATGTGCAATTTGTTTTGTAACGGAACGAAATTCGGCCGAATTTTGCATCTTTCGGACATTCGGATGCATCCAAATGTCCGAATAAAAGAATAACGAATTTCAACTAATACAAAAGAAATTATAGCGAATATACTTTTAGCGAATATAACTAATGAATTCGACATGATTCTGTAATTCTAAAAGATAATGAAACAAAAGGTCAACTCAAAGTAAACCTTACAGTCCAATCAGCTGATTAATTTTGTGCTGGAGGTTGGATTACTGGCAAAGTGCGAAGGGTGTTGTATTGTATTTGAGCAGAGGAGAAGAGATATTGTCATTGTATGTGTTAAAAGATTCAATAAACAAACGACTTTCCATACTATGAATCATTATCACGAATATATATACATACATAAATATCGAATTTCAACTAATACGAAAGAAGTTATAGCGTATATAACGAATGAATTAGACAGGATTCAAGATCCAGTATAAAGAATATCGACACTCTACAAATAATAACGAATTATCGAATTATCCGAAAAGGAATTAATGTAACATAACGAATATAACAGAACGAAATTATGTATTTTGCAAATGACAACGACACAAAACTAAATAAAATTTCCCGTTGTGCACAAGTCTATTAATTTTGTGTCCATGAATGCACATGGGCTTAACAGCCCCTTTAAAAGAAGGGCCATGTGGTAACAGGCAAAATCCCTGAAAGGTGAAATTCTGTGCATAAAGGAGACTCACTTTGCACAAACAAACTATTCCCCCAGATTTTCACAGCATCCGGCCCAAAGCAAAAACTTGGAGTGTTTATTGCTGTTAGCCATATCGTTGCCTTCCGCCTCCATGACATGATCAAAGACAAAGCGGGGAGATTTATCATACTTGTTTGTGAACTGAACTATGTTATGTACACTTTAGTCAACCTTTATGCTCCCAGTTGTGGACAATTGCCCTTTCTATATGCCCTTAAAAAGAAAGTTGATAAAATTAAGAATTGTTTATTGCTGTACTGCGGAGAATTCAACTGTGTACCTAACAAACAGTTGGATTGCTCCACTCCACAGCATTCAGTATGAAGTGAACTTCAACCTTTTTTACACTCCTCTGACATGTATGATATATGGCGTTTTGTTTATTCTGGGGGAAAAGATTTCACTTACTATTCTGCTCCTCACAATCATATTCAATAATTGATTTATTTGTTTTTGATTTATCGCTGTTTTGTTGGGCAATATTCATTCAATCACATGGTCTGATCATGCACCGGTTTCCTTGTCTATCAAAGAACAAAATATTGTGGCGCCAGTGCATTTGCGGCGCAACAATACTGATATACTGAATAATCCAAAACATAGGAGCCAATTGCAGGAACAGATCAAGGATTTTTTCCTTTACAATGATGTGCCTGACACTTCTATTTTCTCTCTGTGGTGCGCCCATAAAGCATACAGCAGAGGCTTGCTACTTCAGGCAGCATCAAGGGAAAAAAAAGCAGAAATTACAGGTATTGACTTCACTATTAACTAAACTTAAACCCCTCTCGTAGTGACTCTGCATTGTTCCAAACCAGACAGGATATACGTATGCATTTAACTTCCGACCGCCAGTCATACCTGCAGAGACTTAAAGCCACCCACTACACTCAGGGAAACAAAGCTGGCAAATTTTTAGCTGCTTATATCCACAAGAAACAATAAAAGACTAAACTTTCCCATGTCATTGATCCCAACGTGGCCAAACCTGTATATCACCCTATAGACATTGCCAACACATTCTGCACATATTATAAACAACTATATAACTTAAAGTCAGATCCCTCAACACCTCAACCGCCGATATAAATATCAATGACTTCCTGCGTTCTATCAAACTCCTGTCCATAGATACTAATATGTTACAGTCCTTAAACGCTGCCATTTCAGACAGAGAAATCCTCCAAGCCATCCAATCACTACCTCCCAATAAATCATCAGGAGCTGATGGCTTCTCGGCCAAGTACTACAAGGTCTTCCAAAACATACTAGTGCCATACATGAGCAAGCTCTTTCATAAGGCTACATCCTCCACCTCATTTGCAGAAGAGATGCTCCAAGCGGTTATAGTGGCCTTTCCAAAACCAGGGGAAAAAACAGATACTCTCCAAAAGTTCCGACCTATATCCCTCCTCAACATTGACTAAAATTTTTAGCCAAAAGGTTAGCAGAAGTTACCCCCCCCCCCCCCCCCACTTAATCAAAGCAGATGAAGTAGGATTTGTGAAGGGAAAACAGGCCCCAGATGGCACACATAGAATGTACAACCTTCTCAAAATTGTAGAGACTCGTAAGGTGTCCACAGTGTTCCTGACACTTGATGCTGAAAAAGTGTTTGATCGGGTTTACTGGGGGTATCTAAAAGCAACACTCAACAAGTTTGGCTTTACTGGTCCTATTTATTCTGCACTGTATACTGCTGTGCCGACCACACATGTACACACCTCTAATGCTATGTCAGATAAATTCTATATTACTAATGGTACTCACCAGGGTTGCCCTCTGTCCCCTTTGATTTTTCATTGGTGATGGAGCCCCTGGCGGAAGCAATTAGGTGGAATGCTCTTATCAAGGGCATTCAGGTAGCTGACATGGACCACAAAATTGGCTTATTCGCGGATGATGGGGTACTGACCTTAACCTCACCGAATATCTCCCTCGATAGGACACAAAAATGACTGAATCACTTTGGGTCAGTATCGTACTATAAGCTTAACATCACTAAATCCTCTAGTCTTCCGATGTATTTACTCGCCCCAACTCTAAACAAATTAAAACTGAAATTTCCATTTCAATGGGCTACTAGAAGTCTGCAATATCTAGGGATTAACCTCTCCTACCCTTCCAACACTACATTTGAACATAACTACCCCACCCTTTTAAACACAATCAAAAATGATCTAGCACACATCTCTTCCCATGAATTTACCTAGCTAGGGAAAATAGCTGCCTTAAAAATGACATTGTTGCCAAAGCTAATCTACTATTTTCACACTATCCCCATACGTTTGCCCGAATCTTTTTTCAATACTGTCGACAAAATGTTCAGGAAATTCATTAGGGCTGGTAAAATAGCAAAGCTCTCCTACCCTATACTACTTAAACAAAGACAGAGAGGGGGAGCAGGGTTTCCCAACCTTCGCAAATATTATTATGCAGCGTTGCTGGATCAGGCGAAGTCATGGTTTGACCAAGAGATTGATAAACTATGGGTGTAGATAGAACGGGCAATAGTCACACAAAGAGATCTACCCTCACTCTTGCTGGCAGCATTAACTCAAAGACCAATATTTTACCCCAAGTTTCCCTCCATTCACGCTACGTTTTTTGCTTGGAGGGCACTAAACACACCAACCAATCATAGTAAATCCTTACATTGGAAAGATCTCACCTTGGGAGTTTATGAATATCTTATTCCCTCCTTTAAATTAACTATTGGTTCCTTCACAAAGGAAACCACATATAAACAATTTTTATCGAAACGCCCCCCTAAAGCATCCTATGCAGACATTCAACTACATCATTACCATATTAAAAACCCAAATTTCTTCTGCACTTTACAACCAGACATATAAGAATACCTGACTACCTCATTTCATAAACCCAAAGGCCTTTCCTGGTTTTACCAAAAACTACAAAATAACTATAACTATACCAAAACCTCAAGTATGATAAACTGGGAAAATGATTTCAATGCTACATATGCTCTGTCAGATTAGAATAAAGCAATTCAGTCTAACTACAAACATTCCCATTGTACGAATCATTGGGACTTAGCCCTCAAACTGTTACATAGGAGCTACTTAACACCGGTGAGGCTACCGCACATTTTTAAGGATGCTACTAGCTCTTGTTGGAGGGACTTTGGTTCCAAAGAAATACTATTCCACTTATTGTGGGAGTGTAAATCTGTGAGGAGCTTCTGGAACTCAATATTCTCCTTATTAGCAAAAATTACAGGAAATATCCTCCCTCCTAATCCTGCATTAGCCCTTCTCAACCTGGGGATCGAAAATATACCCATGCAACATAGATGTGTAATCACCCACGTCCTCATAGCAGCACGCCTAACCATTACATCAATCTTGAGAACAGATGAAGCACCTAATGTAATAGACGTAATAAATAGAGTAAAAACCCAACATCTCTACGAAAAGTTCTTTGCTAACTTATCAAACTCAATCTATCAATTTACAGTAAAATGGCTTCTATGGTACACAAGATTTCCAGAAACTCCTCCTTAGTATACTGTTATTACAACCAGCATAAAACTTAATGATGTTTAATAGCTTTTAATGGTGGTAAACTTCAGTTATTATTTTTATTTACCCTATTATTCTGTTGTTTTGTATTCCTACCTTTTAAAAAAATTTCCATGTTTGATTCTTGACATGACAATACCCAGTCATATACATCCTTACCCTACTGTCTTTTATACACTATGATCGACAGCATATGACAGGTCTTCATCCATAGTAGAATAATAATATGCACACATACTTATATGTAAGGATGAGCCCGGTGTTCGATTCGAACCCATGTTCGAATCGAGCACCGGGTGTTCGCTCGCTCGGCGAGCCCAGAACTATTGGGACCGCTCGCATCAAATTCGTGTGATGCGAGCGGCCCCGCAATGCATTGCGGCCCGCGCAGTGCAATGCTGGCTGATGATTGGCCAAGCATGCACTGTGACCCCGCATGCTTGGCCAATCACAGCGCCGGCAGCGAGGAGAGCCATAATTGGCTACAGGCAGGATGCCTGTAGCCAATTATAGCTCAGGGGCTTTAATACACGCCCCACGGTATAAGAGGCCGCCGCTGCGGCGGCCTCGCATATTATGTTTCACTCACAGTGTCAGCGTGTCAGTGTGCTGCTGACTGCTGACAACAATATGTTCTTTATTTCTGGGGATATGTGTGTGCGTGCTGTTAGAACAGCATTGCAGTATCACATCTGGGGGGTGTCTATAGGTAGCCTGTGAAGGAGGGCAGGTTTCCTGTGCTTAGAACTTTCCCTGCAAAAAAGTGTCATTTTTGCAGGAAGAAAGCTATTTAAATCACTCGCGGCTAATGAATTGATGGCTCCTGTAACACAGAGAGCTGTCATTCATTAATAAAAAACAAAAAAAAAAGCGTAGGGGTCCCCCCAAATTCAATAACCAGGCCCTTCAGGTCTGGGATGGATATTAAGGGGGATCCCAGCCAAAAAAAAAAAAAAAAATGGCGTAGGGTCCCCCTCAAAATCCATACCAGACCCTTGAGGTCTGGTATGGATTTTAAGGGGAACCCTAGCCAAAAAAAATGGCGTGGGGTCCCCCTCAAAATCCATACCAGACCCTTATCCGAGCACGCAACCTGGCAGGCCGCAGGAAAAGAGGGGGGGACGAGAGCGGCCCCCCTCTCGCCTGAACCGTACCAGGCCACATGCCCTCAACATTGGGAGGATGCTTTGGGGGTCTAAGACCCCAAAAGCACCTTGTCCCCATGTTGATTAGGACAAGGGCCTCTTCCCCACAACCCTGGCCGGTGGTTGTGGGGGTCTGCGGGCGGGGGGCTTATCGGAATCTGGAAGCCCCCTTTAACAAGGGGACCCCCAGATCCCGGCCCCCCCCCTGTGTGAAATGGTAAGGGGGTACAAAAGTACCCCTACCATTTCACCAAAAAAGTGGCAAAAATGGTAAAAAGGACAGGAGACAGTCTTTGACAATTCCTTTATTAAAATCTTCTTTCTTCTTTCTTCATCCTTCGGTTTCTTCATCTTCTCCTTCCTTCATCTTCTTCCATCTTCTTCTTCCATTTTCTTCTTCCTCCGATCCGCTTCTTCTTGCGCTGGTCTTCTCGTCCTTCTCGTCCGGCATCTTCTTCCGTCGGCGTCGGCGTCGGTGTCTCTGTCTCTTCTTGGGCCGCTCCGCGCAATGGGAGGCTCCCGCTGTGTGAGGCTCCGCTCCGTCTGACAGGTCTTTTATAATGGAGGGCACCTGGTGACCCCGCCCCCTCTGACGCACAGGGACGTCATGGGGAATTCCATGATGGCTTTCCCCATGATGTCAGAGGGGGGCGGGGTCACCAGGTGCCCTCCGTTTTAAAAGACCTGTCAGATGGAGCGGAGCCTCACACAGCGGGAGCCTCCCATTGCGCGGAGCGGCCCAAGAAGACACCGACACCGACGCCGACGCCGACGGAAGAAGATGCCGGACGAGAAGGACGAGAAGACCAGCGCAAGAAGAAGCGGATCGGAGGAAGAAGAAAATGGAAGAAGAAGATGGAAGAAGATGAAGGAAGGAGAAGATGAAGAATCCGAAGGATGAAGAAAGAAGAAAGAAGATTTTAATAAAGGAATTGTCAAAGACTGTCTCCTGTCCTTTTTACCATTTTTGCCACTTTTTTTGGTGAAATGGTAGGGGTACTTTTGTACCCCCTTACCATTTCACACAGGGGGGGGGCCGGGATCTGGGGGTCCCCTTGTTAAAGGGGGCTTCCAGATTCCGATAAGCCCCCCGCCCGCAGACCCCCACAACCACCGGCCAGGGTTGTGGGGAAGAGGCCCTTGTCCTAATCAACATGGGGACAAGGTGCTTTTGGGGTCTTAGACCCCCAAAGCATCCTCCCAATGTTGAGGGCATGTGGCCTGGTACGGTTCAGGCGAGAGGGGGGGCCGCTCTCGTCCCCCCTCTTTTCCTGCGGCCTGCCAGGTTGCGTGCTCGGATAAGGGTCTGGTATGGATTTTGAGGGGGACCCCACGCCATTTTTTTTGGCTAGGGTTCCCCTTAAAATCCATACCAGACCTCAAGGGTCTGGTATGGATTTTGAGGGGGACCCTACGCCATTTTTTTTTTTTTTTTTGGCTGGGATCCCCCTTAATATCCATCCCAGACCTGAAGGGCCTGGTTATTGAATTTGGGGGGACCCCTACGCTTTTTTTTTTTTTTTCATTTTTTTTTTTTTTTATCAATGACTTTTTTTTATGAATGAGTTTCAATGAATCACTGTTCTCTGTGTTACGGGAGCCGTGAATTAACATTAGCCGCGAGTGATTTTAAATAGCTTTTTTACTTTCAAAAATGACACTTTGCGCAGAGACAGTTCTAAACACGGGAAACATGCGCCCCTTTACAGGCATACTATAGACACCCCCCAGGTACGAAATTTAAAGGAATATTACACTTTTATTGTTTCAATTTAAGCATTATTAAAATCACTGCTCCTGAAAAAACGGCCGTTTTTAAAAAAAAATTTTGCATTGATACATGTCCCCTGGGGCAGGACCCAGGTCCCCAAACACTTTTTATGACATTAACATGCATATTAGCCTTTAAAATGAGCACTTTTAATTTCGAACGTTCGCATCCATTATAACTAATAGGGTTCTAAAGCTCGCACGGACTTTAGGTCCGTTCGCGGGTTCTGGTGCGAGCCGAACGGGGGGGTGTTCGGCTCATCCTTACTTATATGTATAACTGGCGAAATATTGAGCTATGATGGGTAACTGTCCTATTGTTATATGTACATGGATAATGTTATTTGTTCAATTGCTACTTGTAACGTGCTAAACGTATTCTTTAATAAATAATAATTGAAGTGAAAATCCCATTAGATCAACAGTTTTTGAAATACGCAGACCAGACTATCTGGCACCAACAACCATGCCACGTTTAAAGTCACTTAAACCCCCTTTCTTCCCCATTCTGATTCCCATTTGAACTTCAGTAAGTTGTCTTCATCACGCAATTAAACAGGTGTACCTAATAAAGTGGCTGGTGAGTATATATATATATATATATATATATATATATATACTCTGTACATTGTATGTATACAATACTTGTGAATTTCACTAAGGCATTATATCTTGTGCTGAAGGACCAGACTTTGCAAAAATTATTTTTACTTGACCATGGAACAGTACTGGCACATAATCTAGTGACTGTAGTATTATTCCAGTGAACAAAACTGTAGTATAACTAATGTAATTCTAGCCATAGAATGATAGACTAATTTAGAGATGACACTTGATACACTAGCTGATAGGAATTCACCCAAGTTCCAAACAACTGCAATCCCCATTTTAAAGCTTGCATATCCTGCGCAAGAAAGAAGGTCAAATTTGTCTCCTGTAGATAAAGATGTCTTTGGATTGGTGCTATAAACCTCTAAGAATTTAAGTTATAGCTCCAACAAATCTCATGAAGGAAGCTACAGTCATGACTTAGACTCAGCAGAAATATCTTTTTATATGAGATTTGATATACTCATGAGTAATATCTATTTTATTCACAGTCATTGATATAGGTTGTTACCTAAGACGTTTCTCAACTGGCAGAAGAAAATGTCCTTGATTTTCTAACTCTGCACTGCAATTAGTCTCAGTCATTGTATGCCAGGTCTTTACTTAGGTGGCTCTTAAAATGAAATACAGACTCAAAGTGAAATTAATTAATAATAACATAGCAGGGGTCTTTTGTAACAACATTTTTATGATGCAACAGGGTTGATTTACCTAAGGGGTTGAGAAAGTTTACTTAGCAAAGTGAATGTTCAGTTAATGAATTGAACATTTTGAAGTTCCCTTTGAATACCCATTCAGGTGCAGTGAAAGTTTAAATAAAAAAGAATACCTTGTCATGATTGCATTAGTGATACTGATTCATTTTATTCACCAAGTTAAATGAATATTTAACTTACTAAGTAAAAATTCTGTGCTATTTTAGTACATCAATCCTACTGTTCCATGAACAGCTTGAAATGTAAAATCAAAGCCCCTTGCAATTGGAAATGTGAAATACTAATGATGTGCATTAGGGAGTCCCTGGAAACATTTAAATATAACACATATAATATATCAAAGCTGTGTTTTTTTCCATGAATTAAATACACTACACTACACTACACTACACTAAATAAAGCATTAATATGAAAGGAGGGTCGCCTGAAAGGAAACTATAGCTTTATGTAAAACTGCACTGACATATTAGACCTGGCCTACTCTGTAAAAAATAACTCAGACCCTCCTTAACACTGTCTGGACTGTATGGGGCATGCAGAAGTTGGTGGGCACCCATGAAATACTAAAGACAGGAGATAGGGTCTTTGACCTCACTTTTCCATCCCATAGTAGGTCTTCCCTCTCTTGATTTTACTGGAGCCTGAGCTTCTATAAAGACTAGGTACCCTCTTGTGTAAAAGAATAGGGTTCTATAGACAATTTAGTTCTCCGGTTTTATTAAACTGTATCTCTGGCTGGCCAAGATACCTTTACACTGTTATGTTGACTCACTCCATAGATGAGAGACAAATATTTTTCAAAGTGTATCTCTAGTCAAAAAATTATTTTGGCTTTGAATAGTGTAGAACAGGGTTAAACCTCAATTAATTTCCCTAAACTCCTGTTCTGGGGATGTGTGTCCCATCTGTATCTTTGCTAGTGACTTATAAACTTCCCAAAGGGGTCACAGACAGTAAAAAACCTAGCAACGGTTCTAACCATACCTTTTTTTATCCTAAAGTGGAGTTGAATACTGCAAGGAGGAGTGGCTGACCAGCTTTTGCCATAATGTGTCAGTGACATCCATGGGTAATGTCATTGACCAAATATGGTCAAGTCCTTGGCCCAGGAGCTGTCATTCATAGTGAACAGCAGTCAAGAGAAGACATGTCAGTGGGCATTGTTCACCCTGATTGAAATGGATATGCATTGCTAGATTACATGACTGATGATTGATTCACATAGTAGGACATTTGTTTTTGTTTTTTAATAAAAGAAAAGTGTGGATATTATGTTGTGTTTAAACCTCTGGTCTTTAGATGTCACTATTTGCAGTTGTTATATTTATAATACTTCCTATACTCTATACATGTTTGTTCCAGTTCCTTCTCTGTTAAGAGATATATTTAGGCCTCATGCACACTATGTTCTTCTGAATGATTTTCCCTTAAGAGAAGAAAAGTAGCATTAAAAAATGTGCCTAAAGTTGTGTTCTTCAAACAGGTTTAGGCCTGTTTAGATGTATCTAGGTGTGTCAGGCTTTTGGGTGTCCATTAATTTCATTGGCCAGAATAGTAATTTATAGTTTCAGACATTTGTTCTCCCCAAAAGCTCCTTTCCTGAATGCAATTTTGGTGCATTCATATTTTTTCCCTGCTTCTAAACGCCTGTAAACACCAATGTGTGCATGGACACATAGGCTAACATAGAGAACAGGAAAAAAGATGTCAAATGTCTGTAAAACAGGCGTTGGACAGCTGCAGTGATCAGGAGGCCATATAAGTCTGTACATGTAATATGAATGCCTGAACCTGTTACTAAAGCCCTCTATTACTTATCTACTACTCTACCTCTCAGACTATGGGACACAACACATAGCTGAAAAGAAAATACAGTACCTTGAATCTGAAATCATCTTAGAACAATGTGCTAATATAAAAGCATTAAATGCCAAAGTAAAATGCTTATCAGACTAAAACTTTCAAATATGTTTGGGTCTTTTTACTAAATGTATATGTTGTAGCATTCTAATATCTTATATATCAGAAATATTTACATAAATAAGCATGGGTCCCCTTTTCAACTGGCCACAATGCCTTTTTTTTGTAACGGCTGGGTTTATGAACCAAGATTAATTTGGCAGGATAATTACATACACTGTAAAGAATAAATATAATTAACACTCATGAGAGGGATTCTAAACATTTATGTGATAAAATGTTCCACAGTGAGAAACAGTATTGATTGTGTTTTTACACTTTGGGGGATATTTAACAAAACTGGAGCACACAGAATTGGGTGCATCTGTAACCAATCAGCTCCTAACTTCAGCTTGTTCAGTTAAGCTTTGGCAATAAAACGTGAAAGCTGATTGGTTACTACAAACAGCTGCACCACATTCTGTGTGCACCAGTTTTAGCATGGATTTGTATTCAGCCCCCCTGAGTCAATACTTTGTAGAACCACGTTTCGGTGCAATTACAGCTGCAAGTCTTTTTGGGGATGTCTCTACCAGCTTTGCACATCTAGAGAATGTAATTTTTGCCCATTCTTCTTTGCAAAATAGCTCCAGCTCTGTCAGATTGGATGGAGAGCATCTGTGAACAGCAATTTTCAAGTCTTGCCACAGATTCTCAATTGGATTTAGGTCTAGACTTTGACTGAGTCACTCTAACACATGAATATGCTTTGATCTAAACCATATCATTGTAGCTCTGGCTGTATGTTTAGGGTCATTGTCCTGCTGGAAGGTGAACCTCTGCCCCAGTCTCAAGTCTTTTGCAGACTCTAACAGGTTTTCTTCTAAGATTGCCCTGTATTTGGCTCTATCCACCTTCTCTGACCAGCTTCCCTGTTCCTGCTGAAGAAAAACATCCCCACAACAGGATGCTGGCACCACCACGTTTCACGGTGGGGATGGTGTGTTCAGGGTGATGTGCAGTGTTAGTTTTCCACCACACATAGCATTTTGCTTTTAGGCCAAAAAGTTCAATTTTGATCTCATCTGACCAGAGCACTTTCTTCCACATGTTTGCTGTGTCCTTCGCATGGCTTCTCACAATCTGCAAACAGGACTTCTTATGGCTTTCTTTCAACAATGGCTTTCTTTATGCCACTCTTCCATAAAGGCCTGATTTGTGGAATGCACAACTAATAGTTGTCCTGTGGACAGATTCTCCCACCTGAGCTGTGGATCTCTGCAGCTCCTCCAAAGTTACCATGGGCCTCTTTGCTGCTTCCCTGATTAATGCTCTCCTTGCCTGGCCTGTCAGTTTAGGTGGACGACCTTGTCTTGGTAGGTTTGCAGTTGTGCCATACTCTTTCCATTTTCAGATATTGGATTGAACAGTGCACCATGAGATGTTCAAAGCTTGTGATATTTCTTTATAACCTAACCCTACTTTAAGCTTCTCTACAACTTTATCCCTGAGCTGTCTGGTGTGTTCCTTGGCCTTCATAATGCTGTTTGTTCACTAAGGTTTTCTAACAAACCTCTGAGGGCTTCACAGAACAGCTGTATTTGTACTGAGATTAAATTACACACAGATGGACTCTATTTACTAAATAGTTGAATTCTGAAGGCAATTGGTTCCACTAGATTTTAGTTAGGGGTATCAGATTAAAAGAGGATGAATAAAAATGCACACCACACTTTTCAGATATTTATTTGTAAAAAAAAAATTGAAAAACATTTATAATTTTCCTTCCACTTCACAATTATGTGCCATTTTGTGTTGGTCTATCACATAAAATCCCAATAAAATACATTTACGTTTTTGGTTGTAAAAATGTGGAAAATTTCAAAGGGTACGAATACTTTTTCAAGGCATTGTATTCCCAGCATATCCTCCCCATGTGACATGGTATGAAAGCTGAAACAATAACAATAGTATTCAAAAAAGAAAGATCATATATAACCAAATGAGGCAATTTCAAAGGGAAAACATCAATTGCAGACCTGGGTCTTTAGTACAAATGTGCAATGCCCGCCATAGACAATAAAGAAACAAAGTAAAACTTGGCAAATAATAACAATAAGTAAGTTGTCTCCAACATGTAAATGTAGCAAATGTTATAAAAGAAAACCTCAGAGGCACAATATATGTACTACATTAAAAGCTGAAGTCTAGACTCAAAAGTGTTCATTTAAATATATTTCTCATTAGCCACTAGGAATATAAATCCACTTTGCATGCATGAAATTCCTATTCAGGCTCAGTTATTACCTTGTAAGAAAAAAAAGAAGTGACATCATCATTGTGCTGTACATAACCTGCACAGTGAGCATAGCTGTTGGAGTTACCCAGCAGGTCCTTTTACTACTACAGGTTGCCTGGGGAAAACTACAGAAGGGAAGTTGATTCTAAACTAGCCACCCTGCACAGGAGGAATACGCAGCAGTGACCGGTCTTTATTACAAGAAGCTCCTGCATGGAGGCAACGTTTCACACTGGATTACTGCACAAATCTGGAGAAAATACACAAAGCCCACCAAGTTTCAAGCAAGAATACACATGGCTCTGATATTTAGACAATATTTGCTTATACTGGATTTCAGCTTTATTAATGCATATCCAAAATAATAAGCCCCTATATATATAAAATGTACAGCGAGCCATAAACAGGGAAGGCCAAACAGGGCTCCACAAGAGTTGTGGCATGCTTTGTGGCATTATCTACTCTTTTGAGACAACAGATTGGAAGCCAGATTTATATAGTTTATTTTAACTGGCTTTTATCTGATAATCTGTTTTGTGTTTGTTGAGAAGTGAACATAAAATATAACTCATATCAGTCTCATATCATACTTAACATAAGTACAAATAGCAAGCCACTAGTTGATAGAGTATTTTTTTTTTTTTTTTTACATATGCTAATTCATGTAGTATTAGTTCCATACAGATGCTTCTAGGTAATCAATTAATAAATCAGTATTTTCTATAATGATTACTATTAGATTATTATAGGTAATAATAACATAATAATATTTTTACAGAGCTTCACAAACTGTTGACGCTATATAAATCCTATATAGGAATAATAATAATAACATATTTTTCCCTTTTAACCAATGTCCATATAGTATTTCTATTGTAATAATTTACAATACACTTTATATGACAAAATAATAAAATACTGTATGTTACATTCATCTTGTCAGGATATGGCACCTCTTTTTATTAGTCATTAACTCCCACTGAAGCTTCTTAAAAACATTTTGGTTAATTTAACACATAGCCATATCATGTTGTACATTATATTTTATAATCAATTAATGAGCTAATAGTAATCAGAAAAAACACAAGAACTGTCTTATCTGAACATAATCCCTTTTTTTCTAAAAGACCGTTCTATTCTAGTTGTTATAGCTCATTACTTAAAACCAAAGCTGACCACTTTTAGCATCTGATTCTTAAAACCTGGGATTATGTTTTGCAAATCAGTTTGCTTCCTAGCCTGAGATTAAGGTAAAATCTGCTAAGGACTAAAAGTTGACTTAGAGCATTAGGAAGGATTAATGTTTATCTATGGTGAAGCTGAAGTCTCAAGTTAGCATGTTTACACACTGCTACGGATCACAATTAATACAAAATTACTATAAAAGATCCACACTCACTGCCCTTACACATTGGCATTATGTCATTATAAGACCAAAATCTATATCAGTAGGCCAGTTGTTTGTATAGTTAAGCGCCATCTATTATAATCAACTTGAAGATTTAATAAATACCATAATACAGCTTTACAGCTCTTGGTTTTCTTGTACATCTTGTTGCTGAGATTTCTCAAAGATTTATGTGGAAATGTTACACTGTGGGGGTTGATTTACTAAAACTGGAAAGTGAAAAGTTTGGTGCAGCTGTGCATGGTAGCCAATTAGCTTCTAATGTAAGCTTGTTCAATTGAGTTTTGACAAAATAAAATCTGGAAGCTGATTAGTTTTTGTGCAGAGCTGCACCAGATTTTGCACTCTCCAGTTTTTTAAATCATCCCTTTTGGGTTTTTTTATGCTAAAAGAAAATTAGCTCAACATAGTTATTAAGGCTTAATACTTGCTGATTTTTTTACATTTGATATGTGCTTTAAAACTGAAATTTATGACTGCATTTCTATATACCTGATAAGTTCCTTGCTTTAGTTTACTGTTCTCAAATGTTTCCAGTTATCATAGATTTTATTTGACTTCTGCAGCGTACACACAATAGGATTTTCAGTCGGAAAAATCTTGGTTGGTTTTTCGGACGGAATTTCGCTAAAACTTGGCTTGCATACACATGGTCACACAAAAGTTTCCTGAACTTTCGACCATCAGGAACGCGGTGACGTACATCACTACGACGGGCCGAGAAAATGAAGTTCAATGCTTCTGAGCATGCATCGAATTGTTTCCGAGCATGTATAGGAATTTTGTCGGAATTGGTACAGACGATCAGAATTTCCAATCAAAACTTTTTCCAACCGAAAAATGGAGAACCTTCTCTCAATCTTTTTCTGGCTGGAATTCCGCCAGCAAAAGTCTGATGGAGCATACATACAGTCGCATTTTCCGACCAAAAGCTCTCATCGGACTTTTGCTGGCAGAATTTTCGATCGTGTGTATGCGGCTTTTCTCTTTTATTTCCACTTTTATTTCCTGTTGTGCAACACTCAGCATCACCCAGCCATTTCCAGCTTTGAGCCAAGTTGTACTGACTCCCCTAGTCCTATAGACACAAAAGTGTTGTCATCACTTTCCCTATGCTGGGCGGGATTGAATGAATTTCAATTAGCATTCAATTTCACACAGTCAAGCCTATCTGTCACGCCCACAATAACAATCCACCAGGTTTTCTTTTGCTATTTGGCACAGTGTTACGTAATTCTTCTTCAATTCAGCATTTTTATTAATAAAGGTTAAAACAGGTTACAATAAACACAAATAATCTGCCTCATTATATTGTCTGTACTGGCATGACCCCATCTAATACTACTCCTACAAGTAAATCCTTCCTTGTAAAGTGGCAAGCAAGACTGGTCATTTAAGCCAGCTCCCTGTAAACTAGGTGACTGGTATCTATAATCCCTGTAGTTCTTTTTTCAGTCAAACCTGCCTGAAGTAGATGGGGCACTTTATTCATTAATTCATTTTTCCCTGTGCCTATAGGACCAGCACCACCTCCCTCTGCTGCCTCCACCCATTTTCACTCCTCTATATATTTTAGAATTCCACAGTTTTTTTCTTGCCCGTGAACTGTGGAAACTCACAGTTAGACCAAAAGGGTAGTTTTATTACTTTTTAACTGAAGTACTGCAATGCAGGTCCCCCCTGCTATGCATTGTGTGTGTGTGTGTGTGTGTGTGGTTTTAATGGCCAATACATCTGATAGGAATTAAGAAATGACACATGGTGCTTGGGGGATTTACCCTCCTGCTTCTTGCTACTACATGTGTTTTAAGCCCCTGTGATGATGTTATAGGAATGAAAAACTACACACTACGATGCAGTAAGTTACAAAAAAAAACACTGGGTGACACTACAGAGGAGAGAGAGGTATGAATTTAGACAGAGATGAACTTTAAATCAGTATTTCCAATGTGAACCCTTTGAAATTTTTTTTTTTTATTATTATTATTTTTTGGAGTTTTAACATATTACATATAAATCTTGTCAATTGTTATATTTATAGGAGGTACACGCAGGCACCTCTGAGTTAATATATGAAAGCATATAACGAACTAAAAAAGATATATATAAGCCTTCAACAAGATGCATAATTTTACTATGCCCTATCCACCCATCGCAGGGCGTTGGACTTCTCTATTTTGCCTTTCTAGTCAAGCTATCAGGTGGATGGTGCCAAGTGTTGGCACAGGCCTGTTACATGGACTAGGAAGTGAAGGAAAAACAACAAATAATAACTAAAAGTAAAATAATTAATCACTTAATGTTACTTGCACCATCTTTAAGATTAAATTTAGTAATTCAGTACCTTCAGAGCCGTAAACATTCTCAGTATTATCATTCTGATAATTTGAAAATAGAATCCCACATTTTCCACTTACATTGAAAAAGTTTCAAGCCTTGGTTGTTAATTGCTAGGAATTTCTCGTAGTAGTAGTGGGAGTTAACCCTTCGAATTACTTCAGATACACTTAATGCATTGGAGGTTTTCCAAGCACAAGTGATAGTTATCCTCGCTGCAATGAGAATATGGGACACTACAGTCTTGTACTGTATGGGGAAGGAGTCTATTGTCAGGCTTAACAGAGCCAGGTGTGAGATTGGGTTGGTATACCTGTGACTTGTGAAAAAAGGGAAAAAACTGAGTTCCAGAAACACTTAATGGATGCAGATGAAACTTTCTATGCATATGAGCTACTGATTAGTAATGTACCTTTACCAATAGCAGCTCATGTGGTTGCTAAGGGGCCCGGGGATGGAATGGGCCACACTAGGGAGGTTGCTGAATCAACAAGCACAGAAAATCAGTGTACATGTAAAGCTAACACAGATCTAGTTTTGAACAATTAACCTTGATCCTCTGAAATCTCCATTCTAGCAAACCAGACTGTCAGATGCACAGGACAAGTCTTAGGATCATGCTGTTGCTAGTCAGATCTCCATTTACCCCCTCAATGAGTAGATTCATTGCATTCAGAGCTTCTATTCATCCTGGCCAGGCATTCTAATATTAACCCTGTGTGCCTAATATAGTCTTCCCAAGGCTAAAATATCCCAGAGTATTACCTAAGCTGAAAAGCCATTTGAGGTTTGTTATTCTGCAAAACAAGCTACCGTTTAAAGAAGTTTAAATTAAGGCTGAAGAGTAATTGGGGGTAGGAGTACTAACAGTGATGTAATTTATCTACTAAACAACAAACAACAGCACGTGGAAGGACTTACATTTTACACCAAATCCCTAAGATCCTATACTCCAAAACAGATCAGTTGATGATAAAAAAATACTTGTGCGCTACTAAGTAAAATAAAGTAAATTTTCTGCAATGTTGCTATTCTTTGGTAACATCTCGCAGCATTCTTTCACAGCACTTGTCCCTAATAGGGTCCTAAGCTGACAATTCTCCTGCTTCTTGCATACAAAATAAAAACAATCTAGTTTTTGATACAGAGAGGGAGAATTAGGATACTTATCTGGTTTTCAACTGTTATTCAAGGCAACGTTAGAGTTATTTCACCTAACTTCCTGTCCTGCTAACACAATTTTACCAAACAGGAAGCAAGGGAAAACCTGTGAAAGGGAAAAAAATTGACAGAGGTTCTAGCCTCCCACTTTTCTTTTAAGAAAAACATTTTTTTTTTGTTTGAGTTTTTGTTGGAGTGTCCCCCTCAGCTTGGATAGCAGTAAAAACTAGACATGAGTTCTAATTCTTCTTTACTAAGAATAGGTTTTGGCTGGACCTACATTTTAAGATCCAATTACACTATTGTCCCAATTGACTCTGCCAAGTGGTACACAGAGAGGTTGTTGGCGGCCCCATCAAAAGTTTGCTGTGGGGCCCCATGAATTGTAGTTATGCCCCTGCTACTAAATATTTGTTGATGTGTGATCAGAGGACTAGTGTGTCAATTTATGTCACCATAAATGTATTTGATGTGTACTGAAACATGTTACAATAACATATTTTGTTGCTAAAACACATCTTATAATTTATATGTATAACAAAGCACATATGTTGTCTATCATTTAAAAAAACAGCTGACACAGTGTGTTATTTTTAACACATGTTTTGTTACCTGTAACATTAATATGTGTCTTGAAACAGAAGCTGTCAAACTTCACTACACAAACATCACATCAATTTCAAAGTCTTCTGAAATCTAAAAAAAAGGTCATACACCCATCATACATAACGTGGTTATTTAGCAGTGAGTTCAACTGCAGTTCTTCTAAATCACAGAGAGCTAACTATGCCTTGTGGGAATGCTTTATCTCTGCCTTGATGCCATCTGGAACACATGAAGAGAGAAGTCACTGTTCTTACACTTTGCACTGGACTTTTAGATCACACTCCGAATAAGACCTGCTTGCTACACAGTACATGATGGCTTCATAGGGGTGCTGATTTATAGCCAAGAGGTCACTTAAATGTTATCATATCTTCTGGTAGTCTAAAATGTTGTAAAGTGATAATGGATCTTTAAATTCAGTTTACCACTGTATTCCATAATTGAAATGTTTATCACTCATCTAGGGCTTGAAATATAATAAAAGATTACAGACAGAACAGAATGTTAGTGTAGCTTACATGGTAGAGCACACTTTAGAAGGCACAACAATTTAATGTTATGGTATTTTATTTTCAAGGGCACCTGCTATGTGACAATGAAAGCTTAAGCAGTACAACCAAACAACCAACAAAAGTTCAGTTAAACAAACATGACATTTTTTCATAGAATCCTGCATGTTTAATCCCATATCAGCTCCATATATAGCTTGATGACTATAGTGGGAAAATCTATCTTGCTATCAAGGCCAATACCAGAGGGTCTCACTCTCTTAGATTTTCTATAAATGTGCTGTTATGGAGACTGGAAGCATATGACAACACTTCCATGGCCAAGGAAAGGCAGAGCAAAGAACTCCTTTTTTGCAGTCACATGACAGATCGGACCGCTGTACATGTCCCTTCTAAGGATGAGCCAAACTGGGTTAGGTTCAAGCAGAGTTCAGGAATTTCAAAGAAGTTTGGATGCTGAACCCCACGGAAATCTAGCTGAATCTGTCAAATCAAAATGACAATTTTGTGGACTAATAACATGAGGATAGGCACTGCCCTGGGAAACATGTACCATTGCAAAAAAATGTTTGTAACGAATTACAGTACATTCAGCCAGGAGCAGTGATATTTTTAAATGTGTAAAGTAATTACCATACCTGAGGGGGTCCCTAATCCTACCTGTGAAGAGGCACTATTCTGTGATGCACAGAAAGTTCTGCAGCAGCACTGACATTTTCAAGAATGCTTATGTGGCAGGGGATTCCGGGTCATGCAAGTCAATGGTGCGGGTAATCTCATTTGTTGCTAGGGACATGGCAGGTGCCAGTACCCATCCCTTCCTTAGCAACTATTGACCATTGGAAGCTGTCAAATAGAAGAGTGGTAGAAATAGATTCTATATTTAGTGTTCAGCACCAAACTGGGGTCTGAATGTGTTAAGGCTGGGCTCTCAGTCCTTCCTTCTCTGTGCTCAGGTTGCTCAGCTGACAGTAAATTGCCACAACTAATCGTTCCACAGTGGTTCACCTGTTGAACGTCTCCTGCTCATCAGCCAAGCTCACAGCCAGCCCCTCCTGGCTATTTAAACTGCCTGGTTCATTTCATCAATTGCCTTCGCCTTGATCAAACATATCTAGAGACTCTCTGCTGTGTTCCTGTTGAAGACTTGCCTGGCTGATGTCCCTTCTGGTTCCTGACCCTGTCTGCTGCCTCTGACTATGCTGATCTCTGGCTCCCCTGATTTCCTGGCTTATTCTGACTACCCGATTTGGCTACCGAACCCTGGCTATGTTTTGACTACGTTTACCAGTTGTACCATTTTTACCATTTTATTAAAAGGTATGATTATACTGCATTTTCTGTCTCCGTCTGTTTCATGGTTCCTGACAGAATATGTTGACCATGGGAAGTTGTCTATATAGAAGTGGTAGAAATACTGATACTGACTATATTTGATGTTCAGCGCCAAACTGGGGTCCGCATGGACAAAATTTAAGACATCCTTGTCTCATCCTGTCTGTCTGGGTGGGAGGCAGGCAATTAAAGTTCTCATACATCATGGGAGGAAAAACACAATGAATTCATTCCATCTTTCCAATTAATTCCAGTATTTCTTTACCAATATTTAGATTTGCATGAAATTTGAAACTGTAAACTCTTGCTTATCTCTGGACAACAAGAAAACAAAACTTCGGCATGCAGCTCTGATTCAGTGTACTACAAGTAAAAGCTGCATGTGAACAGCTGCATTGTTCATAATATTGGGAAAAAATACTTTTCCCATAACACATTGGAGTGCAGGTATTGCAACTCGTGTACCAATCTATTTCACAAAGCTTAGAATCTTGGTTGGTTACAAACTGTAATTTTATCATTATGAACAATAGTGTGCTGCTTCCATTTTCTGTGTGGCTACAGAAAGGATTTAATAAAAACAGCTAATAAACAAGGAGTCAAATTTCACAGTAACCAAATGGCAATTAAACAAGGATTGTGCAGTTATGATTTATATTAAATTTAGTACTAATTACAAGTATGTTTTGCAAAATAAACACTTCAGTATATTAACAATTTATTGTGTTCTCATATTTTAAAAGAGGTTTAGGAAATTGGTATCATCATCTAAATTAGATATGTATCAGTCACAGGAATACAGGGAAACAATAAATATCTTGCCAATGACATCCAGGTGTGGATTCAAAGGAAAACTGAATATACACCGTTGTAACCAATGTGTAACTGGCACAGTCTATAAAATGTAAACTATTTATGCACACTTTCATTGGAGACTTTTATGCAGATAGCAACATATATGTACTTATTTCTATAAGTTACTGACAGCCATATATATTTATGTACTGGCCAATCTTTTGTCCAGGGTTCAAAGACATCATCACACTAAGGATCCAGAGATATTATAGGCTTAGGCAGACCATAGATTATGCAGTTTTCTTTTCTTCCACTACGGGTGGAAAGAAAGATAATTGCTTGATTTCCCCATCAACACAGTGAGTGTTATTGTGTTCTGCGGGTGGGGAGCCTTCCTTGCTAGCAAAACACAATGATTAGTGTTGCCGGCTATAGCCTGCAGCACTAATTGTTCTGGAAAATGGCTGGCTGTACATAAGTCGATCAATAGATTGACTTGTGTACAACCAGGGTGCCCATACATGGATCAAAATTCATCCCTGCTGAACCAAACAAATTTTGATAAATGTATGACTGGCTTAATGCTAGTGTTTCTCAGCTTCAATTCTCTAAAAATTCTAGATTTCTAATACTTTTTATAAAAAAAAAAAAAAATACTGTTCTATTAAAATATTACTGATTAAATCTATGTGGAAAGCATTTAACCACTTCAATACAGAGCATTTTCACCCCCTGCCTGCCCAGGCCAATTTTCATTTTTCAGCGCTGTAACATTTTGAATGACAATTGCGCGGTCAGACAACACTGTACCCAAATTAAATTTATATAATTTTTTCCCCACAAATAATGCTGTCTTTTGGTGGTATTTGATCACCTCCGCAGTTTATTTTTTGCGCTATAAACAAAAGAAGAGCGACCAGTTTGAATTAACATAATATTTTTTACTTTTTGCTATAATAAATATCCCAATTTAAAAAAACAAAAACAACTTTTTTCCTCAGTTTAGGCTGATATGCATTCTTCTACATATTTTTGTTTAAAAAAAAAAAACGAAATAAGCGTATATTGATTGGTTTGCACAAACGTTATAGCGCCTACAAAATAGGGGATAGATTTTATGGCATTTTTATTATTTTTTTTTTACTAGTAATGGTGGCGATCTGTGATTTTTATCCTGACTGTGACATTTTTGTAGACATATCAGACACTTTTGACACTATTTTGGGACCATTCACATTTATACAGCGATCAGTGCTATTCAGTATGAACACATGATCTGTCTCCTCTCCTCTGACAGGACGTGGATCTGTGTTTTTACACACACAGATCCATGGTCTTGCTCTGTAACGAGCAAACGTGAGTGCCTGGCGGACATCGCGGCCACCGGGCATGCGCATCAGCTCCTCGGTGATGCGGCGGCACACACCTACCCCCTATAACGCCGGGAAGCCGAGGACGTCATATGACGCCTGCCAAGGATGGGAGATCCCATCTGAGGACGTCATATGACAATGGGTGGGTAGGGAAGTGGTTAAACAATACGCTATTTGTTCACTCCAAGTCCAAAAAATAAATAAATAAAACGACCACATGTGATAAATGAAACTGCTGCTAAATCTAGAATGTTCACAAATAACAAGCAATAATAAATGTGTATATAGTGATTAGCGCAAATTGTCAACATAAATAACAAGTGAATGTGACTATAAATGTATAAACATACGATGTTGCAAATGACAAACTCAAATAAATCGCCACTGATAAAGTGCAAGGTGCAAAGTAGTTAACATGAAAAGTCCAAAATGGTCATTCAAAATGAAGTGAGTAAATAAATAGTCCTTCAAGAATAATCCACTTAAAGTGAGTGATGCTGAAACTTCACACAACTGCTCAGTGCTCACAGAACTCCCAAAAAATTATGAATAAGCCTCAAGGATATCCCTGGTGATGGTGATCTCCCACTGCCAGACTCCTGGCTATTGGCACTAAATTTTTCCCTCAGGATTCCAGAGGACATGTGGGAATGAAATAAATGCCTCCCTTAGTGTAGTATATTTAAACAATCAAAGATTTATTGAAAGACAAATGGAAGCATACATTTAAAAAGGTTAAAAAGTGTATTGAATAAAACAGCAGCATTACAGATGCCTCTCACGTCACTTGCCCTTTCCTTACTTACATCCACACCCTGCGCGTTGCGTCACGTCACGTGACTTCCTCAGGGAACGTGAGGTAAAGTCTTAAAACTGTGATATTTTTCATAGGGGGCAATTTAAAAGCCTAGCACCAGCTTAGCATTATAAAAAATTACCCAATAATTATTGCTCTCACTCTGGCACATGCTGTGTTGTGTAACATTTTTCACGCCCCCTCCCTTTCAAACCTGTGTGTTTGCATACATCTGTGTGTGTATGTGGTAGTGTTTGGGCTTAAAGTGCTTGGGCAAACCTTTATTTTTTTTACATTCTTTTATTATTTTATTTGTATCATGTACAAAGAACCAATAGCCCCCTATGTGATAACATTGTTACTGCCACAGGTTCTCTTTAAATGAGACATCAAGGGGCTAATTGACCCCTGATGTCTTCCCTGCACTTCACTGTAGCTAACAGCTATTTTAATTAAATTTTTTTTTTTTTTAAATGGAAAACTCTAATAGGAGGAAAATACTGTGGAAAAAGTGATGGCCTATTTGTAAACAATACTCATTTGTTCATTTCTGTTGCTATTAATATGCCTGAAGGTTGTTTACAATATCTAATTGGAAAAGTCCTACACGTTTCAAGTAATGTTCAAATTCTCATACCTTTCATTAAAATAATGCTTGGTAATCCTGCCATGCTGGTTCATGATCAGTCACTTTCTGTCACAGACTGAGAATGCTGTTTCCCTGTCTCCTAATTGTGCTCCTGTGTTGTCAACCTGCCCTGCAGGTTGCCGATGGATGCTACAAATGGCTATTTTAACACCATTATAGTCTATAAATAGCCATTAGTAACACTGTGCACTGTTATGCCCTGTGCACACGGTCGGACATCCCGACCACAAAATCCGTTGGATATTTTCCGACGGATTTTGTCCGAAACTGGTGTTGCCCACACATGATCGGACAAAGTTGTCCGAAAATCCAATCATTCCGAACGAGGTGACGTACAACACGTACAACGGGACTACGTAGAGGCCAGTAGCCAATAGCTTTTGTCTCCAAATTTCTTCTGAGCATGCATGACACTTTGTCCGTCGGACTAGGCTACACACGATTGGAATTAACGCGATTGGACCATGTTGTTGGAAAATTTGAGACTAGCTCTCAAACTTTGTGCGTCGGAAATTCCTACGGAAAACGTCCGAAGGAGCCCACACACGGTCGGATTTTCCGACAACATGATCCGATCCAACATTTTAGATCGGAAAATCTGACCGTGTGTACGGGGCATTACTGTAATGCAGATTTTTATTTGACCACAAGATGGCAGTGGTTAGCTTTCCTGCTCATCATAAGTCCCAGTACAGGAGTGCAGAGGCTACTGGGAAATGTATGCTGAAGGCAGAGCTTTCCTTGTAGTTTAGATGGAAACAAACTGCATAGCCCAAAAACAATTGCCAGGGGGCGGAAGCAGATAAAAGCAAAAACCCATGAAAATGGAGCTGAGTTAGTTAGAGGATTTGCTGTAGGAAGGAAGTGTGTGCGAGAACTGTGTGGAGCCAAGTTGGGCTGGATTGGACCGGGCTATGCTGGAAAGCTGGAATTGCCACTGGAAAACCAGGTATCTTGAGAATGGAAGACTGGTGGAGACCTGTTTGCATATTGGATCAGGAGGTCATCATCATCGCAGCCATTATTCCCTGCTATGCAGAATGTTGTATTTACTTTGACCCAAGTTCAAGCCATCCCAGGAAGGACTGTACCGCTCAGGTTCAACTTATCTATTTAAAAGAAAACACACCGTACACCCCCCTTTCTTAAAGAGGAAGTAAACCCTGATGGGTTTACTTCCTCTTTGTTTCCCTGCAAAGATAAAGCATTATGGGCTACTAGCACATTATGTGTCACTTACCTGACACAGGAGCCAGCGATGTCACCGATGTCCCCTCTTCCACGGAGCTTCCATCTTCTTTCTGGGTATCGTGGCTCCGGCGCTGTGATTGGCCGGAGCCCGGATGACATCACTCCCGTGCACGGGAGCTATCACTAACGGCATATCGTCGTTAGCAGCGGCATGCTCAGTGCGCCTGCACGCCGCTGTCTACAGCGCGTGGGCCGTAGACATCAGTGCCTGTCTTTTTGCAAATGTCTCCTAAACCGTGTAGGTTTAGGAGATATTTCTTGGACCTACAGATAAGCCTTAATCTAGGGTTAATCTAAGGGTTTACAACCACTTTAAAGTGACTCTTGCGTTGACTCAATACCCTTTCAGTTAATCTTTTCCTACTGATTCATCACCTCTTAAAGAGAACTCTGGAAATAATTTCACTGCCAATTAGGATTATTCCATTTCTTCACATCTTAAAGGGACTGCATCTTTTACTGCATACCAACTTAAGGGCCCCAACTAAGCCGGCAGAAGAACCCAATGCATAGTTTAGTTGTGGGTGGTAGATTTTTCAAACTTCCTGGAGCTTAAATGTAGTCTCTTCTGACTGAGGGCCCACAAGTGAGTTGTCCTTGTGTTTTTGGTTACCCTTCTTTTGCTCACTTGGTGAAAATCTCCCAGTGTGAGAGCTGTCACTTACATCTTCAGTCCTGCAGGATGGGTGTCCTAAAGAAGTACTGTACTGTGTTGCATTGTTCCTTTGCTGAACTACCTCGCTTGTTGTTAGATCTTGTTACCTGTTTCTTTGCCTGCCAGTCTATTCATTGATCTTAATACAACCCAATCATTTATTTTATATGTGTGTACATATTTTTCTTTCTTGTGTGACAGCCACAAAGCTCCTTGGCCAAGGTACTTTGGTGGTGTCAGCAGGGGTGGTGCTCTGACCAGGGCTCAAAGAAAAACCCAAATATACTATCTGCTCCTGCGGGGGTAGCGCCACACATTTTAACATATAGTATATAGTCATGGTTTAATTTTGTCACCATCAGTAAACCTACTTTGGAAAATGCCATGCAGCCATCGCTGGCGTGCACAAATATAGATAGGAAGTGATTTCAAAGAGGATTCAGGAGATTAGCAGGATTGATATGTAACAAAGGATTAAATAAGGGTGAAAACAACAATTTTTTATTTTTTTTTAATGGCAATTGTTTAGGGCCACAGTACGTTAGCAACTTTTGAGGTTTACTGTCCATATACTTTAAAGAAAAATTGGTTATAAGATCTGTCATTTAAAAGTAAAAAAAATATATATAATGAAAACAAGTAATAGACTTAATGTCATGAAGAAATGCTACTACATGTATTTCTTTATAGGCCAAGGAGAGAAACAACCTTAAGTGCTTGTGAATAGGAGCAACTGAACCTGCCATAATCACATACAGATGATGGGAATTTGTCTTATGTTTTATGGCAGTTCATAGAGGAGGCCTCCACAAAGAAAATTTGTAGAAATAAAATCACCTTGACAGTAACGCACTAAGGTCAAGAAGCAAAGTAAAGTCAATGTTCTTTTTCTTAATAAAAACAGTATGATCTGTCATCGACGCAGAATTTTTACACTATTGGACAATGCACTCCGGGAACTCCTGCTGGATTTTATTTCATTTTCGCCTAAGCTAACAAAGGAAAGTCATAACTGCTAATTCATCATGGCAGCAAAAAAGCAGTAAAGAAGCTGTTGTTTAGGACATCCCACATAATCATGCTATTAAAGGAGCCACTGTGCATCCAGCTGCTTTGCAATTAAGAGATTATATAGATTATATATCACATTGTTAAAGCTGAACTCCAGAAAAATACAGAAAACGTCCATCAATGTCATTACAATAACTAAAAGTGTTTTTAATTGCAACTACTGTTAAAATAGAACTAAAGACAAAACATGTTTCATTTTGGATAGGGTAAGATTTATTTCTGCCTTCTGTGTGCCATTGGGGAGATTTCCCTTTATTTACTGTCCCATAGCCAAAACAGGAAGTGAGAAGAAATCCCTCCAAGGTGTTCTTCATAAATTTAAGCCAAAATTTATACTGCTACTTTTCTTTGGTGAAAATAACCCAAATCAGTGTTTATTATTTAGTTTGTAGGAAAGTTAAAGAGTCCACAAGCCATGGTATATATAGACTGTATCTGAAAATAGCTAAATTCTGATATACTGATGGCCTATCTCATTTCTAGAGGCCCAAAAATGCCAGGACAGTACAAATATCCCCCAAATATCCCCTCTACTTTTTGAAAGTAGACCATCCAAGGTATTTAATAAGAGGCATGGCGAGCTTTTTGAGGTTGTAATTTTTTTTGTCACAATTTTTTGGAAAATTAAGAAATGGAATTTTTTTTTTTTTTACATACTGTCACAAGTGCAGTACAGCACCATCATATAATTGGTGTGGAAGTGATCAGGACACTGGTGACAGTATGTAAAAAATAAAAAAGGAAATTATAGTAAAAATATATTTTTTTCAATATTTTTTTTCTTTTTTTCTATTTTTTATTTTTATATATATATATATATATATATATATATTTTTTTTTTTTTTCACAATTTTATTTTCATTCTGTAACCAGGGCAATACAGTGATATCTTAGTAACATTGAACTACTCTATAACAGTGAATATCAACCATTTTTACTGAGAAAAAAAAAAGCATTCCCCTCTGGGTGTTCAATGTACATTGCAAGGATTTTAACAAACTTTGTTGCAGATTCCTACCTTTTGTTATTCTAAAGAAATCCCTGAGTGTTTGTCAGTGTCCCTGTGGAAAATGTATCTAATGGAAGTGGTTTCATAATTATTAATCAGCTGCTGCACCTGCAGGGCTCTAATGAGGAAAACTGCGGGGTCTGCATGCCCTTAGACATGATTTCCTACTGGGAGTACCTCACAAAAAATTTTTGTTGCAGGGGATGCCTAATATCGGACTTGTATCTTAGTGGAGACTTCTGGGAAAATCAGTGAGCCAATCACACAAGCAGGAAAATTATGTTTCTGGGGAGTGGTCAGTACACATTCTGTGTACAGAACACCTCCAGGTAGCCATATTGCATTGCATTTACAAAAAATTACAGCGGCTGCAGATTGAAAAAGAAAGGTAATTTTTATTAACATTCAAGTACAATATGACTTGCGTTGCAGTTGTTTTTTTTTTTTTTTATTTAGTCGTTTTTTTTTATTTAGTAGTTTATTTTTCCCCACGAAAGTGGAGCTACCCTTTAAGCTTGGGAGTTTGGTGCAGGGGTTGTAATCACCTATATTTGCAAATAGATAAACAGAAATAAAAAACATTTAATATAGATACTGTAGATTACACCATGTACACCATTTTAATTTACCGTGAGGGAAATTTATGACTATGTTGGAAGCTGCTGAGATTATTTGATATTTAAGGGATGCAAAAATATGAAGTGATAATCAGTTTTAATGTTTGAAAGTACTGATTTCTTCATCCTGCAGTGAGGGGATTAACTTTGTAATTCATCGGTCAATAAGGGTTGAGAATTGAGTGTCCCCTCCAAGCTATTTCTTCACCACATGAAGCTGGGCTCTGTTCCAGGAATATATGACAGCCAACAGTATTTCTGACCAGTACTGCCCATCTGTCTGCTGTGAGTACAAACTCTTCACAACCCAATGTACCTTGTAAATGCAGCACACTGGCCATACATGACACAAAGAAAATTGTAACATTCTGAGTACAAATATTAAATATAAAAAAAAATATATATATATATATATATATATATATATATATATATATATATATAAATATAAAAATTGCTCACAACCTATACAAATAGCAGTATCAGTCGCAATACATTTTCTTCCAAAATTGTTCTCCGCTGACAAGTATATGCAATAAAAAATCATCTGTTTCCTAAAGTGGAAAGCAATATAAAAATGATGGAATTATATCTTAAAATCAAGGGGCAGAGAGGGATGGACCCCTTTATTTTACAAAATTACTTTATAGCAGTTCAAGTAAAAGTGAGAGAAAAAAGGAAAAAAAAACACATAAAGCTTCTAGATCAGCTTCATTCTCGTTTTAAAAGAGCGTGTTATCCTTGCTCAGGAAGGGGTTAAAAATGATCTCTGGATCCCCCCCCCCCAAAAAAAATACTATCCTTCTCTCCTCTCATTCTTTATTTTCTGGTCTATTGTGCGGGAGGGTCCTTCTTAGGGTGGCCATGTTGCTTTCTCGATTATGTGGATATCTTTCAGTGACTGCCAAAGATGTCTATTGCAGGTTTTTTTTCTTGAAAGAGGTAACATTCTGATGTCACAATGTGAGGAGTGGTAACAAGACTGGTCATCACCACTGTGTCCTATAGTGATTTAGAGGTGTCAGGGAAGTCATGTCCATGGTGCAGATGGAGTCTCTCTGTGCACACAGATGCGCATGCGCAGACCAGCAACTGGCAGATGTCCATAGTCATGGGCATACTTCATATTCCCAACACACATGTTCCTGGAAAAGCTCTCAAAGTTTGGGTGCTGCAGCAACAACCAGCTGGAGACAGAAAGTCACAAAGAAGATATTTGCCAGCACACCACGAATCAACAAAGTAGTGCCCAAATGGATAATTTGTTGCATGATCACATCACAAGAAAAGTGCAAAAACTTTTCTCGTGATGTGATCATGCAATAAATAATCCGTTCAGGCGCTACTTTGTTGATACATGGTGTGCTGGCAAATATCTACTTAGTTTTTTTAGTCGTGGGCATAGGCACGCATCTGTCACTAAAGCTCCTAGGGGTGCATCACGACGTTGGCCTGGGAACAAAATAGAATACATTTTTTGATCAGGCGTATCTAAACCCAAAACCTAATATGTCAAATATTGCATATTGCTTGTCTTTGGTGTGATGGCTGCTTTCATTTTAACTGCTTAAGGACCGCCTCCTGTACATTTACGTCAGCAGAATAGCACGGCTGGGCACAAGCACGTACCTGTACGTCCTCCTTTAAGTGCCCAGCCCTGGGTCGCGTGCGCGCCGCCAGCGGCACACTCGCGACCTGGTCCTGAGCTCCGTGACCGCGGCACCAGCGGACCCGATCGCCGCTGGTGTCCCGCGATCGGGTCACAGAGCTGAAGAACGGGGAGAGGTCTGTGTAAACAAACCTCTCCCCGTGCTTCCTACACTGCCTGTCACTGATCGGCTGTTCCCTGTCATCAAAATTGTCACTCTATTTTTGTTTATAGCGCAAAAAAATAAAAAACGCATAGGCGATCAAATACCACCAAAAGAAATCTCTATTTGTGGGAAAAAAAGGACACCAATTTTGTTTGGGAGCCACGTCGCACAACCGCGTAATTGTCAGTTAAAGCGACGCAGTGCCGAATCGCAAAAAGGGGCCTGGTCCTTTGGCTGCAAATTGGTCTGGGGATTATTCAAGCTTCTTTTGCTTCATTTTCACCTGAGAATCCTGCAAATAAGACACTTCCTGTCCCTGGGGGGGGGGGGGGCTAAATCACTATCCAAATCCACTGTATCAATGGAGGGAGCTATGGTTGTCACCCTAGGCTGTTCTCCTGAAATGGACTACGAACAGGGCCATATCTCTTCATATACATTCCGCTGGGGGCAAGGCAATTGGTAGTTTACAGAAGATTGCTAGGAAAGAAGACATTCTTCAGCGTAGATCACTGGAAATGACAGGCCACTGTGTTTCTGGCATGATCAACAGGTATTTAGTTGGAAAAAAATGCTTTTAACTAAGGCATCCTGTACATATAATAGCTGTAAGCTGCAATGTATTGCATTTTTGTTCTTGGATTTAGTTATCTTTACATCACTGCTCTGGAGTATTAAAGTGTCACTAAACCCAAGATCCTGCATTCATTATATCTTGTCTCCCACAGTACACAGAGCATGGAAATGCAAGAATTTTGGTAAATATAATCTGCTAAATACCTTTTCTCATCAACAGTTATGACAGTCTTGTGACTTCTATCAGTGCCTAGTTAAAGCTTGTAGGAGGAGATGTCATACTGCGCAAGCTTTCCTATCAGGCTGCAGGACCCCTGACCCTCTGTCTGGACAGTGCTGATTGGCCCTGTGCTGATCAAATGCACTCTCCTAAGAGAAAAAATCTCTCTAGTACTACACACCAAACTGAGCATGTTCAGCCTGACTCCACTAACTCTGTCTTATCCGGACATGTTTTGAAGACAGTGCAACATGGGGGGATCTGTGCATACGGGATCAAACAGCTTTTTTACACAATGCAGAGGATTAATCTCTTAGGTTTCTGACGTAAGGGCTCAAGGAAAAACTACAAGACTGTGGCTACAGACAGGCATGTACTGCCCATTGGGACTACCTGGAGTTTCCCGGTGGGCTGGTGGCTCAGTGGGCTGGTCATGTGCAGTCCTGGAGCAGCTCCTCTCTGACAGTGAGTGATCACGATTTCACTCCTGTCAGGAGGAGCAGCTGCCGTCACTTGCTGGAGAGAGCATTCGGTTTTCTGCTCCCTCCAGCCTGCAGGGGGAGATAGACAGCCGGCAGACTTTCCCTCCTCTCTCCCCTTATCACTTGTTATCACATGACTGGAGAGAGGAATGGAGAAGCTGCCTTCAAAACTGTGTGTACATGTGGGAGGGGGAGGAGAGGGAGGACACACTGATGTGAAGGGGGCTGCTAATGGGGCTTCTGATGGGGACACTGATGTGAAAGGGGCTGCTGATTGAGGCTCTCTGATATGAATGGGGCTGCTAAAGGGGACTCTCTGATGTGAAGGGGGCTGCTGGTGGAGACTCTGATGTGAAAGGGTCTTCTGATGGGGACTCTCTGATGTAAAGGAAGGGGGATTCTGATGGGGACTCTCTGATGTGAAGGGGGCTTCTGATGGGGACGCTCTGATGTGAAGGGGGCTGCTGATGGGGACTCTCTGATGTCAAGGGGGCTTCTGATGGGGACTCTCTGATGTGAAGGGGCTGCTGATGGGGACTCTGATGTGAAGGGGGCTTCTGATGGGGACTCTCTGATGTGAAGGGGGCTGCTGGTGGGGACTCTGATGTGAAGGGGGCTTCTGATGGGGACTATCTGATGTGAAGAGGGCTTCTGATGGGGACTCTCTGATGTGAAGGGGGCTTCTGATGGGGACGCTCTGATGTGAAGGGGGCTGCTGATGGGGACGCTCTGATGTGAAGGGGGTGGCTGATGGGGACTCTCTGATGTGAAGGGGGCTGCTGATGGGGACACTCTGATGTAAGGGGGACGCTGTTGGGGACACTCTGATGTAAGGGGGACGCTGTTGGGGAAACTCAAAATTAAAGTGGGCCAGTCATGATGAAGTCCAGGGCCAAATTTTTGTCCCAGTCCAGCCCTGGCTACAGATAATGAGACTATGGGCTCAAGACCTGGAGACTGACCAAATAGGTCAGGAAGGTCTCTGAGGTCATTTAGAGGACTGGGTACAGAATAGACACGTGCAATTCGTTTCGTTTCAAATTCTTTTTTTCGACAAATTCGTTAATTCGGAAATATCCCAATTAACGAAAACCCGTTTAACAAATTTTTCCAAATATTCGTAAATTCGAATATATTCAAAAATTTGTAAATTCGTACATTCATAAATTCATCCATTCGTAAATTCGTACATTTGTAAATTCATAAATTCGTACAATCGTGAATTCGTACATTCATACATTTGTAAATTTGTAAATATTATTACTTTGTTCCGTTCCATTTGTTTCGATGTCTTATCCGGACATGTTTTGAAGACAGTGCAACATGGGGGGATCTGTGCATACGGGATCAAACAGCTTTTTTACACAATGCAGAGGATTAATCTCTTAGGTTTCTGATGTAAGGGCTCAAGGAAAAACTACAAGACTGTGGCTACAGACAGGCATGTACTGCCCATTGGGACTACCTGGAGTTTCCCGGTGGGCTGGTGGCTCAGTGGGCTGGTCATGTGCAGTCCTGGAGCAGCTCCTCTCTGACAGTGAGTGATCACGATTTCACTCCTGTCAGGAGGAGCAGCTGCCGTCACTTGCTGGAGAGAGCATTCGGTTTTCTGCTCCCTCCAGCCTGCAGGGGGAGATAGACAGCCGGCAGACTTTCCCTCCTCTCTCCCCTTATCACTTGTTATCACATGACTGGAGAGAGGAATGGAGAAGCTGCCTTCAAAACTGTGTGTACATGTGGGAGGGGGAGGAGAGGGAGGACACACTGATGTGAAGGGGGCTGCTAATGGGGCTTCTGATGGGGACACTGATGTGAAAGGGGCTGCTGATTGAGGCTCTCTGATATGAATGGGGCTGCTAAAGGGGACTCTCTGATGTGAAGGGGGCTGCTGGTGGAGACTCTGATGTGAAAGGGTCTTCTGATAGGGACTCTCTGATGTAAAGGAAGGGGGATTCTGATGGGGACTCTCTGATGTGAAGGGGGCTTCTGATGGGGACGCTCTGATGTGAAGGGGGCTGCTGATGGGGACTCTCTGATGTCAAGGGGGCTTCTGATGGGGACTCTCTGATGTGAAGGGGCTGCTGATGGGGACTCTGATGTGAAGGGGGCTTCTGATGGGGACTCTCTGATGTGAAGGGGGCTGCTGGTGGGGACTCTGATGTGAAGGGGGCTTCTGATGGGGACTATCTGATGTGAAGAGGGCTTCTGATGGGGACTCTCTGATGTGAAGGGGGCTTCTGATGGGGACGCTCTGATGTGAAGGGGGCTGCTGATGGGGACGCTCTGATGTGAAGGGGGTGGCTGATGGGGACTCTCTGATGTGAAGGGGGCTGCTGATGGGGACACTCTGATGTAAGGGGGACGCTGTTGGGGACACTCTGATGTAAGGGGGACGCTGTTGGGGAAACTCAAAATTAAAGTGGGCCAGTCATGATGAAGTCCAGGGCCAAATTTTTGTCCCAGTCCAGCCCTGGCTACAGATAATGAGACTATGGGCTCAAGACCTGGAGACTGACCAAATAGGTCAGGCAGGTCTCTGAGGTCATTTAGAGGACTGGGTACAGAATAGACACGTGCAATTCGTTTCATTTCAAATTCTTTTTTTCGACAAATTCGTTAATTCGGAAATATCCCAATTAACGAAAACCCGTTTAACAAATTTTTCCAAATATTCGTAAATTCGAATATATTCAAAAATTTGTAAATTCGTACATTCATAAATTCATCCATTCGTAAATTCGTACATTTGTAAATTCATAAATTCGTACAATCGTGAATTCGTACATTCATACATTTGTAAATTTGTAAATATTATTACTTTGTTCCGTTCCATTTGTTTCGATTCGGCATTTGTTATTTCAGATAATTTGTAACTTCGGATAAATTCCTATTCGTTATGTTCACTAAAAGACAAATTTGAAAGGAAATTCCAATACCTATAATTTATTAGTTAGTTATAGTTAAGTTATTAGTTAATTATTATTTTAGATCTTTCGGGTTTTCGAATTTACAAATTTATGAATTTACGAATGTACAAATTTACGAATGTATGAATTTACGAATTGCGTTCATAAAGAATGACCCGAAAAACGAACAAAAAAAAAAAAAAGAATGAAACGAAAATGAACAAATTTTTTGGCAGTGCACATTTCTAGTACAGAACACATAACATGTTATGTTATCGCTACCATGAATTAGGTCATATTGCTGCTAACTGTTGATGAACCAATGCAATGTGATAATGCCTATATGAGAAAACACATTACTCTTTTTGCACAGGTGGCATGTACTGCATCATGTCAGGGACGTATGGAAAAACAAATGTGTGTGATTTCAGTTGATGGAAAGCCAGTCACTGCTCTGCTAAATTCTGGTAGTATTGTGACATTAGTTAAAGGTGATTGTGTAAACCCTACAAAGCTACGCCTTAGCAATATTGGGGTTATTTGCATACATGGTGACACACGTGACTACCAGACTGCTGTGGTTGAGGTTGATACCCCTTGGGGCACAGTGTCACATTCAGTGGGGGTGGTCTTCACTGCTTCATGAAGCCCTAGTGGGGAGAGATTTTCCACACTTTTGGAATTTGTGGGCAAACAAAAAGAGTCAGGAGGACAGAGATCCCTCTGCTGAGGAGACACCGGAACTCACTCCAGACACTTTTGATTTTGAAACTATTGGTGTGTCCAAGTAAGGGGTAGATCCTTTTTCTATAATAGCTGGGGAGCAAGGGGAGCTGGAATCCCGCCCCCCAGCTTGAGGATAATGAACAATAAATTATCTCTGACTCTAATAGTGAGAGTGGGCATAATGTGGTACATGACTTGGAAGTCAGGAAAGATGATTTTTGTACGGAACAACTAAGAGACACCACACTTAATAGAGCCAGAGAAAACATTAATATGATGGATGGGGAACCCGTTGAACCTAATGTAGGGGTGTCTTTCCCCTGCATGGCTCTTAAAAATAATTTGCTGTTTCAGGTGGTAAAGAGGAGGAGGTAGAGCAGCTAGTGGTTCCCAAACCCTGTCGCCAGATGGTACTAAATTTTGCCCATGGTCATGTAATGGGTGGACATCTGGGTATAGACAAAACCAAGGAGAGAATAACCCAGAGATTATTTTGGCCTGGGTTACATGTAGATGTCAAAGAATATTGTGAGTCATGCCCAGAATGTCAGTATTCTGCGCCATCGCCCCATTTTTGCAGTCTGCTGGTACCGTTACCAATAATTGAAGTGCCTTTTGAAAGAATTGGCATGGATCCGGTAGGACCAATAGTAAAGTCTTCCTGGGGCCATCAGCACATACTGCGTGGCATAGTCCAGTATTACCATTATCCTGAAGCCATTCCCTTGCGTAAAACCTCAGGTAAGACTATTGCCAAAGAGCTTGTCCAGGTATTTAGTTGTGTGGGTATTCCAAAGGAAGTATTAACGGATCAAGGCACACCATGTATGTCCAGAGGCACTAAATAATTGTGTAAGTTGTTCAAAATCTCCCATCTCCGTACCTCTATCTACCACCCCCAAACTGATGGTCTTGTGGAGAGATTTAACAAAACGCTCAAAAACATGGTAAAAAAAGGTGGTGGACAAAGATGGGAGAAATTGATTTTATTTGCTGCCATACCTCATGTTTGCCATATGAGAGGTACTTCAGGCATCTACAGGGTATTATCCTTTTGAACTACTGTATGGTAGACATCACAGGGGATTGCTAGATGTCGCAAAAGAAACATGGGAGGGAGAGACCACGCCTTATATAAGCGTCATTGAGCATATCTCACTGATGGAAGATAGAATCGCAGCTGTCATGCCGCTTGCATGGGAACATATGGAGCAAGTCCAGGAGGCCCAGGGAAGGGTTTATAATCAGGCTTCTTATGACATAATTTACTATGGTGAAACATGTCAAGCTAGGATACACGGTGTGTTGGAGCAAGCTTTAGAAGTTTTACAGCAAGTTTTAGATGGTATACTGTAAAATTATCGCTGTTTTGGAGAATTTGTGAGGACCTTTTACGTCCAATCAGTGATTATAGCAAGCTGTTGTTACTATAATTTTTGCTGAGAACTGTTTTTTAAATTGCTTTTAACGTTTTCCGATAAACCATGCTAGTTTACACTATGTGGAGCCTGTTTTTCTTTTCTATTTAAATGCCATTTGTCCATCTGGAGCACAGAGAGTGGAAATGAGTTATCAGCTTTAGTCCGTGAGTGGAGCCTGTGATCGCTGAGATATGATTGTGGTTGGACCTCGCAGAGTGTAGGGGAGCGGAGGATCCCTTTCTGGGCTGTTCCTTTGGACCACGGATCATCAGTTCCCATTGGGGGCCGGTAACTGTTTCCACGGGTCTTTGAGACCACAAAGTGCATTTGACCTCTCTTGCTATAAGGTAATAAGGATCAACTCCATTTGGTGAGTAGGAATTTCCCCTGTTTATGAATCGGCTGGGAGTACATACCTTTCTTTTATCTTTCACTGTGGGATAGCAGGAATTTCACCTGTTTATGAATTGTCTGGGAGTACCAACCTTTGCTGTAGCATTCACTGTGGGATAGTATGAATTTTACCTGTTTAGGAATCGGCTGGGAGTACCAACGTTTGTTGCTTCTTTCACTGTGTGATATACAGCACGTTCATATTTGAGCAAGGATGTTTATTTCACCTTTTTGCTACATTATCATCCTTTTGGTTGGACTTTTTTTCACTGAATGCATATTTTACAACCATTCTATATACAATTGTGTACAACCTACTTTAGAACTGACTAAAGGTTATTGGCAGATACCCCTAACAAAATTTGCAAAAGAGAAAACAGCGTTTTCTACCCCCCCCCCAGGGGTTCTTCCTGTATAAGCGGATGCCTTTTGGTTTACATGGTGCTCCTGCTTCATTTCATAGAATGATGGATAAGACATTAAGACCACATGGCCAATACGCAGCCGCCTATTTGGACGATGTAGTCATCCACAGCCCAGATTGGGAATCTCATTTGCTCCGGGTGCAAGCAGTAGTAGACCCACTTAGGAAAGCAGGACGCACTGCAAACCCTAGATCAATAAAATTGAGGCAGTTCAAAAGTGGCCCCAACCTATAAGTAAAAAGCACATTTGTGCATTTCTTGAGATCACAGGATAATACTGGCGTTTTATACCCAATTTTGACACCATTGCAGCCCCACTGACAGATCTGACGAAGGGTAAAGGGTCGGTCATGATTAAGTGGAATCCTGAGGCAGAGAAGGCATTTCATATGTTGAAGCAAGCTCTTTGTGTACAACATGTGCTTGTGACCCCAGAGTTCACAAAGGAGTTTGTGGTACAGGCAGATGCCTCTGATGTGGGACTGGGTGCGGTACTGTCCCAAATTGGAGATGGTGAGGAGCACCCAGTGGTCTACCTGAGCAGAAAGCTGAACAGACATGAGAAAACCTATGCCATTGTTGAGAAGGAATGTTTAGCTATCAAACTAGTCACTGATCATGCCCCTCTCAAATAGTTACCCTTTTGTATAACTTGACCCTCCTCCTAGATTGTAAGCTCTAACGAGCAGGGCTCTCTGATTCCCCCCTGTATTGAATTGCATTGTAATTGTGCTGTCTGCCCTCATGTTGTAAAGCGCTGTGCAAACTGTCAGCGCTATATAAGTTCTGTATAATAATATTAATAATAATAGATGTGCGATAACAAGGAGAAAAACAGTCAGGTTACAAGGTGGTTCCTTGCTCTTCAAGTATTTAAGTTTACAGTGGAGCATAGAGCTGGGAAACTTCAGAATAATGCAGATACCCTTTCCCGTATTCATTGTCTGGTTGGCACAGTTGCTCAGCTGCAGGGGCTTGAGCAGAGGTGGGGATATGTGATATTATGAAAGGCGAGGTGATTGATGGACGTTATGTTTTACCTCGCATGCATTCATTTGCAGAGAAATAAGGTGGAACCCGGTCCGGGTTTTACCAGCCACCTTGGCAGGGTTGGTTCCTGACCAGATTTTGAGGTCCACTTGTGTCCACCAACAGGTGGTATAAATTAATCGGGACTAGAGCAAAGAATTGCTCTTGGCCTGGGACTTAGAAAGCCAAAACCTGAGAGAGCTGCTTATGTAAAGTTTGCTTTGTGAGAGAAAGAAAAGGTTTGCATTATCTTTGTTTTGTGGGTGACTGGGAGAAGCCCTTCACCTCTGAGCTAGGAACTTGCAATGTTTAGGTAGTGCCTGGATGGCAAGGATTTATTTTCTGTTTTGTTTGTGTCATTTTCATGCAACCTTTTAAAATAAAACTGGCTACAAGTCAGATTTTTAAGAAAACCTGCCGTTTGGACTACCTTTTTCCCAGGGAAGGTGATCCCCCTTGAGCTAACCCCTGACAGGTTCACAGTGAGTATAACAAGCATGCTTTACTTCATATACAGGCGGATTTTACTGTTGTGGGTTTAGTAACACTTTAAACCCCCCCCCCCCCCACCACCACCGCAGGAAGAAAATGAACTTGGGTATCATGTGACGAGCTAGAAGACTGTTATGGTGGAGGTATGTATAAAGGTGTATTTAAAAAAAAATTGGTGTGAAGTGGGTACTGTTTTTTTTTTTTATATATATATATATTATTGAAATCTGCTACAGTACAGTACAGTACTTTACAATATTTTTTTTCTAAACAGCAAATATGCACTGCCTGTCTTAAGAATAGTAACTAATGCTTGCATAAGTGGCACTGCTTATTTTTAAGATGTGCCACTAGCTGCTAGTCAAGTTTAATGTATCATGAATTCAACGGTCAAGTAGCTGAGTCCCTTTTCTTCCAGCAATGTAAAACAATCTAACCCACTGCCTAATTGTACTCTAAGCCACTGCCTAAACTGGTGTGAATGACATTCACACCAGTTTTCACTTCTGACCTGATCTTGACCTGGTCAAAGTTTGCTGGTCAATAAGTTCTTTTTAAGTCTGGCATCTATTAAAAGAGTGGCAGTTTTCTTTTTACTGAGTCACTTACTGATAGTTTAAAGTAAATGTTATGGTTTGCCACAGGAACCAATTTGGTTACTGTTTGTTCTTCCTGCAGATATTTTTGCAAGTGTTCTTCATTTCTTAATATCTATGAAGATAATAGCTTTCTGTTATTTTAAACTTCTGCATCTCTCCTTTGTAATAATTAACATTAAACAATTGGCAGGGCAACTAAGGTTTAATCAGAGCTTGCCATCTTCTAACCTAAAATCTCACCTAAACTCTCACCTCTTGCTAGCTTTTTATGAATCCTATATAGGCTATTACTATGATTAATCCATTCTATAAGAGTAACACCAGTTAGACATTAAAGATTTGACCTGTTCTTTTAACTAGGCTTAGAAAAACTTGCTTGCTCACATGCAATGATACAGTATTTTGCTGCTTTTGTGAAATTGGTTGAAGTTGATGAGTAAACTAAAATCATTACACAAAGCAAAAATATAATTTTTTAGCATTACCCTGACATTACTTTAGGTTTCAATATGGGCTGTTTTGACAACATCACTGTTCTTAAAGGCATTATAATGTTTTTTTTAGGGCTGTGGAAATTAAAGATTAATTGTTCAAATAATCGTAAATTTTTTTGATCAATCAATTTTTTTTTTGATCTATCAAAATTCTTTTGATTGGTACTCACCTCTCCGCCGGCTTCCGGGTCTTCAGGGAGTTCCGTCGGAGATCCGGTTACGTCACGGACATCAATGTCACCAGACTCCTCCCCCCTTCCCAAAGTGCCTCTGTCTGCTAACAAAGGGCAGGGGGGAGGAGTCTGGTGACGTTGAAGTTCTGATTGAATGTAACGCGTACGGGGGAGGAGCTACGCATGACTGCCTATCACGTACCTTACAGCGGAGTCCGGATGCTGGGGAGTGGCCTCGTGCACGGTTCCGGTCCCAACACCCCTGGTGGTAGGAACAGAGGGCGTTGGGGCACGAAAGGGTGCAAGTGCCTGCGGCTGGAAGACTGATGCTTGGGATTACCGGTTCTTCTGGAGAGCAGGTGTATGGATAGGTAACCAAGGCTGAATCCAGTGAAGGCCGTACAGGTGGGTATAGGCACTGCGATGTCAAGACAGGAAAAGGTCGGCAACTGGCTGGCAAACGAGGTACAAAAGCGGAAGGCAAGTTTGTGGTCAAAGCAGGCAAAAGGTTGGCAACAGGCAGGTGATGAGGTACCAAATCGAAGAGCAGAGACGTAGTCAAGGAATCCAAGCCGAGGTCAAACCAGAAGAAACAGTCAATAAGCAGGGTCAATCAAGGAAGGTAATCAGGTAAGCCGGGTAAATCAGGAACAAGGTAGCAGGTACTTCAGGCAGGTATTCAGGACATAGACTGAAGACGATCCAGCACTGACACCATGTGAAGGCCTTGTTTATATAGGGCGCCTTGTGCTGGGATTGGTGGAGGTGAGGGTCCGTGCGCGATTGCGCACACACGTTCGTGCTGACGTGGGATTGCGTGCCCCCGTTCGTATTGGAAGGCGAGGACGCACACATGTTTGCGTTGGTACGCGGGTACGCCCGCACGTTCGGTTCCGTTGGTAAGACTGCACATGGGTATTGGCACTCACAGAGTGAGGATTCACTCCTGCTGGACGAAGACGGGCATGGAAAACGTGAGTTCTCTGACACTGCCCTACGGAACTAACACGATTGTCGGCTTTACATGCTGTGTTTTTATCATCTTTATGTGAGTAGTTTGTGTTTGAACACAAAAATTAAACCCATACTTAAGCGGTGAGCACTTAGATCTTTTTTTTCTACCCATGATCTGGCGTCCTTGCTGAGATGTAAGGAGACGTGAGAGAAGTTTATGGTTCATGTTAACCCTTTTGATACCCGCTTGCATGACCACCTGTTTGCACAGGGGTCCATGCTATGAGGTGAGAGTGATTAGTTAGACCGGAGGTGGAAGGATTTTCATGCTACTGTGGAAAAAAATTACTTATGTCAGTGCTACAGTTTGAATTCAATACATATTTGTGTGAACTGTGAAGTTAAGTCATGGATTGTGGAAACAAACTAGTGTCGGGTGATTGTATATAGTGTATACCACATTTACCACTGACTAATGCAGAGTTGCAATGCAAGGAGATCAGCTAAAAGTAGTTGGATCTGTATGTGCATTTATAATTAATCGAAATTAGTCGATTAATCGATTAAAAAAAAAAAAAAGATTAATCGAACATGAAAATTTTAATCAGTAACAGCCCTATTTTTTTACATACATTTGCATTGTTCATGTAGACTTTTATGTTTTTCATTTGTTGCCCTGTACCCGCCTAATAGCATAAATCTTCACATTCCTGTGTCAGATGTTTCTGTGTTTATTTATTACAGGTACTTATATAGCACCATCAATTTATGCAGCACTTTACATATTTATAATACATTCACATCAGTCCCTGCCCTCGTGGAGTTTACAATCTAAGGTCCCTAGCTAACATTCATACATACACATACTAGGGAAAATTTAGACGGGAGAAAATTAACCTACCAGCATGTCTTTGGAGTGGAGTGTGAGAGGAAACCGAAGTACCTGGAGGAAACATGATGCAGGCAGCATGGCACTGCGCAGGTTAATGAATGACCTAATTCTGTAGTCTAAGAACTGACACTTCCTTTGAAAAAAATTCAAATTCATCCAATACCTCGATCTCTCAGTCTCAGTGTTCAATGACCGCTGATCACAGAATGTAAACACAAGCCAGTTATCAGCTTTTCTTTCCTCACAGCGTGAGTAGTGGAGAAGAAAGCCAATAACCAGCTTGTGTTAAAGGGAATCAGCACTGATAATCAGGGCACTGATTATCAGTGTCCTGATTATACGTGCAGTCTCTCCAGTGCCCACCAGTGCTGCCAATCAGTGCTCATCAGAGCTACCTATCAGTGCCCATCATTGCTGCCAATCAGTACACATCAGTGCCTCCTCATCAGTGTCACATATCAGTGCTGCCTATCAGTGGCCATCAGTGCTGCCTATCACTGCCTATCAGTGCTGCCTGTCACTACTCATCAGTCGCCTATCAGTGCTGCCTATTAGTGCCACCTATCAGTGCCCATTAGTGCTGCCTATCAGTGCAGCCTCATCAGTGCCACCTATCAGTGACACCTCATCAGTACCCATCAGTGCAGCCTCATCAGCGCACATCAGTGAAGGGGGAAAAGGACCTGTCTGCTAAATTTTAGAACAAACTATGAAAATGTTTTTATGTTTGTTTAGCAAAAAATAAAAAACATTGGTGATTAAATGCTACAAAAAGAAAGCTGTATTTGTGTGAAAAAAAATGATAACATTTTTTATTTGGGTACAGTGTTGCATGACAGCGCAATTGTCATTCAAAGCGTGACAGTGCTGAAAGCTGAAAATTAGCCTGGGCAGGAAGGGGGTAAAAGTGTCCAGTGGGCAAGTGGTTAAGTTGGCTTTGGTGGGTTTTAAGGCCAAGGGGCTTAAAAAGGGCTCCTGGGAGCTACAGAAGCTTCCTTTAACTATCCTGGACTTGAGCTTATGCAAAAAACACAAAAAATTGCCCCTCATTAGCATAATTAGTTTGTATACCCAGCCTCTCTGTATACCCAACCCCTGTATACCCTAGCCTCTCTCTATACCCTAGCCTCTCTCTATACCCTAGCCTCTCTGTATACCTAGCCTCTCTGTATACACTAGCCTTTCTGTATACACTAGCCTTTCTGTATACACTAGCCTCTCTGTATATCCAGCCTCTCTGTATACACTAGCCACTCTGTATATCCAGCCTCTCTGTATACACTAGCCTCTCTGTATACACTAGCCTCTCTGTATACACTAGCCTCTCTGTATACACTAGCCTCTCTGTATACACCAGCCTCTCTGTATACACCAGCCTCTCTGTAGACACTAGTCTCTCTGAAAATGATTTTGGGTTGAAAAAAATTAATATTTTATATATAGGGGACTGTCCTAGGCCAGAAACTTGGAAGGACTGCCTTGCAGCCCAAAAGAATCAAAACAGTAAAAAAAGTTGAATAAAAAATTCTAGCATTTGTGCAAGGGGGATGGGTAAGTAAGACATTTTTGTTTAGGCAAGTTAAAGTGGAAGCTCATGCAGATTCTAACTAAGGCTAACTCTAGTCCCACACCCATTTTAAGACTATTATATCTAACCCTGTAAAGAAAAGATCTGGACACTTACCTATTCTAAAGCCGCGCCGGTCTGGTCCCATGATCAGCTGTCAGGAGCAGCTTCAGTTTAGAGGAGGGGCAGCCAAAAATATATGCTCCGTATGTGACGTCACCAGACAGGCATTGGAAGCCCTTGTTGGCATTCTTTCCTCTACACAAAAGCCGCTGCTGTAGCGATCATGTGACCGGATCAGAGTGGCTTCAGAACAGGTAAGTAGACACGTCTTTTCTTTACAGGGTTAGATAGAATAGGCTTATGATGTGGGTGGGAGTAGGTTCAGCCTTTTGTCTGAACTTCCACTTTAAGTTCCCCTTTAACTGGTGACAGGAGAGGGGGAGCCAATAAAAAACAGTGCTATTATTGATGTCTAAAAGGTCACATACAATCGCAAAATTTACTCCACGATAGAAGGATTGTATGGATTTGAATGTGCTTCAGTTGAGCTAGCTGTACCCTAGTGGTCAGGAACTGGAAACGAACCACACACACATACTAATATAATATTTTATCTGGTAATACAAAAAATGTTGTGCACATTTTAATATTAAGCCACAAGCAAAAAAGTCAAAATTCATATATCAGAACTGCCACCTCATATTTGTGTACAAAACTATTATATATTAATTTATTTTCCTAGTTATGCATTTAGAATTTATTATTAACCATTTTAGAGCTCATTATCTCTGTTCCTGCCTTTCCTACACCCTAATCTGTCAGAGAGCAGCTTCTACACACCATTTTCTTGTAACAGAGGTTACATTCCATGCATTCTGCTTGAGTATAAAATCTGTTTGATGAAAATCCCACTGGGAGAGTAAAGAATAACACATCAAATAACTGCTGTATCTAGCCACTTGTACATTGTCTGAAGTTTTTTGATCATCCACAAATAAAATATTGCAGTTAGATACATGATAAATAGATGGATAGATAGATAGATATGCTGCTTCAATATTTACAGGATTAAACTACTAATAGTACATAGGTTCAACTCAAAATATGCAAATCATGCTCGGATTAAGCTGCCCAGTGTGTTATTATAGCAACATGAGTTTGTTTGTAGATCTACAGGGGACTGTTTTGCTAATTAGTGACTAACTGGTGACAAAGGTCCAGGCATCTATGCCTCTAATTGCATCCATGACAAATTCTCAATGTAATCTATACTAAATGCTTGGCTCAGTTTGATGTCTTTCAGAAACACCCCTATTCCCATTTTGGTGCAAATACATTTTGTTCCCTCTAAAAAGCCAAGACATACACTGCTGGTATATTATGTATTTGAAAGGCTATAGAGATTGCTAGATTTGATACTTTAAAAATTGCACCTATCAAATCGTAATGGTCCTTATACTGTAATTTAAGAATTGTGTTCAACAGATTTTGAGTGTGAATAATTTTAAAAATTGTTGAAATGCAATGAATATTAGTTTTCACACAACAGAAAATTGATGATGTAACCTGTATGGAAGCATTACCTATAAAAAAACAACTTATAGTATTGTGTTAAGTCTACATTTTAACATACATCCCGAGCCAGTTAGCTATAGTATACTGTATGTGCGGCTTTTACATGCAGAATTAACAGACACATAACAGATACAGAAAAGGCACTCCGGCAAAAATATGATTTGACATAAAGACAGATAGAAGTTGCCCAGACACATACAGAAAACGCATACAGTAGTATATAAAGACAAATACGCAATAAATCTGCTTGTGTTCTGTGTTGTAAAATTAGCTTGCCTGTCCTGTGACGTGTGTGTGTGTGTGTGTGCATCTTTTACATGCATGCTTCTATGATTGCCACTGCTGATCTTCAAATTGTATAATTGTGTGTGTGTGTGTGTGTGTGTATATATATATATATATATATATATATATATATATATATATATATATATATATATTTTTTTTTTTTATTTATTACAGGATTTATATAGCGCCAACAGTTTACGCAGCGCTTTACAATATAAAAAGGGAGGCAATACAGTTATAATACAATAAAATACAAGAGGATTAAGGGGGCCCTGCTCAGAAGAGCTTACAATGTAAATAGGGTGGGGGAGGTGATACAAAAGGTTGTAACTGTGGGGAATGAGCTGCTGGAAGTGGTAAAAGGTTAGTTGGAGACATGATATGCTTCCCTAAAGAGATGAGTTTTCAAGGATCGCCTGAAGGTAGCTAGAGTAGGGGATAGCCGGACAGGTTGAGGCAGCGAGTTCCAGAGGATGGGAGAGGCTCTGGAGAAATCCTGGAGACGAGCATGGGAGGAGGAAACAAGAGAGCTTGACAGGAGGAGATCTTGGGAAGAGCGGAGAGGACGGTTTGGGATATGTTTGGAGACAAGATTGGTGATGTAGCTCGGGGCAGAGTTGTGAATGGCTTTGTAAGTTGTGGTTAGTATTTTGAATTTAATTCGCTGGGTGATTGGGAGCCAGTGTAGGGATTGGAGGAGAGGGTTGGCAGACACTGAACGGTTGGTAAGGTGGATAAGTCTGGCAGCAGCATTCATGATAGACTGAAGAGGGTAGAGCCTATGGAGAGGCAGGCCAATGAGAAGGGAGTTGCAATAGTCAAGGCGAGAGATAACAAGGGAGTGAATGAGGAGCTTGGTGGTGTCATTTGTTAAAAAGGGGCGAATTTTAGAGATATTACGGAGGTGAAGTCTACAAACTTTTGACAGCGATTGGACTTGAGGCTGAAATGACAAGTCCGAGTCTAGGATTACACAGAGTACCCTGGCGTGAGGGGAGGGACTGATGGTTGCATTGTTGATTTTGATGGAAAAGTCATGGAGGGGGGCACGGGCGGGGGGGAATATTAATAGCTCCGTTTTAGGGAGATTTAATTTAAGGAAGTGGTGCGACATCCATGCTGAGATGTCAGTTAGTAAGTTAGTAATGTTAGTAATATATATATATATATATATATATATATATATATATATATATATATATATATATATATATATATATATATATATATATATATATAGTCGTGGCCCTGTGACCAACATAAATAGACCGGAAGTGTGCCTTGGTGGTCTGGTCGGTTTACCAATAAAGGGGGGCATACCCAAGATAAGTAATGTGTGGTTTATGGAGAAGGATGTGCTGAGAAGTGCTCAGAAAATGGGAAGGGTATCGCGCACTGGAACCGACAAAGAGCAAGGGCGAGTGGGCTGCTTAAATACCCTCCGGGCTCCTCCCATAAATTCAGGCCACCATATCGGCCTTCTTATTTATGGTCGTGGCCCTATGACCGAGAGAGATGTGGATCACATAAACACGTGACAAGACTTACAACATAAAGAGACCTGAAGTGTGCCTTGGTGGTCTGGTTGGTATGCCAAGAAAAGGGGGCAAAAGACTCGGATAGAAGAATAACTCTTGTTTTATTTTTGTGGTTATTGAGCTTGGTGAAGGCTTGTGCCATTTCTTTCTGAGGATTTGGGATGTATGTGGCAAAACAAGCAGACTTCCATCTGCCAGGCTTCTTGATTATGTGGTCTATTACTTCATGTTGAGAGGCAGCTGAGGCTGCTCCAATCCGGAAGGAATGTCCAGAGAACTGACTGGGGTTGAAGCCCAAGTTGCTTAGGAAGATCCTGACATGCTTGATAAACTGACTGCCACTCAGGGGGCTGGTTAGAAAGGGTAGCAACGAGCTACCATCAGATTGGATGGGTAGTTGGGACACTGGTCAGTCGAGCACCGTCATTGGGCACCAGGCGTTGTTAGTTTGAAACAGGTTTATGTCAACCCCAGGGCCAGTTTGTTGCATTTTGAAGACTGTGAGATGAAGGGTATAATGGTTCAGAAATCTAGTCAGGTGGCGTCGGAGCAGTGTCTGACTGCCGGAGCCGCTGATGGTAAATAGGTCACTAGGTCATAGGAAAAAGTAGAAGGCCTGGTAGATGGCCACTTGGATGACTAGGCTGGGCAAAGCCCCAAACGGAGAACAAGTAAGAATTTCAGACATGTCCCTGAAGAGGGCACTCGTGAAAGGTAGGCATTTACCATGGACTTCGGGTTGGTGCTTCTGTATGCCCCATAGGAGGGACTTGATTGTGTGGGCCGAGAATACTGACGGTTTACTGAGGTCATGTCAGGACAGGAAATGCTGGACACCGGCTAGGTATAGCCTGGTAGTATTGTGAGAGAGGGCCAGCTGTGTGTGGCAATACGATATAAAAGCTAGGACGTGTCTAATGTCGCCTATCGCTGCTCCGGGGCAAGAGGCCAAAAACTTGCGATAAGTGTTCCAAGCAGACCTTCAGTGTGTTGCGTGCCAAGGAGTGGTTAATGAGCTAGGTTGCGTTGGTGAGATACGACTTCAGTCCTTCGTCAGCAATGACCAGAGTGGGACAGGAGTAGTTGTTGGGTCGGCTCCAGGCTCCTGCTGGAAAAACAAAGTAAGGTTTAAACGGGACAGCGCATCAGCTGCGATTTTGCATTTGCCTGGAATATGTCTACAGAAGATATTAAACTGGTGATGGAGTGAAAGCTGCGCGAGCCTGCGCTGGAAGGACATGATGGGAGTGACTTGGATCTACCTTTATTTATGATGTCGGCCGTGGCCTGATTGTCCATGGCGAAAAGTACCGTCTGTTTTTCCAAGTGTGGCCCCAGACCTGGGCAGCTGCCGATGGGATATAGCTCGAAGAGATGAAGACTGGGTGAAACCAGGGATTAAGAGAATTTCTGGGGGACAAGGTTCGGCAAGCCATTGGCGGTCAAAAATGTCCGAGAAGCCCATGGAGGCTGCGGGATCGGTGACCACCTCTGGTGACTCGGCAGACACTGCCGTGATGAATATTTAAATGCCATTCCAGCTGGTAAGGAATTCATACCACATAGCTAAGTCTACTACTGCTGCTTGATCTAGTTGCTGACATCTAATCAGCCTAGTCTGGACTTTCCCTCCTTTTGACAGGTGGTCCTCGGGTGAGCTTTATGGCATGCTGTGCAAATGTGGAGTAGCCTGCACTGGCTATGGAAGCTTCGTTATTAAAATTGTTGAAAATGGGGGCTCCTCCTAGAGAAAGGATAGGCCGTCCTAGTCCATCCACTGGCTGTGGCTGACCAGGGGCTGCGAAGCCCTGAATGGTGCTGGAGGAGGAAGAGGGTAGAAGGGGCGCCTTGTGGTTGCTTCAGAGCAGCAATTCGCCATGTAGGTAGTGGACTGGAAAATGGTGCAGAGCGGGGAGCGGAGGCCGGCAGAATAGCTCTGTGTCAGAAACGCTCCAGTCCCTCTTGACCTGGAACTGGCTGAGCTTGGCAGCTGCCTTGGCCCAAAACGAGCAGTGGTAGTAATAAAAGCCATGCTCTCCATACTTGTACCCTAAATCCGTGACTGAATGGAGGTATAGGTTCAGCTCTTCCCTCCTGCTGGGGGCGGCTGAGCAGACAACATCCCTGAACATCCCGAATGCCTAAACAAATTTGATGACTGTTAGTTTGCAGCTGAGCCTGGGATCTTTCGACTTGATGACCACGAGACGTCCCCCCAGGCGTATGCTCTGTTATCAGCCACATCGTGCACCAAAATCAGCAGAGATACAACATTTACATCCTTGCCCTCCAAGATGTCCTTCCTGAGGCTAGTAGGGACCAGCAGGGAGGACGATAGAAGTGGACTCTGGCATACCTGCAGGAGGGAAAGCCAGCGCCGTGACCATGAGGGGGTCAGGGCAGGTCGTGGGAGGGCAAACCATCAGGGCTGCAACTCTGGTCTGCACATCAGTAACTGTTGCAGACAGGGAGGAGACCATGGAGTGCAGCTGGGAGATGGCCCCAGATATGGACTGCAGGGATGCCTGATGGGCGCCGGGTCCTGCAGTAGCTGTCGACGGGAAGAGTAACTTGAAGAGCTCTGCCTTCCTGGCTGTAGCCGGGTAGGGGATGTCCTTGCGCCTAAGCTCAGCTACGAGCTTGGGAATGGTCCATGTGCGGAGAGACTGCACGCTGCTGTTCTCTGAGCCCATCACTGCTGACCTGCAACATGACTCCGACTGCAAGAAAATAAGGGGGTGCAAGTGTTACGAAGAGACGTAGTATTGGATAGAAAGCAAGTGGGGCACAGACACTGGGTTTTAAGAGAAAGATTTGTGAACAAAACACCTGAGTGATGCCCTTGTAGCAAGGTCCTGGTACAGATCTAGACTGGGTCGACCGGAAACCCCCTCGATGAAAGTGACATAAGAGTAGCATGTATGTTCCTTTAGCTAAGAAGCAAGGTGACCTACCCTTGCCATGCGATTGGCCCTGGTGGGATGCAAACTGTATGTTCTTCCCCCTGTATATATATTTGTTTTTGTTTTTTTTTACCTGGGAAGAAACTACCAACCTGGTGTAGGATGAAAAACCTTAACTCGACTGACCTGAGGAAAAGACAGAGAGGATGAGTAGTACGCCACTGTGGAAAAATGTATTACTGGATGTTGCTACGTGTATGCAAGGCTGATTGAGTGCCCCCGTGGTGTGTTTGTAAGTTGGTTTGTGTCCTGAATGTTTAACGCTACTGGAGATGGGATGACGTTACATGGTTGAGAAGGTCACCGAGTGTTTAGGCTGCTGAGATGATATTGCGTGGTTGCAAGGGTCTCAGTCTGGTCTGTTGAGACGATATTGCATGGTCGCAAGAGTTTCGATGTGTGTGATGTTTTTGTTGAGACGATATTGCGTGGTCACAGGGATCTCGATGTGTATGATGTTTGTTTTGAGATGAGGGTCTCAGTCTGGACTACTGAGACGATATTGCATGGTCGCAAGTGTCTCAGTGGCAAGGGTCTCGATGAGTGTCTGGCTGCTGAGACGATATTGCGTGGTTGCAAGGGTAACTATGAGTGTCAGGCTGCTGAGATGATATTGCATGGTTGCAAGTGTCTCAACAGGCAACAGGTTGCTGGGCTGAGACTGCATGGTGGCAAAGGGTTTTTTTTTTTTTTTTTTAAATGAGTGAGGGGTAGCTGAGACGATATTGCGTTTTAGCAAGGGTCTCAACAAGAGTGACAGGCTGCTGATACGGTTTTGCATGGCTGCAGGGTCTCAACAAATGGGAGTTGGGTTAGTGAGAAAAAGGATAGAAACACCTGGTTGTTTACAGTACCCCTAAGCGGGTAGTATGAGGGATAAGGTAAACATCCATTCGATTCATAGGTTCCGTAGGGGGAACTAACAAATCACCTGGGGGACAATGAACGGTATCGAATTGATACGACATAAAGAGAGTGGTGACGAATCTTACCTGCAACAGTGAGCCATGCGAGTGGTTCGCGACGGACTTTGGTGGGAGTGCAATGTTTTGGGAAGGTTCTGTGCACGAGGCAAAACAACAAAGTTTGGTGTAGAATGGGAGAAGTGCATACGAATGATTCGTAAGTTGCACTGCGGGACCCGAACACATGTTATGGGTAACACCTTTGAGAGGCTACAAATTGACATGACAAAACATGGTAACGAATCCTACCTGGGACCATGGCCATGCGACTGGGTCCGTATTGGCCTGTAGTGGGCATGCAATGTATCCAAAGAATCCGAAGAATGTGGTGTGGCGCCATGCATGACGCACACAAGACAACTTTGCTTTCGCAAGAAACATGAGGAAGAACCATGTATGAACGATTCGTAAGTTCTGGGCTGGAACTGAACACACGATATGGGGAATACAATGAATGGTAACGATTTAGCACAAGATACAAATGCAAAGTAATGACTCCTACCTGCGACAACGATCAAGACTTGATCGACAAACCACGAATAAGCAACCGCAGCACACTATTCGGGAACAACAGACTCACGAACACAAAGTGAACTGAAGAGTCGGCCTGGTGACGTAATGAATCGCGCACTGGAACAGACAAAGCATGGGCGACTGGGCTGCTTAAATAACCTCCGGGCTCCTCCCAGAAATTCAGGACACCATACTGGCCTTCTTATATATATTTATTTATTTATTTTATTTTATTTTTGTCCATTAATTTGGAAAAAATAATGCTCAAACATGGTATTTGCAAACAATTGAAAACCTGCCTTTCATTTACAAAACTTTAATGGGCAAATAGGGCAGACCTATAAGTAATTTTACAAGCCTCTAAAATAATAAATTACAGATGTTCCAATATACAGAACCAGTAAAATCTTTAAAATTGTACACTGTTTCACTAAAAACAATGCTTGAGCTCCAGACAGAAGATAACGATGTAGTTGATTTGCTGCAAGCAAAATTAAGCTTTCCTTCAATCCCCCTCCCCCCCCCCAGCGATCAGTCTGTTTAATATAGTGCTCTGGCAGGTAACAAGGTAAGAGGCAGCATAAGGTAGCATGAAACTAATGGAGCAATCTTACACCGGGAGGTTACATGTTGCAAAATAAGGTTCAGTTGTGTTTGAGTGATGGATTTTTACATGCACAGGTCAAAGACTGAGAGAGAGCAGCAGTGGGCTAAGCTGTGGCAGATACTGCATGTATCACGAACAAGAAAATTATATAAAACTCTAGTGTGCATAATTGTGATACCTTTCAGCCAGTGGCGTTGGTGGGGGGGGGGGTTACACCGCACTCGCCGCTTGGGCGTGCGGCTCTCTTCTCCTCATCATGGCTTTGGCTGCCTGGAGTCTACTCTAATCTACTGTGTGATGGGAGCGCCGCTGAGCTGCAGGAAGACACCTAAAGTCTGGTCAGGTAGGTCCGTTTATAGTGTGTGTCAGGTAGGTCATTGTATGTCAGGTAGGTAGGTCAGAGTATGTATGTATGTATGTATGTCAGGTAGGTAGGTCTGTGTATGTATGTCAGGTAGGTAGGTCAGTGTATGTATGTCAGGTAGGTAGTTCAGTGTATGGGTCAGTGTGTCAGGCAGGTGAGTTTAGTGGTCAGCATTGATGGGCACTGGTAAGCCAGGCAGCAACCAGCAAGTGAGCTTACCCCCCGCCACACAACCCCACGGACCAGCCAAAAAACCCTGCGCCACTACCCCCCCCCCCCCACCTGGGCACTGTTCTGTTAAAATTTAAACATTAACCATCTTTAGATCATAAATGTGGAGAATATACAGTTTAATGCAATCATGTAATGCAATTTATATGTATAGCACATAAACAGACATCGGATTAAAGAAGACCTAATCAAAAAGGTGATAAAATATGACAACTGTTTAAGAGATAACTTCTTCCTCATTAATATGTTCTTTCCACACATAGAATATTGATGTAAATGATAACCAAAGGTTTGTTGAGTCCTCATGAGCATCCTCCAGAGTGCACTGGTCTCACAAGTATCCTGCTGCTATGCCAACAAAGCTACATTTGCTGAAGTGAGTGTTTAAACAGAATAAATGTAATTCCTCTGTGATACCTTATACCAAATCATTACCCTAATGCTGATCTCACACATTTCATACTTTCTTGAAATATCTGTTGAGCAAAGACCATTATAAATACTATTTTATTTATATATTTTTTTTTCTAGAGGCTTTGTCAAGCAAACTTACTAATGTTATAGATTTTTCAACTTGATAAATTATAAAATTAAGGCTCCATGCACACTGGACGCTTCAAAAACTCTTTCTGGACGTCAGGTTGCTGGCAGGAAACCGCTGCTTGAAAAATGCGCTTTTATCAGAGTTTTGTAATAGCGTTTTTTAGCATCAGCGTTTTTGGGCGTTTTTTGTAAAATTACACCAAGGACAATCCCAAACTCCCACAATGCATTCTCAAACTCCCACAATGCATTCCAAAACTCCCACAATGCATTGGAAGAGTACTGTCTTCAGCAGGGAGCTGTCTACTGTTGCTAGCTGCATTCACTATGGATCCAGCCCTGAAGACAATGCAGGAAATTGCATGAGAGGACCAGAGTTCGTCGGTACTGGACCCTTCCATTGATGGACCAACGCATATCTTCCAGATATGTCACCAGCCTATTCATTCAGCTGCGTAACTATCCTTAAAAGTTTTCTTAACTTTACAAGGATGTCTTTTGGCACATTTGACAATCTTCTAGAGAGGCTGCGACCACGTCTTACTTGAATGGACACCCAGATGAGGATGAGCGTGTCTCCTGAGGAACGTCTCCAGGTATGACATTATTTTAGTCACCTGTATTTAATATTAAAAAAAAAATTTTATTCATTTTTTTTTTTTAAGCAGTCATGTTTTCCGGAATTTTATTTCTAAAAAATTATGTGAAAATATTGTTTGCTTTTTTTTTAATCTTTTTTTATAACTTTTTTTTGCTTGGACAATGTTTTATTAAAAAAATTATATTTTTTCAAACAATTTTTTTTCAAATAAAATGTATTGAATAGAAACAATGTTTTTAAAGTTTGTGACTTTTTTTTACACATAAAAATTTTATTCACAATATTTTGTAATTTTTTTTTTGTAGGTTCCTGGCCACAGGACAAACGTTTGTCTCGCTACATCATTACTTTCTGATGGGTGTAAGCACGGTGGCAAAAGTGACCCGGGAGACCTGCCTTGCTCTGTGGGAAGAGTTAAATAATAATATGATGCCTAAGCCAATGGAAGAAATGTGGGAAAAGGTGGCTAAGGAATTTTGGGAAAAGACAAAGTTTCCAAACTGTATAGGAGCTCTGGATGGAAAGCATGTCCGAGTGAAAAAAAACACCTAACTCCGGGTCACGTTAATTCAACTATAAAAAGTACTTTTCAGTTGCTTTTCTGGCATTGGCGGATGCAGATCTGCGCTTAACATTTGTAGTCAGGGGAATGCCGAATATTCCGGGAGTCTGCATTGGGTCATCGGCTACAAGAAGGACGGCTAGGGATTCCTTCTTGTAGGCCACTTCTGGGCACTACGGAGCCAGTCTTCCACCGGTGATGATTGCCGATTAAGCTTTTGGCTTAGCAGAACATCTAATGCGCCCATATAGTGGAAGAGAATTTCTTTCTTTTTTGAAAGGTTGTTGGATATATTTTATTGTGCTCAGCAAACATACCCTTATTGACAATTATTTTAAAAACATCTATATTTCCATATGACAGAGTTTCACAACTTGACAACCAACATATTATTGAACAGAATGAAATTGGGATTCGCTAGAGACTAAATATGATATCAAAGCATATATCTCTTAGGAGGTCTAATGTACTTAATTAGCCTCCTGGACCTTTTAATATAGGTGTTTTTGGTGTCTAACTGGTTTAGTATTTTCCCATACATTAGTGTAACCATATTTTATGAAGGCACCTCCATCACAGTAAAAACTATGGAGATTGTATGAAACTGTATATCAGTATAGGTTACTATCCCTAGTCTGACAAATGTGTATCTCTGCTAGCTATGTTTGTGAACTACAAAACATCTGTTCCTATTATGGTGAAAAGAGGGGCATGTTAATGTATAACACTCACCTGTCCTAAGGTGACAACACTGTTTAATCTGGCTGTCACCCCAGGACAGGAAGTGATTTACTGGCAGCTTAAAGGCAACAATGTAAAAAAAAAAAGAATGCATCCACCATATCTAGTAAAATAAACATCCTACACCATTTTCTTACAGCAGCTAGAGCCATCATTCCTTGACACCAGTGATCCCAACAAATAACTATTGCAGGATGAGTAGTTAAATGGATTCCATAATGCAACTAAAAATTTTAACTGCAGATGGATATGACAAAACAATTTATGTTTAGACCCCTTTCACACTGAGGTAGTTTTCAGACGTCTCAGCGCTAAAAATAGCGCATGTAAAGCACCTGAAAACTGCCTCTCACACCTCTCCAGTGTGAAAGCTTAAGTGCTTTCACACTGAGGCATGCGCTTGCAGGACAGGAAAAAAGGTCCTGCAAGCAGCATCTTTGGGGCGGTGTAGGAGTGATGTATACATTGGAATGAATGGGCAGTGCTTCCGAAGCACCTGAAAAGCGTTTCGGAAGCGCCGCAACATGGGCACCTTTAACCCCTTCTTGGGGGCCAAAAGAGCCCCGCTAGTGGCCGAAAACAGAGGTAAAGCACCGCTAAAACTATCGGTGCTTTACCGCTAAGGGACCCGCTGCCTCAGTGTGTCAGTGTGAAAGTAGCCTTACTTGCAGTGCATGGACATTATATGACAAAAAACATAAAAACAACAAAAAGTACAACGCAAGTACATAGCAAGCACACAACCGCCAAACTGAGTCAATACTCCAAACTCTGAAAAATCTCCGGCAACCGACGCATCCCCGGCCCAAGCCCCCCGCCAGGGGCACCAGACAGGAGAACATGTTACCACAAATCCGCCAAAAGGCAAGCAGAAGCCGGCCCAAAAGAATACTCTTTTGAACCAGCTTCTGCTCACCTCCCGACAAATCGACGACCACACACTCTCCCATCCAACACCCCGACAAAGGGACCAAACCAGGAACGCGTCAGGCACCGGAGACCCACCAGAACCCGGAAAGCACCAACCCAATTCAACAACTATTTTCCTGCCACGCACACGCGCTACACCCTCCGTTGTCTCTTTGTCCCCTGTTTTTATCTCATACCAGTGGTGTTGTTGCCTTTAAAATCTCAACTAAGGGGGGGGGGTAATTTTTTCCTATATACCAGGGATGTGGCACCATTTCACCAATCTCTGGCATGGTAAAAACTTATTTTTTTATTCATATAAAAAGATAAAGAACACATACACATTTTTGTACATCCTTCACTTACTATTTTAACCCACCTCCCCAACATTTAGCATACATACCTTTATTTATATAATGCACTACCATTCATTTTTCTCCCTATCAAAAATAATATACCATTTTTTTTATTCACTATACATAATTCCTAAAAGCAGAAAAGAAGAGAAAAAAATAATAATTTCCTGGAATCCACAAGAATTTTTAACTATAGACTACGCCGAGCCAGACGTATTGTGTAGTGTGCATTTGGAGTATGTACAGAAAAGTGGTGTGTACTTCTCTCTGACATTCAGCTTGATGTGGAGAGCGCTATGAAAGTGCTGCGTGCTGCATGCTGCGTGCTGCATAACTTTTTAATTGTCAATGAGAGAGTCTCCACAGAACCTACACCCTCAAACCCAGCACATGATATTCAATTCTTGGACTTGCCAATTTTTTTGTTTCCCCTGGTGGTAGTTTGTACTGTGTAAGAGATGATTGGAGGAAAGGCACCCTCCCCCCTACACACACAGTAGAAGAACTGTATTGTAAATAGACAAGCTCTGTTCTGACCATTCCCTCCCGACACAAATTTATCTCATGTGTTTGGAAAACTTCTCAGAAGTTACTCATGCTGATAACAGAGGAATGAAGCACCAGAGAGAAACGACACTTTGAGCTTTGTAGAGACATAGTAAACACTATTGATGAACTGTATGTGCTTTGCTCAGATTCCATGTTCGAGGTTTACAACCACTTTACATTTAATTGTAACATTAAAATTAATATTGTTCCTTTTATTTCCACTCTCGTGTTAGTGTCATTAGAAAATTATAAGTTTTCTGCACACTTCTCAAAAATATTTTCAGTGAAATCATTTTCTTCCAATGCTGTGACCTAAAAATATAACTAGCCTATGCTTAGGGTGCATTCACACCTGATAATGTACCCTGCCTGCAATTAAATGCGAGAACCGTAGCGGTGGTTCCCACAATCAGTTGTCAGTAAGCAGCCCCATTGAAAGCACAGTTAGGCTGCCAGCTATTACAGCTAATCATGCCCATGTGCATGTAATCTTTCAAGCAGGGATCACAAGCAAGTGATTGGTTCTGGACATAGGCAGTGTGCGTCCAGGGCTGATAACTCATATGTGATTGCTGCATGAGTGATTACAGGCAAGTGGGTAAGATTAGCTGCTAGAGTTGACAGCCTCCCAGTGCTTATTGTGGGAAACCTTGCTAGGGTTCTTGCATCTAATTGGGTCAGGGTGCATTTGCAGGTGTTAATGCACCCTAATGCCGTGTACACGCGGTCGGAATTCTCGTCGGAAAAAGCTCTGATGGTTTTCCCGTCGGAATTTCGACGGAATTTCGCTCAAACTGTCTTGCCTACACACGGTCACACCAAATTCCGACGGTCAGTAACACAGCGGCATAAAACACGTTTGACATCACTATAAAAGGGAAGTTTAATGCTTCCGAGCATGCGTCAAATTGTTTCCGAGCATGCGTTGGAATTTTGCGTGTCGGAATTGCATACACACGATCGGAAAATCCGATAGGAACAGGTTCTCAATCCAAAGTCCGTCAGAAATTCAGACAGAAAAAGACCGATGGGCATACACACAGTCGGAAAATCCGTTGAAAAGCTCCCATCAGACCGTTTCCATCGGAAATTCCGACCATGTGTACGCGACATTAGAGTCCAACTGAAGTTTCACACTGATCACTTCAAAACTGGCAAAACAACAGGTTTTCTGTTATATCCGTGTAATGATGCTGCAACAAAAGTTTAACACCTCGTCTCCTGTCAGTAGGCTAATTCTAAGGGCATTGGCTCTGTAAGTGAATGCAGCTGGCTCTCTGCAGTGGTCCAATACACACACTACTTAGCCAGACATATAGCTCTGAAGTAAGCAGGGAGGATGAACTTTGATGATGGCAAAGTTAGAGATTTGACTAAGCAGCGGAGATATCGGACCACTGCAGAGAGACTGCTGCTTTCACATAGGGAGCAGCAGCCCTTAGAAACAGACTATTAGCAAGGTTCAAGTTGTTTTATGCCGCGTACACGCGGTCGGAATTTCCAATGGAAACAGTCCGATGGGAGCTTTTCAACGGATTTTCCGACCGTGTGTATGCCCATCGGTCTTTTTCTGTCGGAATTTCCGACGGACTTTGTTTTTTTTAACTGTTTATTTCTTTATTATTTTCATGAATACAAAACAGAACACATATTATTTGTACACACAACATATCTTGCTATATTTTACACTAGCATTCCCATCCATTTTACCCCTGCCCTAACCCTCCCTTCCCACCCCCACCACTTTTCTGCGCAAGCATTAATTTCCTTTATTTGCACTGCTTTTATATACACGTTGGGGGGGAGTTATTGTCTCTAATTAATTTTCACCTCTTTCTCTTTTCTTTCCTTTTCCTCCCCTTCCCTTCCCCTTTGTCTTTTCCATCTCATACTTATGACCTAGTTTTGCTATACGTCCTTTATGGTGGACAACCCATTTTCCTCAACCAAGGTTCCCATAGTATTTTAAATTTATTAAAATTTCCTCTTCTAATAAATACAACTCTTTCCTTCCATATTGTCGCGTTCATTGTGTTGACCCATTCTATCAAATTCGGGGCTTTCGCTGCTTGCCATTTTTGTGCCAACAGTTTTCTAGCCTGAAACAGGCACCTTCGTACTGCTACCATGATGTTTTTTTGACCATTACTTCCTTCCATACATCCTAGTAGACAGACCTTTGCTTCTAATTTTAATTCTATCCCAAAGGTTGTGTTAATAGTATCCAGTACTGTGCTCCAATACCTGCAACTTCGGGCACCTCCACATCATGTGTATGAGATCTCCCGAATCTTGGCATCTAGGGCATTTATCGTCTGATTTCCTCCCATACATATACAGCCTCTTTGGAGTATAATATACTCGATGTATTAAAAATAAGTGTGAAATTCTCTGTGATGGAGATAGTGACACCAGTGGCCCTTGATCTAATATCTGTTCCCATTGTTCAGTTGTTATAGCGCCTAGGTCTTTCTCCCACTTCCCTCTATTTTTCTCCACCATATCTCTGGGAATTGATCTAGTACTGACCTGTAGGTATAGATCTGAGATAATACCTTTAAAATCTCCCCCTTTAATTATTCTTTGAAGATGTGGGATCTCTTCCCATACCACTACTTGCGATTTAAATTGAACTTGTAAGGCATGTCTTATTTGTAAGTACCTGTAGAATAAAGTGTTTGGTATCCCGTATTCTCTACTTAATTCTGCAAACGATTTCAATGTGTTGGCCTTGTATAATTGTATTACCCTAGTTATACCCAGCTTCTCCCATTCTCTAATTCTCCCCATGGCCTGGATTTCCTTCAAATTTTTATTTTCCCAAAGGGGGGAATATTCCGTCAGCCCCTTATATCCCATTGCTACTTTACCCGCTTTCCACACCCGCACAATCATTCCCAGTGTTGGGCATCTGACCGAGAAAGAATTTGCCTCAAGATTTCCTATTATAGTACTAGAGGTGCATCCAATAACATCATTTTGCTGCTGGAGTTCTCTCCGTCTCTTATACCACATCCGCTCAGATGCTGTAACTGAGCAGCTAGAAAATAACTGTGCGGGTGCGTAACAGCCATCCCTCCCTCATTTGTTGGCAATTGCAATGTTGAAAGCCCAATCCTTGCTCTACCCTTCTTCCATATCAATTCCCTAAACATGGTTTCTAGCTTTCTAAACCATTCCTTTCCTATCCATACTGGGCTATTATGGAGTATATATAACAATTGCGGCATCCAAATCATTTTAATGAGGTTGATACGTCCTGCCATTGACAGTGGCAGTCGTCCCCAGATATCTAATTTTCTTTAAAGTTTATCCAACAAAGGGCCCAAATTGTTATGAATATACTGCTCTGGGTGCCGTGTTATCACTATCCCCAAATAGTCCCTCTTTTCTACTACTTTTAACTGCGACATATCACCTAAATCTATATTGTCCAATGGGTCAACGGGTAGGAGTGCTGACTTTCCCCAATTTATCACTAGACCCGAAAATTGTCCATATCGTTCCACTAGCTGTACTGCCTCCTTCAAAGATTTATTAGTGTCCCCCAGGAAGAGTAATATGTCATCTGCATATAATGCATTTTTCTCCTCCCCTACTTTCCTCTGAAAGCCCTGAATGTCCTGTGTGGATCTGATTAATACCGCCAGTGGTTCTATTGCCAATGTGAAGAGGAGGGGGGACAGGGGACAACCCTGTCTCGTCCCCCTCTCCAATTGGAACATCTTGGAACATTCGTTATTGATTTTAATTTTAGCCTGTGGGGAATTATAGTGTTTTTACTAGTCTAATAAAGGAGGGTCCAAACCCGAATTTTCTCAAAACCCGCCAGAGATAGTCCCACTCTAGGCTGTCAAATGCCTTTGTTGCATCCAACGATAAAATAGCTCTGTTTCCCATATTTTCTGTTGGCATCTGCAGGTTTAGGTAGACCCTTCTAATATTGGTACTAGTTGCTCTATTGGGGATAAGCCCAGACTGATCCGGGTGTATAAGTTTCTGTATATATTTATTCATCCTAGCTGCTATCACCCTAGCCATGATCCTAATATCTGAACATAGTAGTGATATTGGTCTATAAAATGCTGTGTCCAGTAGATCTTTCCCCTACTTTTGGAGTACGATTATAATCGCTTCTGTCATTGAAGTGGGCAATTTCCCTTCTGTTACTACACTATTTACTACCTTCAATAGTTCTGGGAGCAATATCTCCCCGTATTGTTTATATACCTCTACAGGCAACCCGTCTGGCCCAGGAGATTTTTGATTTGCCATCCCTCTTACTGCTGACTGTAACTCCTCCAAAATGATAGGGGCCTCCATAGCTTCTCTATCTTCCTCCTGTAATACCGGTGTCTCTATTCCCCTTAGGAAGCTCTTCATTGCCTCTGCCACCTCTGATGTCTCTATCCTCTTTGATTTATATAGATCCTCATAATAAGTCTCAAATGTCTCCAAGATTGTCGTAGTCTGGGAGGAAATCACCCCATCAGCTGTTCTTATTGCAGAGATATTAGGAGTTAAGTTCGTTTTGGTCAAGAGAGCGAGCATACGGCCCACACTCTCTCCCTCTGCAAATGCTTTCTGTCTCTGAAAGAGATGTTTATTCTCCATCTTCTTTGTAACCAGCATTTTGTATTTCTTCTGTTTCTCAAGCCAACTTCTTTGCCTAACAATAGATGGTTCCTCTACATATAGTGTTTCTGCCTCCAGCACCTCCTTCCTTACTCTCTCTTCCCACTCTCTAGAGCTTCTTTTTATTTGGGCCACTTGTTGGATCAATAATCCCCTTAAAAAAGCCTTCAGAGTGTCCCATACCACTCCCACTGGTGCTGTCCCCACATTCAGAGATATAAATTCCCTTAATTTTTTTTTTAACTCCTCTGGCTTTTCTATAAATTCCAGCCAGAAAGGGCTTATTTTCCAATTTATTTAAGGGGCATTTTTTTTTTTGTATTCATCGTAGTCACCAGTGGAGAGTGGTCCGACACCCCTTTTGGATAATATACAATCTTTACTACTAACTGCAATAAGTCTCTATTACCCCATACCATATCTATTCTGGACAGTGTATTGTATGTGCCCGAAAAACAAGAGTACTGCCGCACATCTGGATTTCCTATTCTCCATAGGTCACACCACCCAACTTCTTCTAAAAATTGCGACAAACGTCCCTCCTTTGTGCCGTCCCTGCCAGCCTTTACTGGGAATCTGTCTAATGTTCTATCAAGTACTTCGTTGAAGTCTCCTACCACTATTACCGGGATGTCTTCCTTATCTAATAAAAACTCCATTAGTTTGTACAAAACCTCCATATTGAAAGGTGGGGGGATGTAAATATTTGCAAGTACATAGGGTTCATCTTCAATACAGCAGTACAGAAAGATGTAGCGGCCCATTTTATCTATATTGATTTCTCTACATTCAAAGGATAATCCTTTTTTTACTAATATGCTCACCCCTCTCGAATAAGAAGAGAAAGTTGAATGGCACTGGTATTGAAATTTCTTGTGAATTAATTTTGCTACTGTTTCCCTAATTAAATGAATTTCTTGTAAACAAATTATGTCTACCCCATATAAATCAAGTGCGGAGAAAATAACCGCTCTTTTGGTTGGGTCACCCATCCCACGGTCATTCCAAGAGGCTATATTAAATGTTTTATGGCGCATAGTTAAGTGGAAAAAAAAAGCAACAGAGAAAGAGGCACAATACGCGGGAACACCGCATAGGTAATAATAAACAAATAGGGACATCCAGAAGAGGCCTGCGGGGGAGGAATACATAAAAAAAGCCTCCGTATATATACCAGTTGATCCAAACAATTTATCGAAAAAAATTAAAAATATTTGTTACACCCTGAAAAATAGGGATGAAAAATCTTCTCCTCTGATTTGTCAGTGCATAATTTTTAAGTGTACTTTCTAAATCCTGTGATTTTCATCTAAGTGCCACAATGTTGCTTTTTACTCCTCTTCTCCTTTGTGTTTGAAATGTGCTACTTGTGCTTACAAGCCTTATTGTTCCCACCCATCTACCCTTGACCCTCCCACCCCCCCCCCTCCCTCTCTACTATGCCTATCTAGGCTACCCATAGGGGCTATTCTTGTGACCCATTCCTCCCATAGACAACACACACTATTCATATATTCCACCTTCCACAACTTTGTACCTCTTCCCAATCTTAACCCAGCATGCTTCCCCTCCAAACCCCCCCCCCCCCCCTCCACCAAGAGAAATTTTCCTCACAGCATATTACTTTTTTATCCAAACATTAAATCTCTTTCCTTTATCCGATGTGCATAATAAAAAAGAGAAAAAAAGAGAAACCCCCCCGCAACACCCCCCCCCCAATATCACCCCCCCTCCCTCCTCCCCTGTCACATTAGTATATTAATACGTAAAGCATTTTCAACAATTCCTCTCCTCCCCCTCCCCCATCTTCCAACTCTTTCTGTCTTCTGTCTTAAGGTTCCATTTTGTTATCTTCCAGCCATTTGGCTGCTTTTCCTGGTGTATCAAAAAACATGGGGCCCTCTAGAGTCATAATCCGGAGACGAGCTGGGTATAGTAGTGCATAGGTAATTTTATGTTTTAAAAAAACTGCGTTTAACTATCTTAAAGTCCGTTCTGCATTTGCTTAATTCTGGAGAGTACAACGAAACCCTTGCTCCATTGAAAAAAATGTCCCCCATTTCTCTAGCTTTTTGTAATGCTACAACCTTATCATTGTAATTGAGCAACTTTAAAAGTAGCGGTCTAGGGTATCCATCCTTCAGCGGAGCTCTGGTTGGGACTCTATGGGCCCTTTCTATTAAAAAAAGTGGTGAGAGTTTTTTCCGCAAATGTGTCTTTAAACCATTTCTCCAGGAAATGTATGGGGTGAGGGCCCTCACTACATTCTGGCAGACCCACAACCCATATGTTGTTTCTTCGTAACCTGTTCTTTATTTCATCAAGTTTTCACACCTGCCAGCTCATTTGTTCTTTCATGGCTTTCATCTCTTGTTTCATTGGATTAACCTCATCTTCCACCATACTCAACCTTTCCTCCGCTGCTACTCTCCTTGCAACAGTTCTCTGCAATTCCTGATTTATTGATTTCAACTCTTCCTTGATTTCGATTAGTTGATCACTCATCTTATTCATTGACCCTCTACATGCGTTTACTGCCAGTAATACTTCTTTTAAAGTTGGTTCTTCCCCCCCCCAGCGGAGCTCCCTCTGAGGCCACCATAGGAATTATTGTAGGGGCCAAGGCGGGTGCACATGCTGATATTTCCGCCATATTTTCCTCTGCATGGCCCTTTTTGTTCGCAGCTTTTGGGGCTGATGTATCGCGCCCCTGGCTTCTCCTATCTGCTGATGGCATTTCCACTGGGGGTTTTGTCTGTCCTTGTTGCTGTTGGTTCCCTCTCCCTGGTGAGTGTGCTGAATTTGCTGGTGTATGTGCATAGCGTCCTAGTTTGGCTGCTGCCGCTGAGCGTGTTTGAGAATTTCCACCCTCCATACTAGAGTGTTCCTCTTTTCTTTTAGTGGACATCTCTGCTCACGACTTTTTAAACATAGGTATCCCCCTGTACACAGCAAAAATATAGGGCAAAAATGATCCCTCAGTGATAGCCTCCCCACTCCACTCCAGTGAGGCAGAAAACCAAGGAGAAGCCTTTACTGATGGAACATAGCCATAGGCTTAGTTTATTTGGTTTGTTTAGCTTGTTCAACTAAAAAAAAGGGGGAGGGAGAAAAAAAAAAAAGGAGAAACCACTTATAAGGCTAAAATTAAGGGGTTCCGAATTGACCCTTCCTCCCACTCTCAGTGCCCTGTGTGTACTGAGCCTGTTTACTCAGGGGTCCCAGAGAAACATTCCCCACAGTTTTTTTTGGGGGTTTGTATGCAATAAAAAGTCCCGTACACTGCTAGTATGTCAGGGAAATCACAAACACATTTTCCTCCTCTCCTTCAGTGTCTCGTTGCACTCACCACTCCAGCTGCTGCCGACTGTTAGGGAACACTGTAATGTCTTTCTGCTCTGTGTGAGCTCTCTTGGTGGCTGCGGGGGTTCCAAACTTCCGACGGACTTTGGATTGAGAACTTGTTCTTAATTTTTATGACGGAAAACCTTTCTATCGGATTTTCCGATCGTGTGTATGCAATTCCGACACGCAAAATTACGACGCATGCTCGGAAACAGTTCGACGCATTCTCAGAAGCATTAAACTTCCCTTTTATAGTGCAGTCAAACGTTTTTTAAGGCGTGGTGTTATTGACCATCGGAATTTGGTGTGACCGTGTATAGGCAAGACAGTTTGAGCGAAATTCCGGCGGCATTCCGACGGGAAAACCATCAAAGCTTTTTCCGACGAGAATTACGACCGTGTGTACGCGGCATTACTGTTAATGCAAAGTCATTACACTGATAAGACAAATAGGATATTGAAAACATTTTGTTTTGCTGCACTTCAAAATGGTTGGTGCAGTGGCAAAAAAATGTAAGATGAAGTAGTGGTGAGAAGGGACAGCCTTGTCATGTCCCATTTCTAAACTCGAAAGAATCAGATAATGACTTTAAATTAGCTCCCGGTTACATTCCAACCCAGGTTCAGACCGAATATCATCTGTTAGGAGCTTTGGATTCAGTCCAAACCTTTGGGATGTTTGTTGAGAATTGCTCACTTAAACATCTAAAGCCCCATACACACGCGCGGACAATCCGTGGACCAGGTCCGTCGGACCATGTCCGTCATACTTTGTCTGATGTTGGTTTTGCGTACACACGATCGGACAAAGTTGTCGGAAAATCCGATCATTCTGAACGTGGTGACGTTTGTTGCCTACGACGGGACTACGTAGAGGCTAGTAGCCAATAGCTTTGGTCTTGTAATGTGATCTGAGCATGCGTAGCACTTTGTCCGGTCGGACAAGCGTACACACGATCGGATTTGGTGTGATCGGACCGGGTTGACGGGAAATCTTTCCAGCAGGAGATAAGACTTTGTCCGACGGACAAACCGACGAACACTGTCCGATGGTGCATACACACGGTCTGATTTTTCAACAACCTTGTCCGATCGGACCAAATTGATGAAAAAGTCCGACCGTGTGTATGGGGCTTTACAATGCATTACAAAAAAACATCTCTGCCCGAAGTTCCGGCCCCCACACTATAAAAGACTACTCTTCCTTCAGCCCTTTGTCAGTATGTTAGGAGTTTAGTGAGAATGAAGGGTAGCTATACTTTCAGGAAAAAAGAGTATGCTAGTGTAGTGAACTACTACAGAGCTTACCGTGCTTTTATACATAGTACGATGTTCAGTGATGCATATTAATACTAATATGATTCAATGAACTGCAGTTTATGGGGCTACGGAGGGGCCACCTGCATTCACTGTTTGCGATTTGAATAAGCCTAACGGTCCTTTTTATAATGACTTTTTTTTTCTTTTTTTTGTGCATGTCAGTGACAAGTTCTGTTGCTGTGTTGTTTCTGTACAAGTATGGGCAGGGATGTTATATCTCATTAACAGCCCACTGGGTCACTTTGCTGGCAGCTAGGAAGTATGCAGGATGGGATACATCACTGGAGCAGGTTGTACAGCTGTGCATCTCAACACTTGGTGACAGTGGGTGAAAGATCAGTCTCCTCCACCTCCTCCTTAAAGTCCTCTTCTGCAGACTCCAGTCCCCCAGGCATATGCAATGGATCAGGAAAAACCCCACCACACAGTTTTTCAGCTGGTATGTCAAAGGGAACAGGAAGCAACAGGAAGAAGATTCAATCAGCTCTGCAGGGGAAAGCCCAGAATTGGTTAACCCAATGCCGTCTTGTGCCAGGAAAAATCATATATGATTACAGAACAAACCTGCTGTCTGCCCATTGACAGGGATGTCTGGCACGCATCATTAATATGGTGGTGCAGAGGTTCCTTGTTAGGTGATGCGATGAGCTGAACTGCCCTAGGTTTGAGCAGGGTTAAGCATACTTAAGCATATGTTTGGATGCTTAGCCTGAGCCCCACTGAAATCAATTGAAGCTGAATCTGTCAAATCAAAAATTCTAATTTTCTGAGCAAGTGGACAAATGGTTGTCATAAAAATAGTGTGGAATTAGGCACTGCCTTGAGGAACACATGTCAATACAAAAAAACGTAAAATTCAATTTGGCCGGAAGTGGTGATTTTTTTTTAAAGCACGGACATTTATAAATGAAAAATGGTTTTAAATGACCAGAAAATTACATTTCTCTTCTGGTGTAAAAAAGGCACACAGACTCCTCCAAAGGTTACCCAAAATGTTTAATATAATGCAATTTACAGGCAATTTAAAAAGTGTAAGGTCCACCAAGAGATCCATACCAGACTAATTTGAGCATGCAGCCTGGCTAGCATGTGTACCCCTGAACCGTACCAGGTCACATGCCCTCAACATAGAAGGGTGCCTTGCCAAGAGGCCCCAATGACCATGAAGACTCCTGTGATTTGTGATAGATGGGTTCCTTCATGCCTGCAAAATGGACCTCAGGATTTGTGTCATCAGCAAGTAGGACCATTACTGCTTGGCCACCTTCCTGGTTCCATGCTATAAGGAGGGGGCTAATCCTGCAAGGGAGTAAAAGTTAAAACACCTGAAGGGCATGCTGAGATGGAACTTGATAAACTGCCTTTTCAGAGGCTGCCATTTTAGGGGCAGTGAGGGTTGGAGCCTTCTGTCAGTGAAAAAAGGAGCAGCGGTGGTGTGGCCCACCTAAGCGAGACTTTCAACTTCTGTACCCAGCGCCCTATTCTAAAGAATTTTCTCCTTTGTCACAAGTATACTACAAACTTTTTTGGTTAATGATGGAGTCTGCCTGCTCTCTCCCTCTTTTATTTCTTTCTAAAAAAAAAAAAGAATTTGATTCTGTGCAGCCAAAGAATTTAAAAAGATGTGATAGTGTGCATCAAATCAGTATTTAGGGCCAGTTCACACAGATGCAGTTCCGTTCAGTTCCGTGCGCTTTTTTTCTGCACTAAAAATGCATGCACAGTGTTTTCCATGTATTTCAATGGCTCTAGTTCACACCATGCAGTCAGTTTCCGGTCAGTTTCTGGTGCAGAAACTGACCGGAAATTGATCGGAACTGACTGTATTGGTGCAGAAAAAACGGAACTGCACGGAACTGCATCTGGTGTGAACTGGCGCTTAGACAATTTTTTCTATTTTTCTCTATTGTCTATATTTTAGCTCTGATTAAGGGGTAGTGCTGAACCCCTAAAATGTATTGACCGTTGCAAATCAAAATCGTTTAAAAGACTAGACAAGCTGGTGTGGCACTCCCATGCTTTTAAAAGTTTAATAAACTCCACCCAGGGTCCAACTAGACCCCACAGTTGCTGTTGAGCAGCCTCTAGGATTGCAAACCACCCATTAAATTATAATGCATCTCCATAAGGTTCAGTGCTTCTACATCAAAGATTTTTTATAAAGTGCCTTTGAAAAATATACAGTTTCAGTTAATTTTTCAGGCTAAACTATGCCTGCTCTTTGTCTTAAATATTGCCTCCTATTATACCTATAACATTTTCATATACAGTCTTTAAAAAAATGCAGCTCCATATAACTTGGTAGGCTGAAATATGCTTCATATTAAAAAGGCAAGATCATGTACAGCAAATCCATACAATTTTAATATGACTATGAAAAAATACAGTCTGATTTAATATTTCAGGCTTTCTACCACCAATTTTTTTTCCTATTAAAATTTATAGATCTGTTCTAATCTGTCTTAAAAATATAAATAGTTTCATGTGATTCTTCTATCTGAAATAGACCTACTTTCTGCCTACACATTTGCTAAAAGGATGAGATTATGTTCAGTTTTTGTGTATAATTTGTGTCTGAAAATATTTATGTTTCATGTAATATTTCTAGCTGAAATAGACTTACTCTCTGCCTACAATTGCCTCCTACTAATAAAAATGTGATTCTTTGCAGCAAATTGGTATAATTATTATATTCAGTCTCCATAAAAATACAGTCTAATTTCATATTTATTGATGAAATCTGCCTTATATTTTCTCAGAAATAGCAGCCTATTCAAATAGGTTTAAAAGCAGGGAATGCAATTTTGTAAAATGTTTGTCTAAAATTTTAAATAATAAGAAAATGTCCAGATGTATTCCGCCTGTCCAAACTATCAGAAATTGTGGATTATCCAAAAATGCATAAAAGATGTGTTTGAAATTGCCAATATTTTTTCTGTATTTAAATTTTTATTAATTTCCAGATGCCTGCTCTCTACCTCAAAACTAGGGATGAGCTTCCAGTTCGAGTCGAACTCATGTTCGACTCGAACATTGCCTGTTCGCCCGTTCAGCGAACAGCGAACAATTTGGGGTGTTCGTGGCAAAAGTCTGTAAAAGTCTATGGGAGAAATCTCAAGTGCTAATTTTAAAAGCCTATATGCAAGTTATTGTCATAAAAAGTGTTTGGGGACCTGGGTCCTTCCCCAGGGGACATTTATCGATGCAAATTTTTTTTTTTAAAACGGCAGTTTTTTCAGGAGCAGTGATTTTAATAATGCTTAAAGTGAAACAATAAAAGTGTAATATTCCTTTAAATTTCGTACCTGGGGGGTGTGTATAGTATGTCTGTGAAGGGGCGCATGTTTCCCGTGCTTAGAACTGTCCCTGCACAAAGTGTCATTTTTGCAGGAAAAAATGCTATTTAAAATCACTCGCGGCTAATGAATTGCCGGATCCCGTAACACAGGGAACAGTCATTCATTGAAAGTCATTGATAAAAAAAAAAAACTCACTGATAAAAAAAAAACTCACTGATAAAAAAAAAAAGCGTGGGGGTTCCTCCAAATTCAATTACCAGGCCCTTCAGGTCTGGGATGGATTTTAAGGGGAACCCCGGCCAAAAAAAATGGCGTGGGATCCCCCTCAAAATCCATACCAGACCCTTATCCGAGCACGCAACCTGGCAGGCCGCAGGAAAAGAGGGGGGGACGAGAGCAGCCCCCCCTCCTGAACTGTACCAGGCCACATGCCCTCAACATTGGGAGGGTGCTTTGGAGGTCTGTGACCCCTCAAAGCACCATATCCCCATGTTGATGGGGACAAGGGCCTCTTCCCCACAACCCTGGCCATTGGTTGTGGGGGTCTGCGGGCGGGGGGCTTATCGGAATCTGGAAGCCCCCTTTTACAAGGGGACCCCCAGATCCCGGCCCCCCATGTGTGAAATGGTAAGGGGGTACAAAAGTACCCCTACCATTTCACCAAAGAAGTGACAAAAATGTTAAAAATTACAGGAGACGGTGACAATTCCTTTATTAAAATCTTCTTTCTTCTGGTCGTCCTTCTTCCTTTCTTCATCCTTCGGTTTCTTCATCTTCTTCTTCCATCTTCTTCCATCTTCTTCTTCCATCTTCTCCTTCCTCTGATCCGCTTCTTCTTGCTCTGGTCTTCTCATCCGGCATCTTCTTCCACGACGTCGGCGTCTCTTCTTGGGCCGCTCCGGGCAATGGGAGGCTCCCGCTGTGTGAGGCTACGCTCCGGCATCTTCTTCCATGGCGTCGGTCTCTGAGGCTTGGCTCCGACATCTTCTTCCACGGCGTCGGTCTCTTCTTGGGCCCCTCCGTGCAATGGGAGGCTCCCGCTGTGTGAGGCTTTGCTGCGTCTGACAGCTCTTTTATAACGGAGGGCGGGGCCACCTGGTGACCCCCCCCGACACACGGGGACGTCATGGGGACTTCCCTATGGCTTTCCCCGTGACGTAAGAGGGGGGCGTCAATTGCAGCCTATCCAATCAAGGCGTCAAATGTGTGGTGCAAATCTGTACAATGTTTATATAATTAAAAACAAAATTACACATTTTTTTTACATCTAGGGCATGCAATTTTCCTGATCTACGTCAGAAAAAGTGGTCTTTCCAAAAATGTCTAGAAGTTGTGGTGCAAATGTGTTAATTTTCTCTATCTTCAGTCTCATATGCAGATGCAGATCATACCTAATTTCAGAGCGCCGATCAGCGCTCACTTGACTGGCCAGCTCTCTCCTCTCCCCGTCTGACAGCTAGAGTGGGCTGACCTCAGACGGGAGGAGGAGAGAGCCGGCCAGTCACATGAAATGAGGTATAATCTGCATTTTTTTATAAATCACACACACATAGTATGAAAATGTACATGTTATTTCAGCAGCAGGAGCGGCAGGGGCGGGCACTGTCAAAAGCTGACAGGTAGGAAGGGGAGGGGGGGAGAGGAGAGCAGACAGGAGACAGCAGATGATGGAGGCACGTAAACTGATTATGGTGTCAGGGCTCAGCAGCCATGATGAACCGTGGTCAGTTTACAGAGGGGAGGGTAGAAACTGGAGGGTCAGACAGTTTTTTTTTTTTTTTTTAGGTGATACAGGGGGCCAAATTACATAGCACAAGCACTGTGCTGTATAATATGCTTTCAAAGGACAGGATCCATTTATTTATTTTTTTAGGGTAACAAACGTTTTAATAGCTGTTGTGAAAATCTGTGCCTTTTTTTTCCATGTCCAATCTAAAAAAAACAATTTTTCCTGATATAATCTGCTTGCTGTCCCCCTTTAGGAATTTTGATCTATACAATAAAGGCTTTAAAGGTATGCTTCAAATCTGTAATATGTTTTTCTTTTTTAATCTGAAATAAAAAGACCAAAATATTTAATTTCCAGATGCAACATGTCTGATCAGTCGCTGAGAAATTGCGGCCTGTCTATACGTAATAGATTAATAAGTTGTGGTTCTATATTCAGTCTCTGATTCAAGACACCATTTTTTATTTCCAGATCAAACATGCCCACTCAATTGCCCAGAAATTGCATCTAGTCCATACAGGCTTAATCAAACTATATCAAATTTATGTCTTTAGTCTCCAAATCAAGACACTAATTTCTATATCTAGGTGCAATCTGCTTGATTTTTACATCATAAATTGTAAACTATCCAGGAATTATATTTTTTATTTGACTTTTTTTTTTTTTTGCCATGGTTAATATATCTACCATGGGACTTCCCAGCTTTGCAAATGTGTTTAGCGCTGCAGTTGCTTCGGGGCTGAGAAACTTTCTAGATGTAATTGCTTAATCTTTGTAGAAGCAATTAAGGCTTTTGTTTTTGCTTTTGTTTCTAGTTAATGGCTTTTTTTATAGGCCAAATTAATATATTTGGCTTATCCCCTACATTTATTAGATATGTACACTCATAATATAGCAATCTCAAAGCTGAATTTTTTTTTATTAGTCATGAGCGAAATGTACCCAAGTTCGGTTCATGGTACGTTTGGCAAACTTTACTGAAATTTGGATACTGAAGTTTGGATATCGAACCCAAACCTCATTAAAACCAATGGGAGCCAAACTTCAGAAATCAGTTCTGGCCATTTTCTGTGCCAAATAGGCAAGCTATTATAAAAAACATGTTGAGGTTGGCAGGGAACTGGGGGATATGTAATAAAGCAAAAAAAAAATGTAATTTGGCTTGGAGCTACAATTTTAGTAATGCTTAAAGTGAAACAATAAAAATGCAAAACCCATTCTTCCAGAAGTGCATTTGTGAGGTCAGGCACTGATGTGGATGAGAAGGCCTGGCTCACAATCTCCTCTCTAATTCATCCCAAAGGTCTTCTCTTGGGTTGAGGTCAGGGCTATGGGCAGGCCAGTCAAGTTCCTCCACCCCAAACTCGCTCATCCATGACTTTATGGCCCTTGCTTTGTGCACTGGTCCATATCATTTGGTGGAGGGGGAATTATGGTGGGGAGTTGTTTTTTAAGGGTTGGGCTTGGCCCCTTAGTTCCAGTGAAGGGAACTCTTAAGGCATTAGCATACCAAGATGTTTTGGACAACATTGTGGGAACAGTTTGTGGATGGCCCCTTCCTGTTCCAACATGACTGCGCACCAGTGCACAAAGCAAGCTCCATAAAAACATGGATGAGTGAGTTTGGAGTGGAGGAACTTGACTGGCCTTCACAGAGTCCTGACCTCAACCGGATAGAACAGCTTTTGAATGAATTAGAGTGGTGACTGCGAGCCAGGCCTTCTTGTCCACATCAGTGCCTGACCTCACAAATGGGCTTCTGGAAGAATGGTCAAACATTTCCATAGACACACTCCTAAACCTTGTGACCAGCCTTCCCAGAAGAGTTGGATCTGTTATAGCTGCAAATGGTGGGCCAACCCAATACCCAATACCCAATACCCAATACTTTTGGTAATATAATGTATCCATGTGGTGAGCAGAGCATAATGTTAGGAACAGACAAGTATATAGAGGGATCAGAGGGATCAGAGGGATCTGGTAAGTCACATGAGGTGGAACACAGCTCACCCAGAAGCAGGAAGATGAAACCCCTGATTAACCTAGATGGCACCCTGGTTGAGAAAGGCTGGCATACAGGCTGAGTGTGCATGTCTGTGGAAGAGAAGAGCTAAAATATAGAGACGCATGAAGGCAGTCAGATTTGGCTGATAAGGGCAACCAAGCTGATAAGAGGCATGGAAGAACTCAGCTATGAGGAAAGGATCTATTCTAGCTACCATAACCCAGGTATCCTCTTCTTCAGAGGGTGGTCCGCTTTCAGATAAAAGTAGTCTCTGCGGCGGATTCGCTGCAAGATCACTTTTATCGGCGGCGGGAGAGGGGCTCCGGTGCCCTACTCTGCTTATCGGAGCCGTCGGTAGCAGCGGAGGTGATCGGGTCCTGTGTCCTGTTAGGCATGGAGACGAGTGAGGTGAAGATGGCCCCCACCCATATCCATAGCACTGCAGGGCGGAAGCGACGTCAAAATGTCACTTCCGCCCAAAGCTCTTAAAGGCACAGTTTAAAAAAAAAAATTCAAATGACATTTAATTTTATATTGAATTTTATGACCCCTTTTTGACCCCAGATCTCAAATTTAAGAGGTCCTGTCATGCTTTTTTTCTATTACAAGGGATGTTTACATTCATTGTAATAGGAATAAAAGTGACACAATATTTTTTTTTAAAGAACAGTGTAAAAATAAAAAATAAAAGATAAAATAAATAAGAAAAAAATAAATACATTTTATAAGTGCGCCCCGTCCCGCCGAGCTCGGGCGCAGAAGTGAACGCATACGTAAGTAACGCCCGCATATGAAAAAAGTATTAAAACCACACATGTGAGGTATCGTCATGATTGTTAGTGCGAGAGCAAAAATTCTAGCCCTAGACCTCTTCTGTAACTCAAAACATGCAACCTGTAGAATTCTTTAACCACTTAAGACCCGGACCATTTGACTGGCCAAAGACCAGAGCACTTTTTGCAATTTAACTGACAATTGCGCTGTCATGCGATGTGGCTCCCAAACAAAACTGACGTCCTTTTTTTTTTTTAACCACAAATAGAGCTTTCTGTTGGTAGTATTTGATCACCTCTGCGGTTTTTATTTTTTGCGCTATAAACAAAAAAGAGCAACAATTTTGAAAAAAACACTATTTTTAACTTTTTGCTATAATAAAATATATAAAAAAATATATAAACATTTTTTTTTTCCTCAGTTTAGGCCGATACGAATTCTTTTACATATTTTTGGTAAAAAAAAAAAATCGCAATAAGCGTTTATTGATTGGTTTGCGCAAAAGTTATAGCGTCTACAAAATAGGGGATAGTTTTATGGCATTTTTGTTAGTTTTTTTTTACTAGTAATGGCGGCAATCTGCGATTTTTATCGTGACATTATGGCGGACACATTGGACAATTTTGACACACTTTTGGGACCATTCACAATTATACAGCGATCAGTGCGATTAAAATTGCATTGATTACTGTGTAAATGTGACTGGCAGTGAAGGGGTTAACACTAGGGGCGCTGTAGGGGTTAAGTGTGTCCTAGGGAGTGATTGTAACTGTGGGCGGGAGGGGCTGTGTGTGACACATCACTGATCACAGCTCCCGATTGCAGGGAGCTGTTATCAGTGACAGTGTCACTAGGCAGAATGGGGAAATGTTTGTTTACATTAGCATTTTCCCATCCTTCCTCTCCGTGAGATGATCACGGGTATCCCCGTGGACATCGAGTAGGACCCGCAATCCTACTTACGGAGCTTGTGGCGGGCGCATGCGATGGCACAGAGGCAAATTCAAAGGGACGTACAGGTACGCCCATGTGCCTGTCCATGCCATTCTGTCAACGTACATCGTTGTGCGGCGGTCGGGAACCAGTTAAACAACGTCTATGGAGATTTTTAAGGGTAAAAAATTGTCACCATTCCACGAGCGGGCGTGGCATGTTGGATATCAATTTACTTGGCGTAACAGTATCTTTCACAATATAAAAAAAAAAATTGGGCTAACTTTACTGTTGTCTTTTTTAATTAAACATTTTTTTTTCAAAAAGGTGCGCTTGTAAGACCGCTACGCAAATACGGTGTGACATAAAGTATTGCAACGACAGCCATTTTATTCTCTAGGGTGTAAGACAATATATATCATTTTTGGGGGTTCTAAGTGATTTTCTAGCAAAAAAAATATGTTTTTAATTTGTAAACGCCAAATCTCAGAAAGAGGCTCGGTCCTTAAGTGGTTAAAAAAAGGCCTGGATTCTTCCCTAAATGTACATTATATAACTGGGTACTAACATTTTTAAGTAAAGTTGATCCAGGGAAAATCAGATTGCCTCTCTGGGGATCAGGAAGGAATTTTTCCCCTGCTGTAGCAAATTTGAGCATGCTTTGCTGGGGTTTTTCGCCTTCCTCTGGATCAACTGTGGGTAAAGGATTGTGTATATAGGTTTGTATTTTTTTTTTTTTGGTTGAACTAGATGGACTTGTGTCTTTTTTCAACCTAACTATGTAATTATGGTAAGACCACCCACCCTCATGGTTCTATGTCTTTTGGCAGCTTAATAAAATGCATACTTATTGGTAGACACGTGCACACTGAAATATTTTGTTTCGGAATTTAGTTTTCTTCCGAAAAATAAATTTATTTAGATATTCCCGAAATTCATTTTATTTATTTTGTTTCGTTTAAAAATGCATTCGTCCGAAAATCCAAAATAATTAAGGTTGAATCTGTCATTGAAGGCTTATGGTGTCTGTCGAATGTTCTAAGAAGATTCGACCGAGCAGCTAAACTGTACGACGCCGCAATCGTACATTTCCGGTCGAATGTTTCGCCTACAAGCTATAGTAGAATTGTAATGTATGACACTAGTAATAATTATTAATTATTATTACTAGTCAACCAACATTAGAATTCTTCTATAGCTTATGGGCGGAGCATTTGACCATAAATGTCCGCTCGCGGCGACTGCTTCGTCGAATCTTCATGTTGAATCTTTTCTCTCTATGTCGAATAAAAGAGAGTCTTATCAAGGGTGTATGGGCTTGCAAACTTTCAAACACTTTGCCTCTTCCTCTTTGTTAGTACTATAAATTTAAAAATCATGCATATATTATTTACAGTAACTTGAAAGTCTAGTGCATCTAAAGCTAAAGCAGTTTTTGTTTGTGGAGAGAGTTAGTTTTGCTGCTGTCTGTGCCTCTAGTAAAAATTGTCACCAGGACAGAAAATGAAGAAAAATCAAATGTTTCAAGTTGCCACTTAAACAAGAATAGCGATAAAACCTTCCAATGGGGATACCCATTCCAGTGACAGCTGTTATGAATGGATTTACCTCACTTTTGAGAGATTTCCTTTCATTTCTTGTTGTGTCTACATGACAAGAAGTGAAGGGAAATCTTTTGAATATGACACAGATGGTATCTTTAACCTGCCCCTATTCTATATAAAATGAAAAAAAAAAACACTTCTGGCTTTAGGTATACTTTAACAAAATGGATGCTAGGGAATAAATTAAAAAGACATACTTTAGAACTCAATTATCTTTGCATACTGTTTATTATTCACTTCACACAAAGTACATTAACCAGCACTGTTTAAAGAATTTGAAAACTACAAAGGAAACAGTTGGCCTTTTCCATCAACCAAAGAACAAAATGTAATATAAAGATCATCGAGCTAATGATGTGGTTAAATGCCAGGTGTTACCATAACTATTGGTTTGTATTTTTTAAACTTTCACTTTCGGTGACCATTTGTGACTTATCTCTGTTTGCAAAACGACTTTGTTAACTACAAGTTGGCCTTTGATGCCTTTCAACAGAGGCAATTGTTACAATTTATACTCGATGAAAGAAAGTGTCAACAGCGGGACTAGTTAAGAAGACAACTTAACTAAGCAGTGCATACTTGTTCCATACAGGCATGCTCACTCTGAAGAATATGTCATTAAGTTCTTTCAATAGGGATGCAATTAATGAAAATGAATATTCGTCTAGATGCAAGGTCATCGTAATTAAAATTCTGAATGGAGATATTATTAGGAGTAGATTATACTTTTTAGTTTAATATCTAGGAACAAGATGGTACATGCAATAAAAACATCATGTGGTTGAATGTACATTGTGATATGTCAATTAATACTGTTTTCCTGACCCATGATACATTTGTTTTTGAGTTATTGACCTTTACTGAAACATTCACTAATAACATCCTGATTAAAAAATCCTTGTCATTCCTATACACCAATGGAAACTAGAAATAGCAGACAAACACAAAAAAAGCATGTGTGTGTGTGTAAGCGTGTGTGTATGTAAATAAGTGAAAAACCGCATTACAAAAGGGACACCGTTTTAAAGAAACTAAAACACAATAATTAACACAGCTGTCAAAGTAAGGCATGTAAGGTGGAAATTAAGAAACAAAAAGCAACTATTAGACTGGGATACTGGTAAAAAAAAAAGAAGGTAAATTGTTTAATGTGCCAAGAAGAACAGTCTCAGAATACATACTTGGACAAACATGGACAAACTGCATTGGCAAAAAAGTGTGTTTAGAAGTGGAAAAAGAGAGAATGCAAAACTACATGATGCATTTGGGTTGATTTACAATAGGAGTAGAGCATGATCACTTTGCAAGGGAATTTGCACTTAGCTTTGTGAATGTGATGAAATATAATTTTGATAAAAAATACCCAACCCTGTTCAGGGAACATAACAAAGCAAGCTATTTGCTTGTATACAATTGGATTTAAGTCAGCACGGTTTAATCACATGGGGAAATGTTCTAGTATTGCAGAGATCTAGTAAATGCTTTTTTTTTTGGGACCAGACATACACCTTAACCACTTGCTGACCACCAGCAGTGCATTAGCTGTTGCCAGGTGGCTCCCCCAGACACCACAATGTACCCGTACGTCCCGGTGCACATACACACTGGCACCCAGCTGTATCCACCGGACACATCGGGTTTCGGTGCTCGATAACAAGTCACTGTGAGCGGCCCAGATGCTACATGATTGCGGTGTAATCAATAGACATGAATGGAATCCATTCATGACATCATTGTTTGCTTCTGCGTGTTATCTGTCATTGATCACCAGTAATCACATAGGATCTGGGCCAGTCATAGCACCCTGTACCATATGATAGCTGTGGGTCAATCACAGCTTTAGATTGGTAAACAATGAGTCATAAATGAAAGTCATTCATGGCAGTTCAAATGATTACTGTTACAGTGATCATCGTTGCAACAAGCAATCACAGTGTAAAAAAAAAAAAAAAAAAAAAAAAAAACCCTGGTCACCCCCTCAGAGTAATAAAGTGTCACTATTATGACTCTGAACTACTCTAAAGAGAGTATGTAAAAAAAAAAAAAAGTAAATAAATAAATAAAGCAAAAATGTTAAAAATATTAAATAAAGAATTATTATATATATATATATATATATATATATATATATATATATATATATATATATATATATATATATATATATATATATATATACACACACACACATATACACTGTCATCAGTCAGTATCTTTGATCACCACCACACCAGTAATATGATGACACTGTGCTGCACTGGTGACAGTATATAAAAACAAAAAATGTATTTAATTTCTTCATTTTCCAGAAAATTGTGACAAAAAATTAGAACTTCAAAAAACTTGCCATGCCTCTCTTACTAAATACCTTGGACTGTCTACTTTCCAAAAATTGGTCATTTGGGGGTATTTGTACTGTCCTGGTATTTTAGGGCTTCAAGAAATGAGATAAGCCATCAGTACATCAGGATTGATCGATTTCCATTTTGGCCCAAATTTATGAAGAAAGATTATTTGTTTGCAAATTTTTTTTAAGAGACAAAGTAAAACATGCTGTTTTTTCACAATTTTCGGTAATTTTTTCATTTATATAGCAAAAATGAAACACCCGGTGGTGATTAAATATCACAGAAAGAAAAATCTATTTGTGTGAATTTTTTTTTTTTTATAAATTTCATTTGGGTACAGCGTTGCAAGTCCAAGCAGTTTACAGTTAAAGTAGCACAGTGTTGAATAGCAAAAAATGTTGTGGTCAAGAAGGTGGTAAAACTTTCTGGAGGTCAAATGGTTAACCCACATTTTGGTACAGCAACTGCATATAAAAGAGAAATTGCTTTGTCTCATCCTATTTTGTTGGCTGCCTCGTTAGTGGTTTCTGCTTATTAGAGCGCTATTCAATGTTGATTTACAAATGGCAAATAGGCTGGTCAATTTGCAAAGGAAGTTGCACTTTACAAAGGAATGTTTCCCAAGAGCTTAGTAAATGTAGTATAGTTTTACTTTGCAAACAATACACAATCATTTACAAAAAAAAATGAAAAAAATTGCATTTTTTGCATGCACATGATTGAATGATGGAAGTCAGCAGAGCTTCACTACATTCAACAAGCTCTGAACCTTTGCAAAGTGCAACTTCTCTTGCAAAGTAAACAGCCTATTTGCCTTTCGTAAATCAACCCCTATGTGTTTCATGCTTAGTATAAATACAGTATGAAGCTGCTTTTTAATTAAAGAGAACATTTTCACTGATCATCAGGCATCATAAGAATATATTGGTGTCATACATGTACTCCTTACTGGTTATAAAAGGTGATTTACCTATAAAAGTGAAGCCTATACATGTGTAAAGACTGCACAGCTTTCAGCAGGGATCATTATTCAATTGGATATCACTCAGGGAGATTGAAAATCCAATCACACAATGATGACTTCTGTCTGGGTAAGTGGTCACTGAATAACAGTGCATGTTAGATGTTTATTACATGGATTTAGAAAATGATATTCAATATAATACACAATTGTTTGGTAGCAAAGTGCTTGGATTTAAAGTAGATGTAAACCCAACCTCCTAAATCCCATATAAGCTTTGGCATGTTAAAAACATTGCAAAATATCACAATAACTGAAGAGAATTAGAAAAGGTGATATGGAAAATGGCTATATGCACAATATCTATAATGTAAAGTCTCCCCAAATTTCACTGGCTTGAGCTCATCTTTTTCTTCGTGTAAAGCATAATTACTCTGGCCAGCCGGTCTTATGTCTTAAACCTCCAGAGGTCCATTTAATTAACACATTTCTGTCACATTATGGTTTTTCATTTTTGCCCCTTCATAACTTCTCATCTGACTCATGCTCAGGAACTCATTGGCTTGGAATTGCGTCGCTGTAGCTCAGCATATGGGTGATCATACCAGGTTTAATTTCCCTCACAAGTTGAGTTGACAAAAGATCACCGATACTAAGCCCTGGAATTACCCTAGATATTGCCCTCCGTGCTCTGCAAATGAAATCCAACAGAAGACCCTTCGGAAAAGAAGTACATGTTGGTTAACACTCAAAAATCCATTTTGCACAGAGCAGCCGTTTGTATACAGAGAAGCACTGAATGACAGGCAGGTCTGCCAGCTCATAGATGAGAAAAGTCAGATGCTTAGCATTGCTATCTTGCTCCAGCTTTCCCTTTAACACACTCTTCCCTCTCATGCCCTTGATTGACTAGCAGGTCAGATAAGAAATTAAGACCAGTGAAATCAGAACCAGACCGCACCTGTCTCAACTGCAGCCAGAAGAGAACTGAAATAAAGCACTTATGAAAATGCTGTGATCATAACCTTCAAAACTCTGAACTCTCCCAGCTGTCTGCTTTTGCAAAGCGAGGCTCCACAACAAGGGGTGCCTGGCACCATTGGCTCGCAATCTATTTCTAACCAAGGGCTGCCATTCAGGGAAAGGCTATAGCATCTTGCAATGTTAAAGGACAATTTTAGTAACATATTTGCTCAGAATAGACCTGACCTGATGGAATTAGTTTAGAAGCTGACCCGTGATGAAATCACGTTGTTTCATTTGAGCCACTGATTTCCTGAAATGCTTGCAAAAAATGGATTGCATGACCCAGACTTATTGTTATACATTTTACTTTTGCAAGGGTTAACATTTCGTTTAGAGACAAGTAGGATTATGTAATAAATTGTGCAAGAAAGGCTAAGTGCAATATTCAGTATGTCCAACCAGAATTCATTTTGATTAAGAGAGGCCTTAGCATGGTTAAATATTATTAGCTGCTGGACACTATGCAGGAGATTTACTAAAACTGGAGCATGCAAAATCTGGTGCAGCTTCCAGGTTTAATTGTCAAAACTTAATTGAACAAGCTGACGTTAGAAGCTGATTGGCTACCATGCACAGCTGTACCAGATTCGGAGTGCTTCAGTTTTAGTAAATCCCCCCCCCCCCCCCCCCCTTGTACTTTGTATTTAGAACTTTTAATATGCTTAAAAAGCAGTAAATACACTGGTGTTTACAGTAATAATTTAAATGATTAACATCAGAAGTCAAAGCAAAAAAAAAATTCAGTAATCACATGCAACATGAAAAGCATATGCCCCATGTCTGTTTTTGTTTCTGGGCGAACTGTCTGGAAGAAGAAATATATTTATTTCAGGTCTGTTGCGATAAACAAAAGCCTAATGTCGCGTACACACGAGTGGAATGTCCGACAGAAAAAGTCAGACGGAATCTTTTCATCGGATATTCCGATCGTGTGTGTGCCTCATCAGACTTTTTTTTTTTTTTTAAATTTGGACGGACCTAGAAATAGAACATGTTTAAAATATTTACGACGGAATCAATTCAATAAGTACAAGACGGCAGCTAGTGGCTACTGGCTATTGAACTTCCTTTTTATAGTTCCGTTGTACGTGTTGTACATCACCGCGTTCTAGACGGTCGGACTTTGGTGTGATCGTGTGTAGGCAAGACAGTTTCAGCGGAACTCCATCGGAATTCTAATGCCGCGTACACACGACCAGTTTTCCTGTGGGAATAAACTCAGAAGGTTTTTCAGATGGGAAAACCGGTCGTGTGTACGCGGCATTAGATGTAGTAGTTGAATTCATTTTCTGTTTCCATTTTTTTCTTTATTTGTACCTGGTAATTCTGCAAATTTTACACTTCCTGTCTCTTTGTGTCTACACTCTTTTCTCCACTGAATCTAAGAGGGCAACTGTGGCCACACAGTCTGGACTTCAAACATGTTTGTTTTTTTTGTAAATTTTTCTTACATAGTGGATTTATGGGACTACTGGCCTAAAAAAAAAAAAAAAAGATATTTGTGCTTTGTTTTAAGCTCATAGGAACAGACAGGGACACTGTATTTCTGACAAGATCGGCAGGGATTTTCTGTACTTGTTTGTGTGTATTTGTACTTTTGTTTGTTTCTTAGCCTGAACAATAAAGTAATGATAAGCTGCAACATAACACTTTTTTTTTTTTTGTTTTTAAATATGCTTTGATATTAACAATATTCAGTTTTAAGGTCCTCACTCATAAATATTTCTGCCAAAATCTACCAAAAAACAAACATTTGTAGCTAAAAGTTCTGATTTACTTCAGTGGTAACGGATCTCTCACTGGGCCTTCAATCTTGGACGATGCTGTGGAGTAATATACCACTATTTCCGCGGTGAAAAAAAAACATATATTGCTTTAGGCTGGCTTCACAAATGTGTTTTGCAGCAATGTGCAATTAAATAAGATTTTTACATACCATAACGCACGATTGAATAGCAGCCCAACACTCCTTGCAAATGCATCCCAACATACATGCAATGTATCGCACCACACCTCACAAATGAAAATCTGTGCATTGTGGTGCTATGCATTTAAAAAAAAAGCATGTGTGAATTTATTGTTTAATACAAGTTCAGGCTGAACTTTGGCTGTTTGGTTCTTTGGGCGAACGTCTGAACATTTACCTGTTCAACCGGAGCCAAATGTCATGTATAATAGCGGTAATACTACTGCAATTATACATACTGTACCTGCTTTCCACAATCAATTTTTGTTAAGGATGCTGGCAGGAGCATGTACCACCTAGTCCTTAACAACCAGCCCTATTCACTTACATGGCTGGAAATCTCAGGCCATGTGAACAAAGGAGCGTGGTATTATATAAAAAAAAGGGGGGGTCCCTCATAATCTCATTAATCAATACCAGGATCTTCAGGCCTGGCATGAATTTTATAGGTATACCCTGTTTAAAAATCAAGAAAAATAGCATGAGGTCCCCCCCAAAAATCCATATCCAAGCATGCAGTCTGGCAGGCCAGGAAAGAGGGAGAAGAGTGAGTACCCTCCTAAACCATACCAGGCCATGTGCCCTCAACATGAGGTGGGTGCCTTGTCAAAGCACCTTATACCCATGTGGAGGACAAGGGCTGCTTCCCCACAACCCTGGCCTGATGGTTGTGGGGTCTGTGAGCGGATTAATTATTGGAAGCTGGAAGACCTCTATGAATGAGTAAGAGGTGTCTAGTACCAATACTCATTCACAAAAAGTAAAGTGTAAAAGAAAACGAAGTCCTTTAATAATAATAATAATAATAATAATAATGTTCGACAATGTACATCATCAGACATGCCATCCAGTGATGTAGATCCATGTCAATCATGATGTCTACACCCGTTGGCAGCTGACACTTGTCTTGTCCTTTTGCATCCCTCTTGCTGAATGACAGCTAAAATATACAAAATGAGAGGGTCTCCCTGGTAAAGTCATTGACCAAATAGGAACATGACCATATTTGGTTAATGTCATCATGGGGATTCCTCCGTTAACACCCAAGGATAAGGGTCTTGTAAACATGAATGGAATCCCCATGCATGTTGTTTACAAACGGAACAAATTGGCTGAGAGTTGTCATTTTGCCAGCAATTTAAACACACATTTTGCCTTTTTTCTGTTTTACTGTAGTAGGTTGTATTCATCACACAAAAGCACCTCTTCACAGGCAGGATCAGGACATCCCCCCAGGCATGGTATTTAAAGGAATTTTTCTTAACCACTTGCCGACCGCCCCCTGTATATATACGTCGGCAGAATGGCACGTACAGGCAGAATCACGTACCTGTACGTGACATTCTTCCGGCGGTTGGGGGGTCCGATCGGACCCCCCTCCGCCGGCGGGGACGGTCGGGATCGCTTCAGGAGCGATCCGGGACGAGGGGACGGCCAGTGGTTTCTGGCCACCCCCTCGCGATCGCTCCTGGCCAATGAGAAACTTCCCCTTCCTGTCTATTGTATACACAGGAAGGCGGAAGTGATGTCACGCTCGGTGCGCCGGTCTATGTGACCGGAGACGCCGAGCGGCGAACATGTTAAGGTTAGTGCACAACACTACACTGACACCAGTACAGTTAGGCACATATTCCACCCCCCTGTCACCCCCTGATCACCCCCCAGATCACCCCCTCCCCCCCCAGTCACAGTGTCACTAATTGCAGTGATCATTTTTTTACTGATCACTGCATTTAGTGTCAGTGTGACTGTAATAACTGTCAGGGCAGTTAGTTTTAGGTCCAAGGTAGCCCCCTACCCCCCCCTAATAAAGGTTTAACCCCTTGATTGCCCCCCAGGTAACCCTTTCACCCCCTTTTGCCAGTGTCACTAAGCGATCGTTTTTCTGATCGCTGTATTAGTGTCACTGCTGTCGCTAGGTAACCATTTTTTTTTTTTTAGGTAACCGCCATGTTTATATAGGTTCATAAATAGTTTTATAGGTCAGGTACCCCCATATTACAACCTAAATAAAGGTTTTAACCCCTTGATTGCCCCTAGAGTTAACCCTTTCACCAGTGATCACTGTATAACTGTCACTGGTGACGCTGGTTAGCCAGTTAGTTATTTCGTTATTTAGGTTCCCCGTCAGGTTTTTATATAGCGTCAGGTACCCCCATATATTACCTAATAAAGGTTTTAACCCCCTGATTGCCCCTAGTTAACCCTTTCACCCCCTTTTGCCAGTGTCACTAAGCGATCGTTTTTCTGATCGCTGCATTAGTGTCGCTAGGTAACCATTTTTTTTTTTTTAGGTAACCGCCATGTTTATATAGGTTCATAAATAGGTTTATAGGTCAGGTACCCCCATATTACAACCTAAATAAAGGTTTTAACCCCCTGATTGCCCCTAGAGTTAACCCTTTCACCAGTGATCACTGTATAACTGTCACTGGTGACGCTGGTTAGCCAGTTAGTTATTTCGTTATTTAGGTTCCCCGTCAGGTTTTTATATAGCGTCAGGTACCCCCATATATTACCTAATAAAGGTTTAACCCCCTGATTGCCCCTAGTTAACCCTTTCACCCCCTTTTGCCAGTGTCACTAAGCGATCGTTTTTCTGATCGCTGCATTAGTGTCGATAGGTAACCAGTTTTTTTTTGTATTACTGTTACGGGTGACGCTGGTTAGTTAGCTTGTTTTTTATACTGTCAGGGCACCCGCCATTTATTACCCAATAACGGTTTTAACCCCCTGATCGCCCGGCGGGTGATATCAATTAGGTTTTAGGGTCAAATAAGGTCTGCGTCGCCCCAGGTTAGTGCCAGTACCGCAAACACCCACGCACAAAGCATACACCTCCCTTAGTGGCACAGTATCTGAACAGATCAATATCTGATCTGATCAGATCTATACTAGCGTCCCAGCAGTTTAGGGTTCCAATAAAAAAACGCATTGTTAGCGGGATCAGCCCAGATACCTGCTAGCACCTGCGTTTTCCCCCTCCGCCCAGCCCACCCAAGTGCAGTATCGATCGATCACTGTCACTTACAAAACACTAAGCACACATAACTGCAGCGTTCGCAGAGTCAGGCCTGATCCCTGCGATCGCTAACAGTTTTTTTTTGTGGTAGCGTTTTGATTCAGTCGCTTCAGTCAGGAGCTTTTTTACCTGTGAATCTCAAAAAAAAAAAAAAAATAAAATAGTTGTCGTTTTATTGTTCTCTCTCTCACTCTATTCTCTCTCTATTGTTGCTCTTTTTTTACTCCATTCTATTCTGCAATGTTTTATTATGTTTTATCATGTTTTATCATGCTTGCTTTTCAGGTATGTAATTTTGTTTACTGTGTTTTAGTGTTAAGCATTTTTTTGTTTTCAGGTGCGCCATTCAGTTGCAACGCGGATTTATTTATCTTGACAGCAACAGCGTTTGCTCCCACGATACATAAAGACGCGACTCCAACACTGTAGGAGGTGATTTCACCACCACAGTTAAAAAAAAGAGCATATATGCCGAAGCATGGGGGCAGCAGGGGGGGGAGGAGCGATTGGCTCCTAATGCCACGTACATACGGTCGAAATTCCGACCGTGTGTACACGGCATAACTTTTGCGGGAGGATGCCCCCATGCATCGGCATATATAAATGGTGCATGTATGCCCATCATTAGAAGTGGGTGGATGAAGGGAGGTATTCTAATGGTGGGCATACCCACCAATCAATCTCTTTTTTTCGTTCAGCCAAGAGGCTGCATGAAAAAAAAAAAGATTACAATATATGTCCAGTATGTTGCTGGACTTTGAATGGTTATACCAGAATGATGCCTGCAGGTTTAGGTATCATCTTGGTATCATTCTTTTCAGCCAGTGATCGGCTTTCATGTAAAAGCAATTCTAGCGGGTAATTAGCCTCTAGACTGCTTTTACAAGCAGTGGGAGGGAATGTCCCCCCTCCCGGATATAAACCGCGCCATTGGGAAATTGGGAAAGCATTTTATCACACCAATCTTGGTGTGGTCAGATGCTTTGAGGGCAGAGGAAAGATCTAGGGTCTAATAGACCCCAATTTTTTCAAAAAAAGAGTACCTGTCACTGCCTATTGCTATCATAGGGGATATTTACATTCCCTGAGATAACAATAAAAATCATAACAAAGAAAAAAAATGGAAGGAACAGTTTAAAAATAAAATAAAAAAGCTAAATAAATAAAAAAAAAACCAAAAAAAAAAAAAAAAGCACCCCTGCCCCCCCTTCTCTTGCGCAAAGGCGTACACAAGCGTTGGTCTGGCGTCATATGTAAACAGCAATTGCACCATGCATGTGAGGTATCACCGCGAAGGTCAGATCGAGGGCAGTAATTTTAGCAGTAGACCTCCTCCGTGAATCTAATGTGGTATCATGTAAAGGCTTTTAAAGGCTTTTAAAAATGTATGTAGTTTATCTCCACTGCGTGTTTGTGCGCAATTTTAAAGCATGTCGTGTTTGGTATCCATGTACTCGGCCTAAGATCATATTTTTTATTTCATCAAAAATTTGAGCAATATAGTGTGTTTTAGTGCATTTAAAATAAAAAAAAGTGTATTTTTTCCACAAAAAATGCGTTTGAAAAATCGCTGCGCAAATACTGTGTGGAAAAAAAAAATGCAACACCCACCATTTTAATCTGTAGGGCCTTTGCTTTAACATTATATATAGTGTTTGGGGGTTCAACGTAATTTTCTTGCAAAAAAAAAAATATGTTTTCATGTAAACAAAAAGTGTCAGAAAGGGCTTTGTCTACAAGTGGTTAGAAGAGTGGGTGACGTGTGACATAGGCTTCTAAATGTTGTGCATAAAATGCCAGGACAGTTCAACCCCCCCCCCAAATGACCCCATTTTGGAAAGTAGACACCCCAAGCTATTTGATGAGAGCAATGTTGAGCCCATTAAATATTTTTTTTTTTTGTCCCAAGAGATTGAATAATGAAAAAAAAAAATATATATATTTTTTTTACAAAAAGTTGTCACTAAATGATATATTGCTCAAACATGTCATGGGCATATGTAGAAATACACCCCAAAATACATTCTGTTGCTTCTCCTGAGTACGGGGATACCACATGTGTGGGACTTTTTGGGAGCCTAGCTGCGTACGGAACCCCAAAAACCAATCACCGCCTTCAGGCTTTCTAAGGGTGTAATTTTTTTATTTCACTTCTCACTGCCAATCACAGTTTCGGAGGCCATGGAATGCCCAGATGGCATAAAACCCCCCAAAATGACCCCATTTTGGAAAGTAGACACCCCAAGCTATTTGCTGAGAGGTATTGTGAGTATTTTGCAGATGTCGCTTTTTGTCACAAAGTTTTGAAAATTGAAAAAAGAAAAAAAAAATTTTTTTTTCTTTACTTTCTTCATTTTCAAAAACAAATGAGAGCTGTAAAATACTCACCATGCCTCTCAACAAATAGCTTGGGGTGTCTACTTTCCAAAATGGGGTCATTTGGGGGGGTTTTGTGCTATTTTGGCATTTTATGGCCTTCGAAACTGTGATAGGTAGTGAGGAGTGAAATCAAAAATTTGCACCCTTAGAAATCCTGAAGGCGGTGCTTGGGTTTCGGGGCCCCGTACGCGGCTAGGCTCCCAAAAAGTCCCACACATGTGGTATCCCCATACTCAGGAGAAGCAGCAAAATGTATTTTGGGGTGCAATTCCACATATAACTATGGCATGTGTGAGCAATATATCATTTAGTGACAACTTTTTGAAAAAAAAAAAAAAATCTTTTTTATTTTTGTCTTTATTCAATCACTTGGGACTAAAAAAAAAAATATTCAATGGGCTCAACATGCCTCTCAGCAAATAGCTTGGGGTGTCTACTTTCCAAAATGGGGTCATTTGGGGGGGTTTTGTACTTCTCTGCCATTTTAGCACCTCAAGAAATGAAATAGGCAGTCATAAATTAAAAGCGGTGTAAATTCCAGAAAATGTACTCTAGTTTGTAGACGCTATAACTTTTGCGCAAACCAATAAATATACGCTTATTGGCATTTTTTTTTTTTTACTAAAGACATGTGGCTGAATACATTTTGGCCCAAATGTTTGACTAAAATTGAGTTTATTAGATTTTTTTTATAACAAAAAGTAGAAAATCTCTTTTTTTTTCAAAATTTTCGCTCTTTTTCCGTTTATATCGCAAAAAATAAAAATCACAGAGGCAATCAAATACCATCAAAAGAAAGCTCTATTTGTGGGAAGAAAAGGACGCAAATTTCGTTTGGTTACAAAATTGCATGACCGCGCAATTACCAGTTAAAGTAGTGCAGTGCGAAATTGAAAAAAAGACCTCTGGTCCTTTGGCTGCCAAATGGTCCGGGGCTGAAGTGGTTAAGGCTGCTTTCACACTGATCTGTTTTTCTTCCACTTTTGTGTTAAAAAAGAAGAAGAAAAACACATGACCCTTCTTACTGATAAGTTGCAGGTCCACTGCCTTTTAAAAAATTCTGCTTGATTATTCCCCCAGTTATTGTGGGCTCTGGCCCGGTTCTGTTTACAATTTTGTAATTGTCTATTCCCACATGTGCACTTATGCTCTCCCTGCCTGAGCACCTTGTACTGTACTACTATGTCATCCTTACGTACACTACTGAAAACGCTGTATGCACTTACTTTAATAGCTAAACTGTTAATTTTTTATGTACCGTTCTTGTTCGTTACCAATAAAAATTTTAGAAAAGGTAAAAAATTCTGCTTGCGACATTTTTGGTGCATGTTCGGTGTGGTTAAAAAAAAAGTCATAAAAACACACCTCTCCATTAAAATTAATGGAAGCGGCATCAAAAATGCAGCAAAAATGCACCAGTGGTTGCGTTTTTTGAGTTATGCGTCTTTTTTCACAATTCAAAAAACTACAGTAAAAACACGATAAAAATGCATATGCGTTTTTACTATGTTTTTGCAACAGAGTAGTGTGAAAGTGCCCTTTAACATTACTAAAATCACTGCTTCCCACCAAAAAAATATTCAAAAAATGTTTGTTTACTGTTTTTTCTTAACATTTTGCTTGCATTTACATAGGATTTGGCAGTAGAACTTTAGTGATGCTTGCCGAATCTGCCACAAGCCAAACCCAGATATGTTCACTTATCACTAATCAATATAATATAGTTGTGTTTTTTGCTATTTTGTTTAAAATTAGTTAAGAGTGGAAGTGAACCAAGTATAACAGGGTATGTGCATGGTGCTATAATTAGCCCTTGGGAGTCATGCAGGTTCCCATTTTCAGTCCTTGAGAGAGGGGGTTTATATAGCCTGCCATCATCATTGTTTGGAGAGAGGGGGTTTATGCACATTACAACAACATCGGTTATTACGAAATCTACTTGTCTTTGTGAATGAATGAATGAATGAATGAATAACTTGTATAGCGCTACAATGCGAACTGAATCGCCTCAAGGCGCTGTATTGACATTTGGTTGTCGAGCTTCTAGAAGAGGTGGGTCTTGAGTTTCTTCCTGAAGGCCTGATGGTTTTCTTCCATGCGAATGTCGGTTGGTAGAGCGTTCCATAGCCGTGGACCTTGGACAGCGAATCTCCGTTCCCCCTTTGATTTGTAGCGGGATTTGGGAATGAGGAGGAGATTTTGATTAGCCGATCGAAGACTGCGCTTCGGTATGTAGTGTTTTATTTTCTCGCGAAGGTATTGCGGGGCGTTTCCATGTGCGCATTTGTGGGTGAGGCAGAGGGTCTTGAATGCGACCCGACTCCTTACATTTAGCCAATGTAGGTTCCTCAGGGAAGGGGAGATGGATTCCCAGGGTTTTTTTCCTGTTATCAGCCTTGCCGCTGTGTTTTGGATAAGTTGTAAGCGCGCAAGTTGATATTGGGGTAACCCTATGTAGAGGGAGTTAGCATAGTCGAGTCGAGAATTGATGATCGTTCCAACTACCACTGCTTTGTCCTCTTTTGGAATGAAGGGGAGGAGTCTGCGTAGCAGGCGGAGCAGATGGTGAGAACCACTGACCACTGCTCCTATTTGGGCATCCATTGACATTTCTGAGTCAAAAATGACTCCGAGACTCTTAGCCTTGGTCCTTGGGGCGATGGTCTGTCCAAAGATGGTAGGAGGTGTCCAAGGGATCTTGGTTCGGGGGTTATGATTTGCATGTAGGATAAGAAGTTCTGTTTTTGATTCATTAAGTTTGAGGGAGCTAGTAGTCATCCAGTCGTCTATCATAGTGAGGCATTTTCCTAATTGCTGATGATGGTCTTTTTGTCCGGTGATACGAAAATATAATTGAGTGTCGTCGGCGTATGAGTGGAAGCAGAGGTCTGATCTTCTGATGATTTTGTGGAAAAGAGAACAGAAGGCATGAGTTGAAATCAGGTCAGAACCAAAACACAGAGGTCAGGCTGATTTATGAAGAAAAACATACCATCATCTATAAAAATAAAATAAAAACACGTTTTTTTGTGTCCTGAAATACAAGCCCCAGTAGACTCATGGTAAAGATACCCATACGCATGAGGACTGCCTGCAGAGATGGGTCTCTTTCAATGTCTCTGTTGATCTTCTGCAAGTGCATGGGATGCCCCCAATATCTGAGACTAATTCCGCGTACACATGGTCGGAATTCTCGTCGGAAAAAGCTCTGATGGTTTTCCTGTCGGAATTCCGACGGAATTTCGCTCAAACTGTCTTGCCTACACACAATCACACCAAATTCCGACGGTCAGTAACACAGCGGCATAAAACACGTTCGACAGCACTATAAAAGGGAAGTTTAATGCTTCCGAGCATGCGTCGAATTGTTTCCGAGCATGCGTCGGAATTTTGCGTGTCGGAATTGCATACACACGATCGGAAAATCCGATAGAAAGGTTTTCCGTCGGAAAAATTGAGAACAGGTTCTCAATTCAAAGTCCGTCGGAAATTCCGTCAGAAAAAGACCGATGGGCATACACACGGTCGGAAATTCCGATGAAAAGCTCCCATCGGACTGTTTCCATCGGAAATTCCGACCGTGTGTATGCGGCATTACAAATATCCACTTATATCTGACCTTATCTGCACATGTATTCTTATATACAGTATAGTAGTCTTTTGGTTCCTGTGAAGGCCCTCTAAGATCTGTCTATGGCTACACTCAGACATGTTGCGTAACTCAGTACAAAGTATTTGAAATGCACATGCGCCAAAACAGTTATGCACATGTGTACACTGTGAGGCCATTGCTTATGGAGCTCAATGAAACCTGTAGACCAGGGACATGCAATTAGCAGACCTCCAGCTGTTGCAGAACTACAAGTCTCATGAGGCATAGCAAGACTCTGACAGCCACAAGCATGACACCCAGAGGCAGAGGCATGATGGGACTTGTAGTTTTGCAACAGTTGGAGGTCCGCTAATTGCATATCCCTGCTCTAGACAGTTGGTTGTGGAGGGGAGGTTTGCAAAACCTGATTGTAGTTGAAGTTTACATTGCCTTGCCTATGCATAAACTGTTAAAAAGTAGTTTTAATTTAACAATATATTTATCATAATATATTCTGTATGTGTTTTTGCTATGTTCTGTTGATAATGGCTGACTGGATGCAAAACCACAGTATGGGGTAGTGGGAGTAGATACAAAGATGGATGGCTTCTTCAACTGCCATCTCGTCCAGTATACTGTATGTTATATTCAATAAAAGATTTAATGAGACATTATACATGCACTTGAAAAAAGGGATTCATATTTATCAGTAAGGAATGCATCTTGAAATTATTTAGCATTTTACTTTTATGAGTCAACGTATTTCCTATATGCCCTTTGGAGCAAATAAAATAAGTTATGTATGGAAACTAAGCATTAGATTATTTTACAAAGAGAGTGGTACCCTCTTATAATAGCCAGAGTGGGAGTGCAGACCCAGGAACTCAAAATCTTACCCGGAGAGATCAGAAGATATAATAAAATGGCAGGTGGTTCCATTTTCTGGCATCTACTAAAAAAGTATGGGTTTTGGTTGGTTTGGGTGGACTTTCCCTTTGAGAATAAATTGTTCCTTTGCCTATTCAGGGATGAGTAACATTATCTCTTAAAAACATGTCCTGTGCACACACACACGGTTGCTCTTTTTCCCTATGCTCCCTGCCCCTCCATTAAAAACCTTCTTGATCGTAGTTACAAAAGTCTGATGACATGATCTTCTCCCCCAAAAGCATTGACACAGAAACGTTTACTGTACAAAATAAGGTCCGTTGGCATGGACAAGCAATAATAATGGGCTGCCTGGGCACTGATTGGCATATCCCTGGTGGTCTAGGGCGGCATACCTGTTGGGGTTCCTTTGTGGGCATCCCTGGTGGTCCTGGGCTGGCATCCATGGGGGGCTGCGCTGATAAACAATCAGCACATACCTCCCCTGTCAGGAGAGCCACCGATCTCTACTGTCAGACGCGAGTGAGGAAAAGCCGATAAATGTCTCTTTCTGTTTACATTGTGATCAGCCGTGATTGGACAGGGCTGATCACATGGTAAAGAGCCTCCGTCAGATGCTATTTACCGAGATTGGTGATGCGGTGTATCAGACTGACACACCACACCACCGATTGCCACTCTGCGTGCCCCCACGGGCGCTCGATCGCGGCTTATCCTGCTGGACGTCGTATGACACCCAGTCAGGATAACTGAACCACTTCCGGGTCGTCATTCTGCTATAGGTCATGCGGGAAGTGGTTAATGTAGAAAAATGTAAAATAATGCATTTGGGTGGCAAAAATATGAATGCAATCTATACACTGGGGGGAGAACCTCTGGGGGAATCTAGGATGGAAAAGGACCTGGGCGTCCTAGTAGATGATAGGCTCAGCAATGGCATGCAATGCCAAGCTGCTGCTAACAAAGCAAATAGAATATTGGCATCTTTTAAAAAGGAAATCGGCCGCACCTAGAGTAAGCTCTCTAGTTCTGGGCACCAGTCCTCACGGAGGATGTACTGGAAATGGAGCGAGTACAAAGAAGGGCAACAAAGATAATAAAGGTTCTGGAGGATATTAGTTATGAGACTAGGTTGCGAGCACTGAACGTATTCTCTCTGGAGAAGAGACGCTTGAGGGGGGGAAATGATTTCAATTTCTAAATACCGTACTGGTGACCCCACAATAGGGATAAAACTTTTTTGCGGAAGGGAGTTTAACAAGACACATGGCCACGCAATAAAATTAGAAGAAAAGAGATTTATACTTAAACTACGTAGAGGGTTCTTTACTGTAATGCCCTGTACACATGATCGCACATTCCGACAACAAAATCCATGTTTTTTTTCTGACGGATGTTGGCTCAAACTTGTCTTGCATACACACGGTCACACAAATCTTGTCGGAAATTCCGATCGCCAAGAACGTGGTGACGTACAACACGTACGACGAGCGAGAAAAATTAAGTTCAATAGCCAGTGCAGCTCTTCTGCTTGATCCGGAGCATGCGTGGAACTTTGTGCGTCGGAATTGTGTACACATGATCGGAATTTCCGACAATGGATTTTGATGTCGGAAAATTTGAGATTCAGATCATAAATTTTGTTGGTCGGAAATTCTGACGGAAAATTTCCGATGGAGCCTACCCATCGAACATTTGTTGTCGGAAAATCCTATCGTGTGTACAGGGCATTAGAGCGGCAAGGATGTGAAATTCCATTCCACAAGCGGTGGTATCAGCAGGGGCCATCGATAGTTTCAAAAAACTATTAGATAAGCACCTAAACGACCACAACATACAGGTATATGCAAGAAATACTGACATTTAATCACACACATAGGCTGGACTTGGACTTTTTTTAACCTCACCTACTATGTAACTATATGTAACAGTGTTTGGATCTCGCAAATGGTAACTCAGGCTAAAGCAATACATATTGGGAGGAAGGGGAGAGGGCTATGCTCCCCATATCAAGAAGCACCATATAGTTCAGGGGACCCCAGCATAAGAAAGTAGCAGTTGGAGGAGCATGCAAAAATAATGAGTACCAGTGAGACCGAGCCTTTTGAAGAGCTTTTCACTTTACCCTGAATTGGGTAAATTCTATATTTTCTAGAGTTTTAAAATAGGATGTTTAAAAAGGCATTTCTAGAACATCAATTAAAATGGTAAAATTTTAATTTTGTGAGTGAATGAAAAACAATTATTCCATTTACTAGAATTCAATTGTATTGATTAAATACCCAGATGTTATAATAGTAGCATAGTATATTAAAATTCTGAACTAAATATCGTAAAAGTGTATGTGTAGGCAGGTGTCTACTTTAATGTGTTCTGTTGTTAAAATTATGCTTGGGTGTGCTGTAACTCTTTCTTTTCAGAGTTATTTCTTCCCACGTGTCTTATGAATTCCTTTTTGGAGGTTGTACTGTAAATACAGAGGAGGAGCTGTGATCTTTTCAGTCTACGTCACACCCTGCAGTAGTATCCAGATCCAGTCATGCTCAGAAATGTCTTTACATTAAACAAGGTATGGGCAGCACCATGATCTAGGGCAGAGGGCATGCTGTAACATCTCAGCCAAATGTTCCATGTGGCAGAGAAGGATCTAAGTTACTTGAAGATGTTATGTACTTACTGTGAAACTGTGACATGTGGAAAAGTTTATTTAGAAAAATGTTTTTTGGTGCAAGAAGAGTTGCCTGCTCTGAATTACTTACAAGGGGACCAAGTGTATTTCTAAGTGGTGGATTCATGGTGTATTCAGTAAAGCTGGGAGTTGGGAACCAGCCACGTTTAACCCTCCGGGTCAAGAAGAGCAGTGTTAATGCAGTAACAAGTTGTAACCAAGTTAACGCATGTGGTTTTGTGTTTCAAGTTGTCATTTTGATCAACCTTTATGCTTGGGGAGCAACTGCATCTGAAGTGGGGAGCAGAAGGTGTTCCCCACTTAGTGACTGGGTCTCCATATTGGAGCCCATTGTGGTGCAAGGCCTGCCTAGGGACCTTGCCTGGAGTCACAGGATGCAAGGACTAGCTGGAGTGAAGTATGGTAGCCTCCCTGTACACCTAATGGTGATATGTGTAAAGTATCACTTCAAGTGAAGGTGTCAGGTGGACTGGTGAGTGAAGTACATACTTGGTATTGCTTTCTCAAGATTCTGCAGAGCCCATTGTCAAAAACAGTAGGAACAGAACTAGCTGAAGTGGGGGGCGCGGTCCTTTTAAGTGGGTGGGGCTCAAAGAGTTAAGTGGCCTCTGGCCTGAATGAGTTAGTGCCCACACGGAGTAAGTGACTTTAGTGTACAAGGTTAAATGGTTTGCAGTGTTTGTAGATGCCCCTAGTGGGCGAGGAACAAACACAAACTCCCCCCTCCCTACATATGTATAGGCCCATCTTCTGTATATAATGGGAAAGGTAAAGATCCCTATCTGATTATTTCTTGATGTCTGTGTCCGTACTGGGGAGATTTATGAGTTTCCTCTTTTGGAGATGTAACAGAAAGTGGGAGAAAACCTCACCAAAATGAGGAAGCCAAACAGATCTGCTCAAGCCGGAACGCAATGGCAGATCTGTTTGGCTTACTAACTTTTGTTCATATGTGAGTATCCATTTGATTATGTAGATTCAATAAAAATTATTACTGGTAATGCAAGTGCCGGTTGCTGCTCTTCGCTCTGTGAAAGGTAGGAGAGTGAAGGATGGGGAGCAGGGGTCATGTAAATGGGTTCAGTGCTGTGTGTGGGCTGGGTCATATAAAGGGAAGCAATACTGTTGGGGGATGAGAAGGGGGGCAGTGCTTTGGGAGGGATATGTGAAGGGTATAGTGTTGTGGGGTGATATGTGAAGGGTATAGTGTTGTGGGGTGATATGTGAAGGGGAACAATGTTGTGGGGGATATATGAAGGGGCAGTGTTGTGGGGGTGATATGTGAAGGGGACAGTGTTGTAGGGGGTGTGAAAGGGGCAGCAATGTGGGGGTGGTGTGAAAGGGGCAGTGCTTTGGGGGTGATATGTGAAGGGGACAGTGTTGGGGGATATGTGAAGAGGACAGTGCTGTGGGGGGGGGGGGGGTGTGAAAGGTGTAGTGTTGTGGGGGGATATGTGAAGGGGGCAGTGCTGTGGGGGATGTGACAGTGGCGGTGCTGTGGGGGGATATGTGAAGGGGACAGCGCTGTGGGGGTGATATATAAAGGAGGACAGTGTTGTGGGGGGGGGGGGGGTATATGAAGGTGGCAGTGATGTGGGGGATATGTGAAGGGGCAGTGCTGTGGGGAGGGATATGTGAAGGGGGCAGTGCTGTGGGGGGATGTGAAAGGGACAGTGCTGTGGGGATTATATGTGAAGGGGGCAGTGCTGTGGTGGGAAGATGTGAACGGGAACAAGCAGCTGCACACAAAATGAGGTGCTGCACAGAAAACGTGCAGGGTACCATTGACTCTTATATGCACTGAAATACAAGCTGCGGTTTCCCGCACATGGAAATTGCATGGTACAAAAAGCACCATGCAGTTTCCATGCGACTGCATTCTTAAAAAGGTACCAGGACCCTTTCCCAGTAGAAAATGCAGGAACAACAGCCCATTCAAATGAATGGGCTGTCATGCCTGCACGCTTGGGCTGTCATGTAAAGAATCTAAGTCATCGCACAAAAATGCAATTCGGACCTCTGCTGGAAGAAAATTTTACTAATCGGACCTCCATGAATTTGAATTCAATACCCCTGGTGTACAGAGTTTATCCAAGTGGCTATGTACCTTGTGATCCCTGTAATGACCAATCACAGCAAACACAGATGTAAACAGTGTAGTGTTTACACCTGAGAGCCTGTCTGTCAGAGAAGGACTTTTGCCACCCATGCTTGCCATGCTGTTGCGTGCATGCGCGGCAGATTAGTGCTCCGGGGCATGCAAGTGCGCAGCCCGATGGTGCGCATGTGTACGCAATGGCACATGTGTGCACGCAGTGGCTTGCGAGTGTGCGTGATAGCACATGGATGTGCCCATTGGCGCACGGATGTGCGCAATGGAGCACAGGTGTGCGCCGTGGCGCACACGCTATGGCGTGGCTATTTTAGATGGCTCTGGGATCCAAACGGGTTGCTGGTTTGTTGTCAGCTTCCCGTTTGTGCCTATTTCCTGCTGTTATACCTGATTGCCTGTTTTGACCCGGACCGTCCCTTACTACATTGCTCCCCTCCTTGATTCGACCCTCGGCTTGTTAAACAGACCTCTCCTGATCTGCCTTACGGACTCTCTTGCTTGATTACCCGAATTTGACCTTTTGGCCTGCCTTACGGACTTTCTTGCCTGATTACACGGATCTGACCCCTGGCCTGCTTCACAGACTTGCTACTCTGGTGCCTGATCTCTTGCTACTTCCCGGATTGTGTACTACGCTGCACGGGACCCTCAGCCAGTTCCTGAACTTCAGTAACTCTCTGCCCAGCTCCGCAGCCCTCTTCAGGAACTTATACCTGCTGATGGCCAGTGCTTCTGCGTGCCACCGGCTCCCTGTACCACCTCAGGGGGAAGGGGTGCGCGTAGTTGCAAGGATTAGCTACTCTCAACATCTCGCCCTCTGTAAGTACTTGTGACACTGTCCTTTCCTCTGAAAACAAAGGAAAGGGAGGAAGAAGGAACTGCTGAATGAATGAATATAACCTTAAGGTGATTGTTAAGCCACTCTCATCTGTTTGCCCCATCAGCACTGCCTCCTATTGTAGTGTCCCCCTCTGTGTATGATTTATAAAAAAAAATGCTGCAGATACCTCATTTCAGAGCCGAGATTGCGATCACATGACTGGCCAGCTCTCTCCTTTCCTCCTCTGACAGATGCAGCAGGAGGGTCGGGATTCCCCCGCTGATGTCAATTGGAAGGGGGGGAGGAGGTAAGAAGGAGAGAGCCGGCCGGTCATGTGATCGCTATAGGAGGCAGTGCTGATGGTGTATACAGGTTAGTGTTATGCAAGCAGCAGGAGGGGGGCGGCACTGTCACGAGTGGACAGGCAGGGAGGAGAGGGGGAGGGGGGGTGGGAGGAGGACACAGGAGCAGAGAGGAGGCAGATAGCAGGCTGTGGCTGATGGAAGGCACATAAACTGACCATGGTGTCAGGACTCAGCAGCCATGTTACACCGTGGTCAGTTTATAGAGGATAAGGCAAGTTTTTTTAGGTGTTACAGGGGGCCAAATGACATAGCACAAGCACTGTGCTGTATAACATGCTTTAACCACTTGGAGCCGCTGGGTGAACCGCCGTACCCATTTAAGAGCCACAGTGGGTGACCTGCTGAGCATGCTCGGAGGGCGCGATCGTGGCCACGAGAGCCAGAACCTAAAAGGGGAGGAGAGACAGATCGTCTGTTCCTACTAAGTAGGAACAACGATCTGGCTCCTCCTCTAGTCAGTCCTATCCCCTCACTGTTAGAAACACACCTAGGGAACATGGTTAACCCCTTGACCACCCACCTAGTGTTAACCCCTTCCCTGCCAATTATATTTACACAGTAATCAGTGCATTTTTATAGTACTGATCACTGTTTAAATGTCAATGGTCCCAAAAAAGTGTCTGATCTGTCCGCCGCAATGTCGCAGTCCTGATAAAAATTGGTGATCACCGCCATTACTAGTAATAAATAAATAAAATCACCATAAATCTATTCCCTATTTTGTAGATGCTATAACTTTTGCGCAAACCAATGAATATAAGCTTATTGCGATTTTTTTTTTTTACCAAAAATATGTAGAATACATCTCGGCCTAAACTGATGAAGAAATTTGTTTAAAAAAAAAAAAAAAACGTATATTTATTATAGTAAAAAATATTGTTCTTTTTTCAAAATTGTCAGGTTTTTTTGTTTATAGCGCAAAAAATAACTGCAGGTGATCAAATACCACCAAAGCTCTATCTGTGGGGAAAAAAAGGACGTCAATTTTATTTGGGTACAACGTCGCATGACTGCGCAATTGTCAGTTAAAGTGACGCAGTGCCGTATCGAAAAAAAAATCCTTCCCGGAGCTGAAGTGGTTAACCACTTCCTGCCTGGCCTATAGCAAAATTACGGCCGGGCGGTGGTTCAGTTATCCTGACTGGGGTTCAGGATAACTGCTGTCGCGCGCCCGTGGGGGCACACATCGTAGCGATCGTGTGTTGCGATGTGTCAGTCTGACACAGCGCTACACCAATCTCGGTAAAGAGCCTCTGACGGAGGCTGATCACGATGTAAACAGGAAGAGCCGTAGAGGAGAGCCGACCGGCGGCTCTTCTGACAGGGGGGGTCTGCACTGATTGTTTATCAGCGCAGCCCCCCCCCCATGGATGCCCACACTGGACCACCAGTGATGCCGCGAGGACCACCAGGGAAGCCCCAAACACATGGATGGCCAGGAATGTCCCCCATGGCCACCAGAGATGCCAAATGTATGCCAATCAGTGCCCACAAATGGTGCCAGTCAATGCCCATTATGAATGCCTGCCAGATCATTGATGCCCAGCAGTGCCACCCATCAGTGTCCATCAGTGCCCATCTGTGTCCATCAGTGCCCACATATCAGTGCCCATATGTGCCACCCATTAGTTCCACCCATTAGTACCTTTCAGTGCCTTCTATCAGTGCCCATCAGTGCCGCCTATCAATGCATATCAGTGCCGCTTATCAGTACCCATCATCAGCGCCCATCAGTGCCACCTCATCAGTGCCCATCAGTGCTGCCTTATCAGTGCCCGTCAGTGAAGTCTCATCAGTGCCTGTCATTGAAGGAGACATTTTTTATAACAGAAACTAAAACTTTTCTTTTTCTAAATTTTCGGTAATTTTTTATTTGTTGCGCAAAAAAGAAAAATCCCAGCATTGATCAAATACCACCAAAAGAAAGCTCTATTTGTGGGAACTAAATAATAAAAGATTTGTTTAGGTACAGTGTAGCATGACTGCGCAATTGTCATTCAAAATGTGACAGCTCTGAAAGCTAAAAAGTCGCTTGGGCAGGAAGGGGGTGTAAGTGTCTGGTATTGAAGTGGTTAAAGGGACAGAATCTTTTTTTGGGGGTTAACAAACGCTTTAAGATGTCTACTTTCTAAAAAAGGGTTAATTTAAAGAGGAGCTCCAATCTCCCCCCAAAAAATTAAAAGCATGCAGCTATACTGTAGTTGCTGACTTTTAATATAAAGACACTTACCAGTCCAAGGATCCAGTGATGTCCTAACCCCAGCTGATACTTCAATCGGCTTTGGGTGCAGGCGCCGCATTCTTAGGTAAGGGAGACCGGCAGTAAAGCCGTGTGGCTTTACTACCAGTTTCCTCCTGGGCATGTGCTAGACACGATGTGCTTTGTGAATGGTCCAGCAGTCTTCTGGGACCTATGATGTGTCTCAGAAGGCTGAGGGGAGGGAGCAGGGGGGACTGAACTTCCGCACAGATCACTGCAGCGATCTGACTGGAAGTGAAATTGGGTACCTCTCAAAACCAGCTCCCCTTAAAAATTGCCAAATGTGGCAGGGGAGAGGGGGAGGATGCAAACAAGCAGGCCTTCCCCTTTTGGGTGAAGTTTTGCTTTAAGGGGTTTTCAAACTATCCTGCCATTTTTATTTGCTATGTTTTATAACAGAAAGTATGGAAAACGACCAGGTCGTTAAACAAATTTGTTGAATGAGGAGCCGCAAATAATCAATATTTTAGGCATTCTGAACTACTGTACTGTACTGTATTGTGAAAAAAGGGTTTAAACACAAAACTCCAGCTCAATAACGTTGCTTTAATTTGCACTGAACACAAGGAATATACAAGGTAATACTCCTTATTTGATTGACTGGTGCTTTAGCACACATTAGCTTACACTACTAAGGCATATGACATGAGTCATTAATCATTATGAGTACACAGAATTATTTTTAGAGTGAAACGAACTGGCATGTAATTTGCAAATCATACCAAATACTATACACAGGGATGACAGACTGAACATTTACAATGCAATTTAGAATGAATAAACAGTAGCACTAAAAAATGTACATACACAATATGCAGACCTATACTTTTTTCCAGTATTGATAAATTGATTAATTCATTTTGGTTTCTTTAGATCTGTAAGAGTTCATTTACACATGCATTGCCTTATGAAGAGTGATCCATGATGGATTGATTTTGAGAGGGCATTTAACAGGCGACATGTCACCTTCATCACTACTTGTTTTAACCCCTAAAAGCCCACATCACCACACTGCAACCATTGCTTTCAGTTGCAGGGCAGTTGTGTTGGTGCCCCATTTATTGAATCCAATTGTGACAGGGTGTACACCTCTTGCGCACTGCGAAGCAAAGCATCATGGCCATAACAAGTATACAAAGCTAGCTTTGCAGCTTAATGAGGGTAAGTTTGGGGGCCTGGCTGTTTTTACTACCCCCTAACCACAAATGTACACTTAGCAATGAAGGAGTATGTGATCAGACAGCTCACCCCTTACAGCAAGTTCTTGTGGCCTTGAGATTACACAGTCCACACCTATACTATTCATAAATATAGATTACCAGCCCATTGCGATCTCTTCATTACAGCCCACTTTATTAACCTGGATGTGACAAGTGACACATATACATTACACAGGGCTAGGTCGGGACTTGAGTGATCAGCTCAAGAGATTGTGGAGCTCGATTCAATAGGAGGGGATCCCACCCACTCAGAAGGCAGACCTGTCCATTGATGCTTTAGAGACGTAAGCGGAAAGGTTAATCCTGCACTTTCCAGTGGAAGACCAGCATACCCTTGACAAGATAGTTAATCACTTAAAAGCAGTGTATAGTCAGGTGACAACATTAGAGGACCTTAGAGCCTACTTTATAAGCAGAGAGCAGAGAGTGCGGGAGACCATTCTGCAATATGCACTGAAACTGCAGGACATAGCAGCAAAAATACACTGTAGGTAAAGAGGCCAAGTATGATGGCCTGACTGAAGTGTTCTGGACAGACAGCTAAAGGAACAATTTGTAAGTGTGCTGCTGTCTGACAAAGTCAGAGAAATCTTGCAACAGAAAAATAGAAGCAACCCCAATTTGAAGTTCTACAGACTTTCAGAAGTGGCCGTGGCCTCTCGGGAGCAAAGTTGCACAGACTTGGATGCACTTATGGCTGTTGTAGGTGGGGAATTGATAGACTCACCTTCCACCACAGAGACGACTTCATGGGAGGTGACCTTCCATAAAATGACAGAAGGGAAGGCTCTGTTCCAAACAGAGTTTTCTGTGTTGAAGGGCAGACCGAAATATTCCTTTTTGGGTAAGGAGGAGAAGGTGAAAATCACCTCTGGGCGAAGGTTGTCAAAGCCATTAAACAAGAACACCCCACTGCCAGAAATCAAGCAGTAGGGCAGTAAAGTGTAGCCCTTCAAGTTGTGGTGGTCAATTACCCTGATGTGCAAGGATGCTTTGATGACCAAGAGATCAAGTGCCTCATTGATACCAGCATGTAGATCACTACCTTGACTGGCTTGTTATTGAAACAATACTTTCCTAAGTAGAAGATGAACCCAGACATGCCATGGATCACATTGACAGCCACCATTGAGCCTTCTATAGAAGTCATTAATATTACCTGGATGAAAGTGGAGATGTAGGGACAGGACCTTGGCCAAAAGGGCATAGTGATCAGACATTCCTCCAGAAGGTGGTGGCCACTGGTGATACTAGGCATACATTTCATCCAGAAACTCATGGCTGAGGTGCTGAAGAGGTGCCCTGCATAACTGAGCCCACAAAATTTCAGAAGGGTGTTGCCACAGGTGATACTGGACATACATATTATTCAGGGACTAAGGACCAAGGCTCGATTTACACTTGGCATTTCCAGAACATGCAACAAAGCGCACAGAAAATGCACATTTTGCCACACCCTTTTGGAAATGCACTGAAAATGCACCTCACACTTGCTGTGCCACAGTTAATAGTGCATGTCAGAGCACCAACCAAGCCATAAAGTCCAAGGAATTGTCTGTAGACCTCCGAAACAGGATTGTATCAAGGCACAGATCTTGGGAAGGGTACAGAAAAAAATCTGCAGCATTGAAGGTCCCAATGAGCACAGTGGTCTCCATCACCCATAAATGGAAGAAGTTTGGAATCACCAGGACTCTTCCTAGAGCGGGGCGCCTGGCCAAACTGAGGGATCGGGGGAGAAGGGCCTTAGTCAGGGAGGTGACCAAGAACCCTGATGGTCACTCTGACTGAGCTCCAGAGTTTCTCATTGGAATGGGAAGAACCATCCAGAAGAACAACTGTCTCTGCAGCACTCCACCATTCAGGCCTTTTTTGTGGTAGAGTGTCCAGACGGAAGCCATTCCTCAGTAAAAGGCACAAGAGAACCCATCTGGAGTTTGCCAAAAGGCACCTGAAGGACTCTCAGAATTATGAGAAACAAAATGTTCTGGTCTGATGAAACAAAGATGGAACTCTGGCCTGAATAGCAAGTGTGAGGTCTTAAGAAAACCAGGCACTGCTCGTCACCTGGCCAATACCATCCCTACAGTAAAGCATGGTGGTGGCAGCATCATGCTGTGGGGATATTTTTCAGAGGCAGGAACTGGGATACTAGTCAGGATTGAGATAAGATGAATGCAGCAATGTTCAGAGACATCCTTGATGAAAACCTGCTCCGAAGCACTCTGGACCTCAGACTGGGGCGAAGGTTCATCTTACAACAGGACAACAACACTAAGCACACAGCCAAGATAACAAAGGAGTGTCTACGGGCCAAATTTGTAAATGTCCTTGAGTGGCCCAGCCAGAGCCCAGACTTGAACCCGATTGAACATCTCTGGAGAAATCTAAAAATGGCTGTGTACGCTCCCCATCCAACCTGATGGAGCTTGAGAAGTCCTGCAAAGAAGAATGGGAGAAACTGCCCAAAAATAGGTGTGCCAAGCTGGTAGCATTGTATTTAAAAAGACTAGAGGCTTTAATTGGTGCCAAAGGTGCTTCAACAAAGTATTAAGCAAAGGCTGTAAATATGTGAAATGTGTAAATGTACATGTGATTTTTTTGTTTTGTTTTTCTAATAAATTTGCAAAGATTTTAAACAAAGTTCTTTAATGTTATCATTATAGGGTATTGTTTGTAGAATTTTGAGGAAAATAATTAATTTAATCCATTTTGGAATAAGGCTGTAACATAACAAAAGGTGGAAAAAGTGAAGCGCTGTGAATACTTTCCGGATGCACTGTATGTAGTAAAAACACAACTTGTGACAAGTCACAAGTGACAAGTCACACTGGTAGCTAATTGGCCTAGTGATAATGTTGATGATGATTTACGTTGTCTGAAAAAGGGAGTATGGAAACCTATTGGGCAATCCATTGGGGGGGGGGGGGGGCTGTAATTGTACAACGTTTAAGAACTCCTGTGTTACAATAAATGTCACCAAAATAATTAGTTAGTTTACCAGTGTCTCCCCATAACAGATGTCTTATAAACTGCATTTTTATCATTAATGTCAAATGAACAAAAAGAGCATATGATATTCCAAATATTATGTAAGCAATAAATCCTGGTTTGAAAAGGTATGTTATATTTACAATGTACTGCTATGCTTTGTATATGTTGAAATCAACTTACAGTATGAGTAAAAGGATATCTGACACACCAACAGCATAAAACATTCAAATTTTCTCATATGTTTCTAATGACAGGCTGCATGTGGAGTGTAAAACAATTTATCAAAGTGTTATCTACAGGTTACAAGAAGCTTGATCCCAACCTTGTCAGTACAAGATAATTATTTGACAGGTAGACACGTGGGCCACGAATTATATTGTATGGGATGTAAGGAGGGTAATAACATCTGAGCATCCTATTTTTTTTTATTTACCTAACTGTGGAAATGAACCAATTCATAAATGTTGCCCAGGTATGCATAACTAATTACAGCTTGACTAATCTCACTTCTTATGTACGGTATGATGCACCAAGCTAGAAATGCATGGGCTCTCTCTTTTTTTACATTTTACAAATAGAGAATGAGTGAATAGACATTAGTCAACAAATATATGTATGGCACCATTAAAAAAGCATGGGAATCCCCCCTAATTCATACCAGGCCCTTCAGGTCAGGTCTGAGTTTTAAGGGAGACGTCATGCACAAAAAACGCAAAAAAGAAGCATGAGGTCCATCCAAACCCGCAAAAACCTGTCACGGTACCTCCCATTTTGAGGGCATGTGACCTGGAATGGTTCGGGGGGGGGGGGATGAATGCTCCTCCTTCCCTTTCCTGGCATACCTGACTGCATACATGGATAAGGGTCTGGTGTAGATTTTTGGGAGGCTTCAGAGTTTTTCTTCCTTCATTTTTGCATGGGATTTCCCTTTATAATTTAAATCAGACCGGAATGGTTTGGGGTGACCTCATGCTATTTTATTTTTTATTTTTTTTAACGTGGGCTCACCTTTAAAATACTGTGGTACCAGCCCTTGGTCTCCTCCAGCTGCACACCTGTACCTATTAGGCCAGCCCAGAGCTATGTCCCTTTGTTCCCCTGTGTACTCAGTCCTGCCCTGGACTTTACTGTGAAAGATGATGTGCTGTGGCTAAGTGCAAGTAGCTGTTTATGTAGTATACTATTTACTGAAAAATGGGTCATTCTCTAGTGTCTGTAGCTACAAAGCCTTTTTAGAAACTGTGATGTTCTATGATTGAGTTGTCCTTTTAAGCCCCAGAGACATTGCTCTTTGAGCTCTGTTTGTACAGCTTCATATTCAGTTTAAAAATGCTCTATAGTGTATGCATACCCATTTGCCATTTTGACCCTGTTTGAGTCGTTAATCCTACTTTGTACCTGCTTAGTAAAGTTCAGGTTTAAGCTACCTCTGACCATTCAGCCAATTTTCCTACCTGTTGTACTATCACCAAATCTCACTCCAAATAATGTGAGACAAGCAGACAGTAGTAGCAATATACATTTTCAGTACAAAAACCTCACACTATTACTTGCAAAAAATACACTACGATAAAATATATTAAATAAATTAAATCTGTGAAAGAGCAGCTATTACTCCACAGTGCAATCACCACACTAAAATCATTAAATGTATAACTACTAACAGTGTAGCGCTCCATAATATAAATGACCAAATGTTGACTCAAGTGTGCAAGTAAACAACAAAGCTCAAAAATGTATAAAATCATCATGAATCAAGTAAAAAACTTAAAAAGAATCTCATACATCATCTAACTAGGTTGTAAGTAAAAAAAAAAACATGACAAAGGTCCCATAAGTCATCCAATTAGGTTAGATCATCCAATTAGATTGTACTTGTCCAGAAAAAACACTCCCACATTTCATGTGCCACAAGTAAAGGTACATATTCCACAGCATCAGAAATCTTCCTCTATGGACTGCCACCAAAGGGTATCACCCACGTGCCAAATCTGGTGTCTCCTCACCTGATGCGATGGACCCCTTAAAATAATCAAGGTGGTCAAAAGCGATTTAACCACTTGCCGCCCACGCACCATTAAATGATGGAGGAGCAATGCGGCTCTCGTTCTGGCACGACGTTGTATGACGGTGCCTCAGAACGGCACTCTCACGTGCCTGCGGGGGCACGCAGCTTGACTAACGTGGCCACTCCATGTAAATGCGGAAGTGCCGTTTATCAGCTCTCCTCACCTGACACTGACAGAGTGTATGGCGAGGAGAGTCAATCAGCGGCATCTCCTCGCAAGGGAGACCCCGACAGGTAATCAGGGCACTGATCATCAATTCCCCCGATTTACAGTAAAGCCCCAGCAGTGCCCATCAGTGACACCAATCAGTGCTCATTAGTGATGCCAGTCAGTGCTGCCTTTCAGTGCTTCCCATCAGTGCCCACCAGTGCCACTTATTCGTGGCGCCTAGCAGTGCTCATCAGTGCCGTGATTGCAGTGAAGCCCCAGCACTGCCCATCAGTGACACCAATCAGTGCCCATTAGTAATGCCAGTCAGTGCTGCCTTTTAGTGCCTATCAGTGCCTGCTCATCAGTGCTTCCCATCAGTGCCCATCAGTGCTGCCTATTAGTGTTCATCAGTGCTGCCTATCTGTGCCACCTATTAGTGCTCATCAGTGCTGCATATCAGTGCCACCTATCAGTGCTCATCCGTGTGGCATATTAGTGCCTCCTCAGCAGTGCCACCTAATCAGTGCTGCCTCATCAGCGCACATCAGTGAAGAAGAAAAATTACTTATTTACTGAAAGAAACTAAGAAAAACTTTTTTTTCTTATTTTTTTTGTAAAAAAGTAAATAATCAAGCAGTGATTAACCATATACTGCAGCAGGGCGGCTCTATTCCGTGAAACGACGTACCTGTTCGTTTTGTGTGATAGATACATGGCGCGCGCATATATGGTTAATCACTGCTTGATTATTTACTTTTTTACAAAAAAAATAAATAAGAAAAAAAAGTTTTTCTTAGTTTCTTTCAGTAAATAAGTAATTTTTCTCCTTCACTGATGTGCGCTGATGAGGCAGCGTGCCCGGCGGCCACGATGTCCGCCGGCCATCTGCGATCGTTCCTCGCAGAGGCAGAAAGGGGATCTGCCTATGTAAACAAGGCAGATCCCCGTTTTGACAGGGGAGGAGAGAGAGATCAGGTGTTCCTAGTGATCAGAAACACCTATCTCTCTCTACTCCCAGTCAGTCTGTCCCCCTGACAGTTAGAAAGCCCCTCCCTAGGGAACACTTAACCGCTTGATCACCCCTAGTGTTAACCCCTTCCCCGCCCGTGCCATTTATACAGTGATCAGTGCATTTTTATAGCACTGATCACTGTATTGGTGTCACTGGTCACCAAAAAAGTGTCACTTAGGGTCAGATTTGTCCACCGCAATGTTGCAGTCCCGCTAAAAATTGCTGATCCCTGCCATTACTAGTAAAAACAATAAAAAGATTATTATTATTTTTTTTTTACATTTTTGTATTGGATATGTATTATAGCAAAAAGTTAAAAATATATATATATTTTTTCAAAATTGTCACTCTTTTTTTGTTTATAGTTAAAAAAATTAAAAATGCAGAGGTGATCAAATACAAGCTGAAGTGGTACAAGCTGAAGTGGTTAAATACCACCAAAGAAAGCTCTATTTGTGTGGAAAAAAAAATATTTGGGTATAGTGTTGCATGACTGTGCAATTGTCATTTACAATGTGAGGGCGCTGAAAGCTTGAAATTGGCCTGGGCAGGAAGGGGGTGAAAGTGCCCAATAGGCACGTGGTTAATCACATAGACAAATTGCATGGCACAAATGGCCATCTGTGGTAACCAGTAGCAACCAATGCAATTAATAAAGTTGTGCAAGTATTTTTGTGTGAGAATTAAATACATTTCATAATGCTGGACAAATATGATAACCAACAGAAACCAAAGATCAGTGTACAAAACTCCAATAATCTCCTAAGTATTAAAGATGTGCATCGCAACTTCACTAGGTAAACTCATCGGAACAGGTTGGACTTAAATAAAAAGGTCACAGGTCAAAGTGCTTTTCCCAGCTTATCGTAAAAGGTAAAACTCCACTCTGCCTATGGATCTTTATATTTTTCCTAAATACTCCACATTCTTGTTGTAAAAGTCTCTAAAATGTTTTCAAACACTAAGATTTTAGTATCCCTTTTCGATGTTGGTCACATGTTGCCCTCTACTCTGATGTAATTTATGCATGGTGCAGCCAACATGGACTCTTAAAGTTAGTAGATTGTGGGAATCTTACATGCAGATGGTAAAAAATATTTTGATATATGTATATCCCGGGGGCTGGTCCCTCAGGACGCCGGGCCCCAGGTTTGCACCTCCCCTTTTCTCTTTTCCTCCCCCTATAGTAGTCCTGACTCCCATTGGTGCCGCCCACTACACTGGCTCCTGACTCCCTGCCAGTAGCATAGCATGCTGGTGTCAGTTCAACAGGCACAGAAACTAGTGTTCATCCCCCCGAAAAACCCGTGGTTCAATCCACCTGCTCCTCTCCTCCTCTCCTTTGATGGCTGCTGAGCCGCTCCATCCCTGGGCTCAGTGTGCAGTGATAGGCAGTTTGGGAGGCGTGGCTGTCTTGGAGGGAGGAGATCCCCACGCTGCTCTGTCCCCTCCAGCATGCCTGAGCAGCATGGACCATGAGCTACAATTCGTTGATGGAACCATGAATGCCAACATGTACTGTGACATACTGAAGCAGAGCATGATCCCCTCCCTTCAGGGACTTGGCCACAGGGCAGTATTGCAATATGATAACAACCCCAAACACACCTCCAAGACGACCACTGGCTTGCTAAAGAAGCTGAGGGTAAAGGTAATGGACTGGCCAAGCATTCCTCCAGACCTAAATCCTATTGAGCATCTGTGAGGCATCCTCAAACAGAAGGTGGAGGAGCGCAAGGTCTCTAACATCCACCAGCTCCGTGATGTCGTCATGAAGGAGTGGAAGAGAACTCCAGTGGCAACCTGTGAAGCTCTGGTGAACTCGGTGGTCAAGGCAAAGCTCTGTATAATATTTTGCTTGGTTAACGTTGGTATAGCATCAATAAGTTGCCAAAATAGTACTAAAGGTGTTGCGAGCTACCAAATCAAAGATCCCCTATCTTATAATAGTATGATGACAGCTGCTAGCACTAATCACGTTCCATACTAACGTGTGAGAATCACAGATAAATAAATAAATCATGTGCTGCGCTATCTCCTTAATGATCTGCTGAACCTGCAGCAAAAAACTAAATTGTTAACTAAAATGTTGGGGCCCGCTATATGATGTTGTAAGCTGTATGACGACAACAGTTGCTTATATATATATATATATATATATATATTTATTCTTGAAATTTATAGGCACATCACTTTAGTTAACAATTTAGTTTTTTTAGTTTTTTTGCTGCAGGTTCAGCAGATCATTAAGGTGATGATTTATTTATGTATCTGTGAGCATCAATAAATTACTCCCAAACCTTAAAGTCTTAAAAAAAAACTCTATGCCTCCATTTATGAAGAATCGCTTTTTTCACCATTAAAGATATAATGGATAATAGTTTTCTACTTCCCACTGTGACTTTAGCTCCCTGCAATTTCATAATGCCAAAGATTGCCCATGCCATTCTTAAAAGCATGGTAAGTAGATAATAGGCATCAGTGTAAGTCCACAGAGTCCCATGATAAATTCTGAAAGTCAGTTCTTTGTGTGGAAAATTAAAGGGCCATATTGAGAGGCCTGTGGATTGATGGGCATAGTCAATACATGATCTGTAACAGGCATGTGTCTAAGAGATTGCGTGCTTAGAAGGCTTAAGCTCTTGTAGTAGTCTGTCCAGAGTGCTCACCCAATTGGTATCTGAGAGATTTGTAAGAATGCACGAGACATAAAAGCACATTTGCAGAAATGTGAAAATTTAAAAAAGGAAAAGTCTTTGATGCTTCTTTGAATGTACATGGGTGTAAGTACAGGCAGTCCCAGAGTTACAAACGACTCCTAATTACGAACGTCCCCAAATGTCACTTGTGCTCCACGCTGGTCCTGGATACATTTCAATACCTTTTGAGCACCTCCAAACACATGCCACACTGCCGTACTACGCCCCAGATAACAACAAGCGCCCGGAACATCCCACATCCATGCACAGGCGGCAGTTACACTTACCCTGGTCAGTGGGTAAAAGTTCCCGTTGCATGTGAAGCACACAATATTTAAATTCAGTATGGTGTTTGGGTCCAGGTCAGTCCATCTAAATGTTTATACCATGAATCCAGTCAGGAAAGTACTTGGTAATAGCTGCTAAATTCAGTTTTTTTGTGGGTTGTGGAAGCTAATTTTGGTATGCTTTCCCGCCCAAATGGTTTGACTTGTGTATAGAAGCTTTGGGAACAGCACTATTTTTATTTGCCATTCATTTTGATTGGGCTTATTCTTCCTAGATATTTAAAAGTCAAATGAGACCATTTAGTAACATTTGCCATATAAATTTTATTGGTGTTTGGGGATTTTAAATTCCAGAAAAAGGTATTTTATCCTTACACCAAATGAATAGGTAAGGAGCCCTCCAATGAGGCCTAGTAAATTGGCTGAATCAGAGGTTATGACATCATCAGCCCACCTCTCTGACTCAGCCAATCAGAGGAAACTTTGTAATCATTGCTAAAATACATCACTTTCTCTGAATGGCTAAGCGCCGATCAGATAGACTCTATTGTGTGCCAGCTATAAGACATGAAGTCTCGGCTTGAACCCAGAACACAATGCAGTATGCTGTATGTAGCATCAGCTACTGTACATACAGTTTATGCCGCACATGCAGTGGCCTCACATGTTAGTGAGGGACATCGTTTGGGCTAGCTTGGCCCAAACAAAACCATGTAAAGTGTATCAAAACCTGGAGTTTAGCTTTAAAGCCCCATACACACAGTCGGATTTTCCGATGGATTCTGTCCTATCGGACAATGTTGTCGGAAATTCCGACCGTGTGTAGGCACCATCGGACAGTTTCCATGGGATTGTCCGACGGACAAAGTCCTATCTCCTGCTGGATAGATTTTTTGACAACAAAGTCCGATCACACCAAATCCGATCGTGTGCAGCGAATTCCGACGGACAAAGTGCTACGCATGCTCAGATCACATTACAAGACCAAAGCTATTGGCTACTAGCCTCTACGTAGTCCCGTCGTAGGCAACAAACGTCACCACGTTCAGAATGATCGGATTTTCCGACAACTTTGTCCGACCGTGTGTATGCAACACCAGTGTCGGACTAAATCCGTCGGACCAAATCCGATGGATTTGGTGGTCGGATTTTCCGACCGCGTGTATGGGGCTTTAGAGAGATACAGTGCCTTGAAAAGGTATGCATACCACTTGAAATTTTCTACATTTAGTCATGTTACAACCAAAAATGTAAAGGTATTGTATTGGGATTGTATGTGTTAGACCAACACAAAGTGGCAAATAATTGTGAAGTGGAAGGAAAATGATAAATGGTTTGCAAATTTTTTTACAAATAAATATCTGAAAAGTGTGGCGTACATTTGCATTCAACCCCCTTTACTCTGATACCCCTAACTAAAAACTAGTGGAACCAATTGCCTTCAAAAGTCATCTGATTAGTAAAGAGCAAAAAAAGGTTTGACCCCCCCCCCCAAGAGCTGGGATTTTAATGACAAGCAACACACCAATCGTCCTCAAAGAATCGCACTCCCGCACGCCCCCTGGGGCGCGCACCTGGGAACATCTGTGACCCGGCGCATCACGGATCACGGTAAATGGCTGCTCATAGCGGCCGTTTACCACGTGAACGCTCTGTCAAATGAGGGAGCGATCAATTGTAAACAAACCGGCGTCATGTCATGATGCCGGTTCCTCTCTCCCCTCTGTGTACCGATCAGTACAGTGTGAGAGGAGAGGGGGAGAGAGCGGATGGCAGCAGCACTGTGGGCTGGATCTGTAGTGCCCACAGCGCTACTCAGTGACAATTGCAGTCACATCCAGCCATCCATCCATGCTCAGCCATCCCTCCATGCTCAGCCATAATCTGCAATATCATGCCATACTCTGTAATACCCTGCAATACTTTGCAATACCCTTCCATACTCTGCAATACCCTGCCATACTCTGCAATACTCTGCAATACCCAGCCATACCCAACCATACTCTGCAATACTCTGCAATACCCAGCCATACCCAACCATACTCTGCAATACCCTGCCATACTCTGCAATACTCAGTGTTACCCAGCCATACTCTGCAATACCCAGCCATAATCTGCAATACTCGTTGATACCCAGCCATACTCTGCAATACCCAGCCATACTCGGCGATACCCAGCCCTAATCTGCAATACCCAGCCGTACCTAGGTACCCAGCATTTTAACCACTTCCCGCCCACCGGCCTTCATATGACAACCTTGACTTTGTGCGGGGATATCTGAATGATGCCTGCAGCTCCAGGCATCATTCAGATATCAGCTTTTTAGCCGACAATTCCCTACACCATAAGAATGATCATTCCACCGCTTGATCATTTTTACGGGAGGTGAGAGGGGTTTTTCGTCCCCCTCCCGTCACCCTTCGGTGCTTCTACCGACACACCACTACAATCGAAGCCAGGATTGTTTTTTATTTTTTATTTCAGGCTTTCCAGCCTAGAGGTGAGATGTGGGGTCTTATTGACCCCATATCTCACTGTAAAGAAGACCTGTCATGCCATATTCCTATTACAAGGGATGTTTAAAGTGCCCCTGTCCCCATGTGCTCACATGTAGAAGCGAACACATACGTAAGTCCCGCCCACATATTAAAACATATTCAAACCACACATGTGAGGTATCACTGTGAACGTTAGAGCGAGAGCAATAATATTGGCCCTAGACCTCCTCTGTTACTCAAAACATGTAACTATTATAACATTTTAAAGTGTCGCCTAAGGGGATTTTTAAGTAGTGAAGTTTGGTGCCATTTTACGAGCGTGTGCATTTTGAAGGGTGACATAGTATCTATTTACTTGGCGTAACTTCATATTTAACATTATGTAAAAACATTGGGCTAACTTTAACTTTTTTTTTTTTATAGCACAAAACTGCTTTTTTTCCTCCAAAAAAAATGTGTTTGAAAAAGTGCTGCGCAAATACTGTGCGAGATAAAAAGTTGCAACTACCTCCATTGTATTCCCTAGGGTCTTTGCTAAGAAAACATATATATATATATATATATATATATATATATATATATATATATATATATATATGTGTGTGTGTGTGTAATTTTCTAGCAAATAAATGATGATTTGGCCTGGGTGCTCAAATGCCTGAAGGTGCTCCCTGCATGTTGGGCCTCTGTATGTGGCCACGCTGTGTAAAAGTCTCACAAATGTGGTATACCATACTCAGGAGTAATAGCATAATGTGTTTTGGGGTGTAATTTGTGGTATGCTAATGCTGTGTGTGAGAAATAACCTGCTAATATGACAATTTTGGGGGAAAAAAAGAAAAAATCTTGATATTTGCAAAGAATTGTGAGAAAAAATTACAACTTCAAAAAACTCACCATGTCACTTTCTAAATACCTTTGAATGTCTTCTTTCCAAAAAGGGGTAATTTCAGGGGTATTTGTACTTTTCTGGCATGTTAGGGTCTCAAGAAATGAGATAGGCTGTCAGTACTTTAGATGTGATCAATTTTGAGATATTGGCACCATAGTTTGTGGACTCTATAACTTTCACAAAGACCAAATAATATACACCAATTTGTATTTATTTTTACCAAAGATATGTAGCAGTATAAATTTTGGCCCAAATTTATGAAGGAAAAAATACAAATTTGCTAAATTTTATAACAGAAACGAAGAAAATTCCTTTTTTTACAGAATTTTCAGTCTTTTTTCTTTTATAACGCAAAAAATAAAAAACCCAACAGTGATTAAATACCACCAAAAGAAAGCTCTATTTGTGTGAAAAAAAGGACTAAAATTCCATATGTGTACAGTGTTGTAAGACTGAGTAATTGTCATTCAAAATGTGAGAGCACCGAAAGCTGAAAATTGGTCTGGTTAGGAAGGGGGTTTAGGTGCCCAGTGGTCAAGTGGATAATGATCCAGAGGTGGAGGAGTGGACTTTTTTTATAACCTGGGTAAAGAGCTTTCTGCCCTTTTTTGACTTCACACTATATGCAGTGACAGATAAAATGTCTGTCACTGCAGAGACACACAGAAAACAAATGTTTGCTATGTGTTACATTCACACTGCAATACAGCCTAGAGCTGCGCTGCATGCTGTATTTTATTGCAGCGCACCGTGCCCAATCATACGGCAACGGACAGCAACACTGTGCATCGCATTACTGTACATTGCCATGAAATAATGTTAGTACAAAACCAAAAACAGCAAAAAAAATAAAGAAGTCACGTGATCGTGCACCACACTACCCCCTACTATACCTGGCAATGGAGAGATGGTGCAGTGGTAAATTGTTGCAGCAGCTCTCAATTGCTGTGTGAATATAGCCTTAAGGTCAACCTGTTTGGGGAAGTTTACCAAGTAGAGTTGTCATACACATTTTTAACACCTGGGAGTATATTGGAGTTTTGCACATTGCTATTGGTTACAACAATTGCTATTGGTGGACATTTGTACAATAATATGAACTGTGGTTTAATTACCACAGATGGATACTTGCACAACTTTAAGAATTTTAATAGTTGCTATTGGTTACTACAGACGAACATTTTATTTATTATACTGGTCATTGCTGGTTATCACAAAAGGATATTTGCACAATTGCACAAAATGCACTTTCATAGATTTAATTTTGCACCCTGAGAATATGTTGTATTGCGGTATTAGTGGTATCTCTTTGTGATGGAAAATCAAACAAACCCGATCCCAGTTTTGCATGTTTTAGTAAAACGGTACATATTATTGCATATTATTGCAAGTATGTGAATCATGCCATATTTTTTTTCAGAACAAATTGGGTAATATCCCCTTTGTGCAAAAATAAATAAAAATACAACCTCTGACCACATTATTTGTTGTTTGTACCCATAGTAGAGCCAAGAAACAATAGTGCTCATTTTGCTTTTTTTTCATCCTATCCAAATGCCATGACACTGAAATAAATAAAAAACTCCATCCTACCCAAAACACACTGACCCTGACCTTTTGATCTGACTCTGACTGTGATGTTGACCCCAACACTGACCCTGACAGTAATCTAGATCAAGCTCTAAACTATTTTATCTTTTTTTTATTATTATTTATTACACACAGACTTTTTTGTTGTTTACATTCTTCTACTTTGGCTAGAAGAAAAAGATGGTGTAGTTAATTTACTAGAGGCAAATAGACTGTGCACTTTGCAAAAGCAGTTGCATGTATTTCCCCCCAGAGCTTATTTAATATGGTGAAGCACTGCTGATTTCCATGATCCAATCATGCGTAAGCAAAAAAGCTGCTTTTTTTTCCCTTGCCCCTGATTGGGTATTCAACGCATTCACTAAGCTCTGGGGGAAATGAGTGCAACTGCATTTGCAAAGCGCATAGTCTATTTAGGAAGAGGAGAAAGAGAGTACGGGCAGGTTTTACTGAATGACCAATGTGTTAGCCAATCATAGGCTATTACAGGAATCATGTAATGGGGAACCTAACTCCTATCATTAGTGCAAGATCAGGAGCTGTTGGCGACACGCTATGGAACCCACTTCTAGCACAAAGGCAGGAGAGCATATACTATATGCGGCACCTTGGGACAAGGGCTACCCCCATGATGCTGCACATATGTGTGAGCTCAGGGTCACCATTATGATTTTTACTTCATTACATTTCTTATCATTGTTTTTGTTTGCTTGATAATATGTTTATAGGCATTATTCATCAAGTAGGATTTTATTCAGTTAAAGTGATTGAAAACGATCACCTTGGAAAACAACCCATTCAGTTTAAAATAGAAAAGAAGAAGGCGCATGCGCGGAACTCGGGATGATGGCCGCATAGTCACGGAGCTTCTTCCCGCTCCGGCCATTCAGTGCTCCTAACTACTGGCGGCATTGCATGATTCCTCTCAGCACAAGCACCAGGAAGTGGGGACACCCGGGGGGATCATCCCATGTCAGCGGGGAAGACCAAACGGGACTTGCGGGCTCAATTTAACACGATCCCGGCGCCTGACGATAATCCCAAGATGGCAGCAGCACAGCACCTCCATGAGGAAGCACATGCAGGGATACCAGTTACAGTTAACCCTCACAGCATCCACAGAGTCCCTTATTAACCAAACCCTGGATGATCTTTTACTGTCCCCTATGGCTGCAGCTTCTCCAAAGCTTGATGAGCCCTGGCACAACACAGGCCAAATCCCCTCGCAACCACAGGACTTATCATTTATTTTCACTAAATTTGCTAGAGATGCTAGACAGAGGATTGTCCCAGACAGCGGCCAAAATCACATCAGACATAAAACTTGACCTCCAAATCCTGGTCTCTCGCATTGAGACCAAAATGGCCCCCCGCGATTGCCCATTCCAACCAAAACACGGACCGCATCCAATATCTACACAACCAGCTGGACATTGCTATGGCATTGAGAACAGGTCCAGACGTTACAATTTTAGGAACAGGGGGCTATCTGAATCTATCACTGATATACCCCGAAGCAGTCGGCTCCCTCATCAAGCATCTTATTCCAGATATTTGCTCTCATAGGCTAAACTTGATCAAGCTCCCAGAGCTCTGCCCCCCCACCCCCCCCCCCCCCGATCAGATGGCCTCACTTTAGTGTGGGCAAACAGAAAATAATGAAAAAGGCACGCTCCACTGCACAACTGCACCCAATCCAGATTTTCGCTGATATCTCCCCCTCCACAATTCAGAGAAGAAGGGCACTTAAACCATTACTAACAGCGCTGACCCAGAGGAACATTAAATATTGGTGGCTCTTTCCCTTCAGCTTGAAATTTTAACTCAACAACAAGCCATTCAGATTCTCCACCTTTCCCGAAAGCGAGCACCTCCTACAGAAATTGGGCATAATTTCCAAGGATCCTCCTTCCCTGATGCAAACTTCCTCCGCCAGCTCCTCTAAGCGAACCCCTGCCCCCCCCAGCTAGTCCACTTACCTCCATTTGGCAACAATCCAAAACCAAAAAAGGCCAACGAAGGTCTTCCACCCTGAAACAGTCCTATGCTACCTTATCCACCTCATCTCCACTACCGGATTGACCCTGTTTCCTACAGGTCCTGTTGCACCTATACCGAATGACTCTTGTTCCATTCATAATTATTGAGCCTCCCCTCCTCTCTGAGGGAAGACCACTTCCCTTGACTCTCCTCAGTGCCTTTCAGAAACACATGTTAAATGACTCTGGATACAAGGACACGAACTACCCGGAAACCTCTCTTTAACTTTTCCTCGAATCAACAAATGAACTCCCCTCCGGACGCTAACCTATCTCTGTATAGCTTTGCGATACCAACTGACCAAATCCGTCACAGCTTTACACTGCACTGGAGGATCGATCACTCTACCGCAATGCCTGATGGTCTCACTTGAGTTTCTCTGGCCACTTCCACCTAGGGCTGGGGATGGACAACTATTCAGCTTAATGTTCCCATTTGTTGTCCTAAAGGTTTTGACAGGCACAGCTCCCTTTATCCCCTCTATGCTCCTACCTACCTTGCCCTCCCTCCCCGGCCCTCCCTCTCATACCCTCCCTTACCTCCCCACCCTGACCCCTTTGTCTTAACATATTATTTGCCTCACCTAGGATGGATTTGTTTGTACTTTATTTACAGGCATTGGCGATGTGGCCAAAGTTTCAGCAATTTTTATCGCTTCTCACAAAGGAGTGCTGTGGCCGGAGTGGTACTTCTGCAACTCCTCCTGCCCTCGGAGACGTGGATTTTTTCCCTCTCCTGGTCAGAATTTCCCCTCTGGCTAGTCCTTATATTTAGGTGTATGGTGGATTTATCCCGCCTATGCCCTTTGTATTCTGTTTTGTTCTTCTTCTTTTATCTCTTCTTTCTAGATCTTTTCTACTGTACTAACTTTTCCTTCTTCCAACTGACCTGGGTGACCTCGCTTCCCTCCTCCACTCTTAACAACAACAGAGTGAATGGGCTCCTTATATTCCTCCCCTGAACTCGCACCAGGTTGGGGGTAAGTGACTGGTATTCGCTGGTATTCTATTCCAGGTTGTTCCATGGCTGATACTTCCACACCAAACCCTTCCTTACGCATTGCCTCACACAATGTTCAAGGAATGTTGCCAGTTAAACACCGGAAAATTTTCCAGTATTACCATACCCAGAAATTTGATATACTATTTCTACAGGAGACACATCTTCCTCGCTCTTACTTCCCCTCATATATTCTCCCCAAATTCCACCTCGCTAACGCAGAAACCAATACTAAAGGGGTGGCGATACTTTTTTCTCGTTCTTGTAATTTCTCTCTCATTTCTGAATACAATAATCCGGAAGGTAGATTTTAACTTGTCAAGGGCCTCATAGATGGCCAACTCTACTCCCTGGTCTCCTACTATGCCCCAAACAAGGGTCAGTCACAATTCTTCAATTCCCTATTTCGCACCCTAAACCCATTGACGGAAGGCACTGTAATTTATGGAGGGGACTCCAATGTTGCCTTTGATACAGGGCTAGACAAAACCCACCCCTTAGGTAGGGACCTCATACGGCCCACCAGACAGAGCTTTAAGGTAGCTAGACAGATCTTCTATCAGGGATTAGTTGACATCTGGAGAGAGGTCAACCCAACGTTGCTGGATTATATTCACTTTTCTATTTCCTTTGCAAGAATTGACCACTTCAATTTGAATTTTTAATTTTATAGGGCACCTCTTTGCTCCAGTCAGCCCGGAGCCTTGTTAAGGGGCTTCTAAAGTTTACTCATGATATACCTCTATGGTCGATGTATTCCCCCCCAGGGGACTATGCCGAATCCTAAAGGATGAGGCTCTTGTTTTTAATCCCTTTCCCACCCTAAAAACTTTGGGGTGCCACCCATCTATACATAGTTATAGTTTTACCTTATGCTACACTTCCACTTGCTGTCTCAGTGGATTAGTTGCATGGACGCTCCTGAGATGGTTTATATTTGTACCATCCGGTTCAATTCCTACTACAGGCCTTAGGGCCTTTGCTGGTTTGTCATGTTATACAGTTTTCCATAATCCACTAGTTCTCATGTAATAACCCGGGGGGCCTGGGTGGGATGCTCCTCCACCCTCCGACACAGTTAGATCCCATTTGGGGTGCCGGGCGGTGAAGGTTGTCTCCCCCTCTAAAACTTCTTAATTCTTATTTTATTTATCAGGCATTCAATACGTGATGTATAGTAAAGACTCTTCACTTCTCTATTGTACTTAAACACATACCTCTGCTATGTACCAACTGTTACGCTGAAAGTCAAAATGCAACGTTGTTCTCTTCTTCTTTTTTTTTTTTTTTTTTTCTGTATACTCAAATAAAAAAACTATTGAAACTAAAAAAAAGAAAAAATGTATAGTATAGTGTAAAGTGCTGCACAAATTGTTGCAATTATATAAATTCTGTATAATAATAAAATAGAAATGAAAGGAAAAACATTTTCATATAGATAAAAAAAACATTATAAATACATTTTTTTCCTTTTTTATAAGTGATCTCATTATTTCTGTTGTAAAAAAAATGTATAGTGTAAAGTGCTGCACAAATTGTTGGCTTTTTATAAATTCTGCATAATAATAAAATATAAATGAAAGGCAAAACATTTTCATATAGATATATAAGTGATCTCATTCTCTCTGTTCTCAGCTGCATACAAGCTGGGAGAGGAGAAGCAGCAGCACACTGAGCTACCCATGGTTGTGCAGTGGGGGCATGCCAGGACAAATCTGATCAATGGAGAAGAGCACACTGAGTTCCCAGTATAGCTAGAGAACTGACCACGATGTGCTCTCCTGCTTAGTGTGGTCAGTTTTAATAGGGGACTGGCAGGAACACCAGGGATTTCACACAAAGGAAGCAATACAAAGAGAACAGGATACTTTCTCATACAAGTACATGGTGCAGCAGGCACATATTAGGAATATGAAGTGTTGGGGTAACAAACACTTTAACTTTATCTACATATTATTATGTAGGTTAAATAGCACACTTGAGTAGGTGGTTATACTATTCATTAATACAGCTATTAGGCTGTAGGCACGAGAGTTGTTAAGCATAATCACATACCAGGAAATGCATTGCTATGTTTTAGACGGAATACCAGACAAGAGGGTCATTTTTACAGTATACTGAATAGGCACAATTAACATTACAAAGTTTACTCTATAACACAGCAAATCTTCCCTTATTTAGTTCCTTTTTTTTGTTCCTCTTTTTAAGTTAATAATACCTTAAAACATATACAGTATGTCTTACATTTTTGCTTACCTGTAAAAGCATATAAACAACATTTTATGTGCTTTTATTCAATTGAAATTGGTTGAGTATGCCATTTTATCTAGGTGTAAGCAATAATATGTTCAAATATTTTATATTTTAACTAGTTGCCTTTATGGCTACTCATGCAATCATTTGTGTCTCTTTCCTGGACACGGATTGTCCTGAGGGGACCTTACATAAAATAAAACACACACTTGTCAATATTTTCAGAGCTATCACTTCCTGAATGTGCAAATGACTGGAGCACACCAATGAATTATGAGCGCAGTGTCACACCGTCCAGACTTCTGTCACAACTCACATTTGCTACAGTATATCAGTTTAAATGCTCTCAGAAATATTATCAGTTCTTGTGAGATGAATATTCTAACATATGTGTAAAATTGACCTGTACAGTATATCTGGCAAAAAAAAAAGTTATTTCAATTAAATTAATAAATATTTCTGTTTTAAATAAAATATATTACTGTTTACTAGTGAAATAACATTGTTTGATTGAAGTAAATGAGATTGTTTCTGTGAAAATTTTGCTTACAATTGCACCCTTTTTGGAAAGATTTGTTTTACAGAGCATAGTGTTAACACTAACCAACACCCCCCTTGAACATTATTTCAACACCCAGAATAGCTTTATAAGGCCATTCAAAAAGAGACATTTTATGGTGATATAATCAATTTTGTCACAGTCATGAACGTCATGCTAATGCTTGTAACAATAAACTTGGGGACTCCTCTTTCTAAAATAAAGGGCTAACATGCTGCGCTGACCATTGGACATTCCTCACACATTCACTGTAGACTTATCTTTAAGGTACATGTGTTTTTAAATGACAGTCTTTGGTTCACAATAAGAAAATGTTTGGTGAAATTCATAGTTGCTGTTTTATAATATGCCCTTAGGTATAGCTCCAGCTAAAAATATATTTTTTTCTAGTTTGGTAGAATGAATTAGAAGCTCTGTCAAAGTGGTTGCAAAGGTAAAAGTTTTTTTTTTTTTTACCTTAACCAATTTGCAGCTAAAGGACCAGGCTCCTTTTGCTATTTGGCACTGCGTTGATTTAATTGACAATTGTGCGGTCATGCAACGTGGCTCCCAAACAAAATTGGCGTCCTTTTTTTCCAACAAATAGAGCTTTCTTTTGGTGGTATTTGATCACCTCTGCGGTTTTTATTTTTTGCGCTATAAACAAAAATAGAGCGACAATTATGAAAAAAATGCAATATTTACTTTTTGCTATAAAATCCCCCCCAAAAAAATGTATATAAAATTTTTTTTTTTTCCTCAGTTTAGGCCAATACATATTCTTCTACAGGACAGCTGCGACTAGCTAGTTCCGGAAGTGGGTGCAGATACCTGTATTATACAGGTATCTGCACCCCCCTCCCCCTGAAAGGTGCCAATTGTGGCACCGGGGGGGGGGAGGAATCCATTAAGCGGAAGTTCCACTTTAGGGTGGAGCTCCGCTTTAAAGTGGTTGTAAACTCCAATGAAGTGACTGACCTCAAGTGATACACAGAGATAAGTCAAATCCTCCTACATATGTTGTTTCTGTGTATCTGTAGTCTTCTCTTCTCTACCTCCATTCAAAGTGTTGAATATTTAAAGCCCATCTGGGAGTTCAGAAAAAAAAGGGGGTGGAGAGCTGAACTCACACTCTGCTGAGCTTAGTGAAGAGGGCTCTGATTGCTGATTGGAGGCCTTTTCACAGAGCACACAGGAAGAGAGCTGAGCCTGTCAATCAACTGGAACTCCCTCCTCTGTCACTATTTTTCTCTTTGGTGTCAGAAAAACGTGTTTGAAGTGATTCATGCTGATAGCAGCACACACTAAAGCGGGATATGCTTTCATGTCTGAGGTTTACAACCACTTTAACCTTTTCGCTGCCAGGCCCTGTGCTCCATTTTGTACAGTCATGTGGCCAGACCATTTTTGTGATTTATTTTTTATTTTTTTTTCCTTTGCTTTTTTATTTTCCCCTTTATAGCTCTCAGAGTTTGTAAAATACCCCACAAACCATATATTTTCTGAAAGCACATAATCAGTAGAATAAAAAGAAGGTGCTACTGATTTTTAAGGCAGCACAATATTTGCGCAAATGCTTATCAAACAGTATTTTCGCTAAAAATACACTAAAATCACATAAATACAACATAACTTACAAAGTTCCTGCTAAATTGCTACCAAAGCCTCGTTCACATATGGCATACTAAAGAGTATGCCCATGGAGGGCCATGTTTACCCACACACAGGGCCGTAGATCATTTTTTTTCCGGGGGGGGGGGGGGTTCAGGTCTTTTAAACTTAAAGGCATCATTTACACTATTATGTTGGGGGAGGAATGGTAAAAACATGTGGCAGCAGAGTGGGGCCATGAGGCTTTGCAATGCAGTGCAGCAAAAATTATCCCCATTCAACTGAAGAGAACGCAATCCACGCAGTTTTTTGGTGTGGTAGTGTACTTATTAATACAGCGAGCTCCTCGTAAGCTCCCTAGTTTTTTTTTTCGTTCAGCCCACTGGGTTGAACTAAAAAAAACTTACAGTGTGAGCCAGGCTTAAGATCTCATTCATATTTTAAATTCCCATGGAATGGCAAATATACCATGAATACCTACAGCCAGGATCCCAGATGTTCCAATTTTTGTCAGCTGCTCAGCCTGAAAAGAGCCACTACTGTTAACATGTATCTGCACATCCAGTGGTCCCAATGTTTAAGCTCTGGGGGACAAAGCAAAACACATTGGGGTGTTTCCTGGAAGGAACCCGGGCTGAGGTAGTCTCTCCCATCACTACATTGCCATAGGACTCCGTGGATGTGCAGCACCAGGGATTTTTTTCTACCTTCCCTTCAGTGACTGCAGGAGCTGGGATGCGTTCCATCGCTTGCCAGCACTCCTGCAGCACATTCGGTGTCATCTACATTACTCCCCACATTGATTGAGCCTGAGCGACACACTAACAAACCGTGGGTCACAGGGGTTACCTGCTGTCAGGGACAAATTTCTGACCCTGGATGCAGAGAGATTTTATCCAAGGGTAAAAATGTATCGCTACCTGCAGGTAAACACTGTATGTGCAGATACATGTTTACAGCAGCAGACAGCCTTGGGTCTTTTCAGCCCATCACTCAGGTGTACAGGCTGAGCTGAGATTGGAACATCTGAGATCCCGGGTGCAGGTATTTGCAGTATACTTGCTGCACCATAATCATGTAGGATGTATGAATGAGACCCAAGACTGGATTTTAGATAACCTTAATGTGCAAGTTGACCATATTGTGGTAGGCAGTAAATTCAGTGATTTATTTAAATCTTGAAAAACTGTGTCCTAAGAAATTTTATGAAATGTTTTAAGAGATGAAAAAAATATATATTGTGCACTGCCTACCACAAGATATATGGTTGGCTTTTATTCAGTCTTAATGTAGTAAACCTAGCTTTTGAACTTGTACCTACAAATAAGCCTATAATAACGCTTACCTTTAGGTACAGTGAATATCTCCTAAACGTGTGGTGTTTAGGAGATATTCACATGGAAAGCATCCATGGGGAGGAGTGCAGTTCGTTCTGCACGTTCTGTACTTTTGTGACCCATTTTCAGCAGACAGCCAGCTATAGCCCGCTGTCAGCTGACATCGCTCAGCAGGTCCAGGCTGTGGAAAGATCATAACTTTAAAGTCAGGATTCACCCAGATGCCTGGACCAGTGAGACTGATGCCTTTTGAGCCAGCCACTCCTGCCCCCTTCCCAGCCTGGCATTCCAGTGAGCTTGGGGAGAGGGATTGACAGTCGCCTCTCTTTGCTCACTGAAGGCAGAGAACTGAGTGATCAGTGGTCTTTAATCACTCTGTTGTTGGTCTTAGAAGCAGCTGGGGATAGATGCAACATTGGATCGATGCTCCATCCACCTAGGTAAGTATAATAATTTAAAAAAAACATCTCTTTTAAAGGAAAAAAAAACCCTCTCCCTCCACCCCCAAGCAAAGATTCCCTCTGTAAAATATCTCCCTCCCTCAAATATCCCCCCAAAATTAAATTAAACCCCTCGTGTCTAAATGGACCCCCCAAAGCAAAAATATCTCCCTCAGTCAACACCATCTCCCGAGCAAAGATTCCTAATTATGAAGAAAATCTCCTTTCATCCAATCAAACTCCCTCCCAGAAGCAAATCCCTGCCATTAAACACCTTCTGTAAACCTCTGTACAAGAACCCCCCCCCCCTTCTCCAAAAGCAAATCCACCCCCTTTCCCTAACCCCCACCAAAAGAAACTCCCCCAGGCTGAAATTCTCACTTCCTCCTTCCAAAAACAGAAAATGAATGCCTCCCCACTAACCAGACCTCAGATTCAGCACGACACAGAAGTAGGGAAATGTCTGCATCCCCAGTCTCCCTTTGGCTGTGTCATATGATACCTCAGGGAGGAGTCTAGGAGCTCCATCATCCATGCACTGTCAATTGCCAGCATCTGAGACCTCACAGTAATTTCATGCTTTTCAGGGGGTCCCCTTATTAAACTGAGGGGATGGGGCACTGCAGGGGGGCTGGCTACTGCACTCTGAAACTTTGATTGCTTCTACTATGCTGAGGCTAAACAGCAGGGACACTGTCTGGGCATTTTGCCAGGATGCTCTGGGGGGGGGGGGGTTTAAACACCCCTGACCTCCCCCTTATCTATGCCCCTGACTGCACTGAGATGTCCTATTAGGATCCAGGACTCCAAGGGCTCTGTCTTATCCAGACATGTTCTGGAGTCAGTGGAAGAAGAGGAGGCTCTGTGCACACAGGATCAAACAGCCTTTTTAGACAATGTGGTGGATTAACCATTTAGGTTCCACAGTGAGTATAACAAGCATGCTTTACTGCATATACAGACTGATTTTACTGTTGTGGGTTTAGTAACTTAATTTTTAAAAAGTATGATAGCAATGTTCCCTTAACCAGAACAATGTGATATGTAGTAGTTTACATTGAGTCACAGCACACATAAAGAGAAGCATCACATCTTTCTTTACATTGGCATGTAAATGTCAAGGTCTATTTTTAAATTCATCTCTTGCCTCAAGGTCTCTCTCCACATTAACATTCTTTAATGTGTTTTCGTTCAATAAGAATGTTTATCACTGTAGTACTGTACTATTTCTTTGCTGCCATCTTGTCTCAGAGACATTCTTTTGGCGCTGCTTAGCTGTGAAAAGGTGGCATACTTT